>CM022667.1:1729500-1777000 GCA_012295275.1 Chrysomallon squamiferum
GAATTTAATATATATATAATATATATCTTTCTTCTTTTGTTTTTAAAATCATTTATTTTATTTTATTTCTCCACCTATTTATCTTTATTTTCCTCACGCTACGGAAACTAGTATGAATGTTTTGTGAAACAAAACAATACGTTTAGTATAAATTACTGTTATTGGATGTATATTAAGTTACACAATACCCTTAGCCAGCGATTACATCCGGTTGTTTTGAATTTAGAAAATAAGAAACTGTTTAGTTAAACTCCGTCGGTGTTAGATACGCAGACACAGTTAAAGTTATTTATAAACTTCAGCTGCATCGCGAACTCGTCTCGTACATGACATTTTATTTCCGTTTATTATTATTATTATTATTATTTTGTTGTTGTTGTTATATACCAGTTGATAGATAGATAGATAGATAGATAGAAAAACGTCAACACAAAAATGAAAATAATTTTCTCTGATGTATGTATGTATGTGTGTATCTTTGTATCTATGTGTGTACGTTTGTATGTATATTTATATGTATGTGTGTGTATGTATGTATGTTTGTATGTATGTATGGATATATGGATGTATGGATGTATGGATATATGTTTGTATGTATATATGTATGTGTGTATGTATGTATGTTTATATGTATATATATATATATTGATGTATGTGTATATGTTTGTATATATGTACGTGTGTGTATGTATGTGTGTACGTTTGTATGTATGTATATATATGTATGTATGTATGTTTGTATGTATGGCTGTATGGATGTGTCTTTGTATGTGTGTATGTATGTATATATGTATGTGTGTATGTATGTATGTATTGATGTATGTTTGTATGTGTGTCAGTCAGTGAGGTTTGATTATTCATACGCTGTCGAAAGACATACAAACAAACTTCTGAACTTACATATTACAATGAATCGGTTCTAAAAATAGCTTCTATCATCTTTAGCTGAAATCGGGATCGAAGAAAAATTTAACTGACGAACACACAAGCAGGCCTCGCACGCGCAAATACACACAAACACGCACATCCACACAACCACGCACCCCACGCACCTAAACATATACCTACAGACATGCACCCACATTAAACATATACATACACACACAGGTACACACATATACTCCATCCATCCGTTTATTCAACCAAAAATTATACTGAAATGCAAATGCAGCTACCTTTATTTACCTACGTATACTGTCATATCAGTACTGTTCATAACCCTGAATATGTAATCAGATATTATTAGTAATGCAACAAAGTAAAATTATAAGGGTGGGTTATCTCTTTGTTCCATCTTCATTTTTTGACACCTGCACGAAAATATGTTTACTCTCTGAAATTTCTTGAAGAAATCCCCACCTCGTGGGGTTTTCAAGTGATATATCAAGTTTCCTACTGATAACAAAATTCCCGCTGTGCATACTGGTAGCATATTTAAAAATTATGAGTAGAAAAAAAATAAAAAAAAAAAAAAAAAAAAAAGAACGAAAAACAAAAAAAAACCCACTGGAAAATACAACATACGTGTAATTATATTTAGAAACTCTGATAATCATTATTTATAACAGTAATCATTTAATCATTACTTTTATTGTTTCTTCTCCTGCTGTTCCTGCTGTTGCTGCTATCAGTACTACTACTACTACTGCTAGTACTACTACTACTACTCCTACTATTATCAATTTTGCTATACCATTATTATTATTATTGTTGTTGTTGTTGTTATTGTTGTTGTTGTTGTTGTTTTTGTTTTGTTATTGTTGTTATTGTTGTTGTTGATGGTGGTGGCGGTGGTGGTGGTGATTATACTGTTACATTTATTATTAATTAATTTATTCTTTTGTCTATTATTTCCAGTAAGAAACCGATCTGTCTCTATCTCTGTCTTCCCATGTCTGTCTGTCTGTCTGTCTCTCTGTCTCTCTGTCTCTCTCTCTCTCTCTCTCTCTCTCTCTCTCTCTCTCTCTCTCTCTCTCTCTCTCTCTCTCTCTCTCTCTCTCATACACACATACACACTCTCATTTATACACACATATGTATCTTTATACATACATACACACACACATACATACATACACACATACACAAACACATACACATATATACATACATACATACATACATACATACAAACATATATAAAAACATACACACACATGCACACTGATATTTAATATTTCTTATTCATTTTATAAATCCCATATTTGACTGTTATCGACAATTTTCTACATTTGGTTCCTATGTCTAAAAATCCGTTGTCAGGATGAGGACAAAGAATGGTTTAAATACTATTTATGAACTGAAATATCAGTGATTAAAAACTCTTCCATGACTAAATTGTCGTTTGTAAATGTGTCATTTCTTCGCAACACTTTTGGTTGGTGGTGTGACTGAGGGTTTTGTTAATGTAAGAAAAGTGCCTTGGCTAAAAAAAGTTTAAAAAAAACAAACTGATACAAAATTTGTACATAGGCATGTTTTCTATATATGTATGTATATATGTATGTATGGATGGATGGATAGATGGATGGATATGCGCTTGTATGTATGTATGTATGTATAAATCTATGTATTATTCACTACGCTAGAACGGTGTCATATTTACCTATTACAGCGATGTTGAATCAGTTCTAAAAATAGCTTCCATCATCTTTAGCTGAAATCGGGATCGAAGAAATATTTAACTGACGAACACACAAGCAGGCTTCACACGCGCAAATACACACAAACACGCATGCACCTAAACCTATACCTACAGACATGCACCCACATTATATACATACACACGCAGGTACACACAAATACTCCATCCATCCGTTTATTCAAACAAAAATTATACTGAAATGCAAATACAGCTACCTTTATTTACCTACGTATATTCTCATATCAGTACTGTTCATAACCTTGAATATGTGATCAGATATTATTAGTAATGCAACGAAGTAAAACTAAAGAGGGTCATATCTTTGTTCCGTCTTCGTTTTTAGACTCCTGCACGAAAGTACGCTTAATCCACGCCCTAAAAAGAGAACTATATGTGTTTTCCTGGTATGTCAAATTTCCTACTGATAATAAATTTCACACACTCTCATTCATACACACTTATATGTACATACATAGAAACATACATAAAAATAAAATCATTTTAAAATCAAAATTATGTCGGTATAAGATGTGGCATCTTTCGGTAACCTTCGTTGATATTCGGAAAATCGACGGTAGTAATTGCTTGTTATATAAAGCTGTGAATTTCGTGTGCCGTGTGAGATCTTGCACGAACGCACGTTTTGCTCTCTGAGCTTTCCTGAAGAAAAATAAAACAAACACAAAAACTCTATGGGTTTTCCTACTGATAATAAAATTCCCGCTGCATACTGAGAGCATGTTGAAAAGTTATCAGGAAAAAAAAAAACCCCACCCAAAAAAAAAAAACAAAAGAAAAAACGAAAACTGGGAAATACAACATACGTGTAATTATATTTAGAAACTCTGATAATCATTATTTATAACAGTAATCATTTAATCATTATTATTATTGTTACTTCTCCTGCTGCTGCTGCTATCACTATACTACTACTACTACTACTACTACTACTACTACTACTACTACTACTATTACTACTACTACGGCTACTACTACTACTACTGTTGTTGTTGGTGGTGGTGGTTATACTGTTATATTTATTATTAATTTATTTATTTTTATTTTATTTCCAGTAAGAAACCGAACTGTTTCTTTCCCTCTCTTCCCCTGTCTGTCTGTCTGTCTGTCTGTCTGTCTGTCTCTCTCTCTCTCTCTCTCTCTCTCTCTCTCTCTCTCTCTCTCTCTCTCTCTCTCTCTCTCTCTCTCTCTCTCTCTCTCTCTCTCTCACACACACACACACACACTAACACATGCTCTCACTTCATACACTTGTATGAAACTTTATACGTACATACATACATATACACACATACATGCATACAATCATACATACATATATATATATATATATATATATATATATATATATATAAATACATACATACTTACATACAAACATATATAAATATACATACAAAAACACACACACATACACACACACATACACGCACACTCACTTAATATTTCTTATTCATTTTATAAATCCCATATTTAACTGTTGTACTTTCCTACATCAGTTCCATTTCTAAGAATCCGTTGTCGTTGAGGATAAAGAAAAAGGAGGTGTAGTAACTTTTAAATAAGGTTATCGTTTACTGTTTAAATACTATTTATGAATTCAAAATCCAAACCATGTCGGTATAAGGTGTGGCATCTTTCGGTAACGTTCGTTGATTTTCGGAGAATCGGCGGTAATAATTGCTTGTTATATAGATTAAAGTTTGTACGTAGCCATGTTCCCTTTTATACGTCTTCTGTATACATGTGTATGTATGTGTGTGTGTGTGTGTGTGTGTGTGTGTGTGTGTGTGTGTGCGCGCACACATAATGATATTTGATCTCACTTCTGTTTTTCAGACAGTTAATACAAATGACACACGTTCCTCTTTCATTCAGCGTCCTCGTTTCCTTCTCACAGTTAAACATATCGATAACATCTGAACACAGGTCATTTATTCTTTTTATTTGTGTTTATTTTTCAAATTTAATGGGGGTTTGGGGGGATTTTTCCGTTGCTAAAAGGAAAAAAGTCAACGATATCAATACAACATACACGGGGCGGATCCAGCATAAAGGGAGACAACTTTACAAAGAACACAGAATCAGGACGTAAACAGGGACACACGGGTATCAGATCACCGCTTACAAAGATCAAATCTTCAGGGTAGGAGGGGCACTCCCCTAGAACCGCCCCTGAATTTTTTTTTTTTTTTTTTTTTTTTTTTCAGGTATTGTTTTATATCCATACAAACAGAGGAAGGATTTAGAATTTCAGAAATAGCGGAAACATCATTATAAAGAATAAAAAAAGAAAGGAAAAAAAAAAAGAAAGATAGAAAGAAAAGCTTCATGGTGTAAACAGAGAAACAGGGATTCTGAATACGCTCCCTTGGAATCTCCCGTAAATGTTATTTTCGTCATTACATTATGTCCGTACTTCGAAAAGAAGGCAGAATGTAATTTATAAAGATTTATGTGGGGTTTTTTTTTTTTTTTTTATTTTTTTTTTTTGTGTGTGACAAAGCAACACGTTGTACAGGCCATTCACGAAGTACGTTGTGACTGTAGTTATTATACATTACTGGTATTCTTAATTTTGCTATATTACACGGCCAATCCTCTGTCCCAGTCACTGGTCATTCAGGTGAGTGCAGCTTGTGAAGGTCGCAGTTTGTTTGTTTAGGTGTTTGGGAGTGACCGGGGTCGCAAGCTTATGACAGTCATCCTGAAGAATGTAAGATACAAAGTGAAGAGAAACGATTTTTAAAAAATAAAATATTTTAAAACGTTATTTATTGTTTGTTATATGTAGACGTTAAATAAACTATATATGTGTGTATGTATATATATATATATATATATATATATATATATATATATATATATACAAACACATATACGTATACATATACACACACATTCATATTAATCTATGTGTTTATAGGTAGGCAGCTGATATTTCATACTTGTATACGGTAGTATACGTTTTTAGTCCTAATCATAAATATGTCAATCACATATAGACGTACACACATACATACACAGAGGCACACAAACACACACACACACACACACACACACACACACACACACACACACACACACTAATTTTATTTATATACACACTGAGGAACGAAATATAGCTCAGTGACTCAGTGTTGGATCCAGTTTGCTTTTTAACATTCCAGCTAATGCACTGTTTATAAAACATTCACGTCCTTCGTTTACATTAAAACGTACACACAGGCGTAATACGCACACAATACACACAGTCTGCATCCACATATAATTTACACACACAACACACACACACACACACACACACACACACACACACAAGCACGCCACACACACAATATAATCTATAACTCTTAATACTGTAATATTTCATTATGACAAATTACACTCGTCTGCTCTAATTGCATTTAAAAGTGTTTTCGGATGTGAGCTCGACAGTCGTCGTGTTGACTCGGCTTTTCAAGTGCCCGGATGACGTTTAGCAGCCGATAAGAATTATTTCCGGCATTTGTGCCGTGTGCACATTAAAAACTGATAAAGGAAGTTGGAGTGTTAAAATTTTATTTATTTGCCCGACGCAGTTTTACATGTTAATAATATATAAATACAAAAAAAAAAAGATATTGTTGTTGTTGTTATTATTATTAAAGATAATTGTTGTTGTTGTTTTTTTTCTTATTATATGATTACTGATATTGCTATTTATATTACTATTATTACTGTAAAAATAATAAATAAATAAATAAATTGTAATAAAATATAACAGAATATAAATAAATAAATAAATAAAATAAAATAAATAAATAAATAAAATGAAGTGAAATGAAATAAAATAATAAAAAAAAAAATTAAATAATCCCTTTACCCACTCAAAACCCCATAAAACAAAAAGCAGAAAAACAACAACAAAAAAATCCCCAGAAAAAAAAAAGAAAAAAGAAAAATAAAAACATAATAAAAGGAAAAAAAAAAATTCATAAAAGCCCAAGAACAAACAAAAACGAAACAAAAAACAACAACAGAAAATAATAATAATAATCATGATGAATGATAATACATAACTAAAACGATAATAATAATAATAATAATAAAAAAAATAATAATAAAAGATTAAATTAACTAAGAAATAAATAAAAAATAAATAAATAAATAATACAAAAAATAATAACAAAAAAAAAAAAAGGAAAAAAAAAAAAATTAAGAAAAGCCCAAGAACAAACAAAAACGAAACAAAAAACAAACAACAAAAACAAAATAAATAAATAAATAATAATAATAATAATAATAATAATAATAATAATAATAATCATAATTATAAAAATGATGAAGACGATGATGATGATGATCATAATAATAATAATAATAACAATAATGGTAATAATAATAATGATAATAATAATAATAATAATAATAATAATAATAATAATAATAATAATAATAATAATAATAATAAAAGATTAAAATAAATACATAAATAAATAAATAATAAATAATAAAAATATAATAAAAACCACCAACAGCATACTAAAACTGGAAATTTAAAAACCGGGAAACAAATTGGAAACTTAAGACACATACAATTTGCTTGAAACACTATCACTCAGGAAAAACATGCTTGGATCTCTTTGAGACAACACTTGAGTAACACCAAATACAACTTTATTATATAACTTTAAAAAAAAAAAAAAAAAAAAAAATAAAATAGAGACCCCCCAAAAACTCAAAAACGTATTTGTGAGAGATATACATGTCGCTGCAGTTGGTTTTAACGATACTTTTATTATAATCAAGAGTATCAGTGACACTAGAGTTCGTCTTAGCTCAGTAGCTGCTGATGTTTTTCTTTGAATTATACTTGACGGTGGTAAGCTCGTCTGTCTATGCATTTATGATACAGTTGTTCACTGTTTGTTTTGTTTTTTTAAACAAACATATTGAGAAGAAAGATATATGTGTACACAAAGCAGTTGGAAAAACCAAGTGACGTCGTAAGAAAAAATACAAATATATAGAACTCTTGTGCACATAAAGATTCAGAATCTTCTCCCAGGGTTTGGTTCTATCTTTTCGTGTTTTTTTTTTTTTTTTTTTTTTTGTTTTTTTGATTATCAAGCTCCATGGTATACCCATTCCTGTTTGCATCAAGGTGCATATTATATATTGCATATATACACACATATGTGCATATATATATATATATATAAGAAAATAATAATAATAAAAAACAGAGATAAATACGTAAAAAAAAAAAAACAGTGCACAAAACAAAGAAACAGACGTTTTCTTTAGTCATGTGAATATCACGACGAAAAGAAGCCGTATTTTAAATTACCACTCCCGTCTTGATACGATTCTCCAGGGTCAGGGAAAGTGAACGCTGGGTACAGTTCGTAGGGCGGGGGCGCAGGAGGCAGGGGACAGCTGACTAGGGGAGAAGAAGGCTCGTTCTCTAAACACGGATCGAACGGTGCTGACGCCTGTAGAGGAATGTCAATAGGCAGAGACTGTTTTCTCACGTGGGGTATCAAATTTGGCACAATCATGTTTTTGCACAGATCATTGCACGTGTGTCGGTCGAACGCAACCACGACGCCGACGTCGCCGTTGTCGCATTTGCCAAAACGTTTGTGGTGCGAATGAATCACGGGCGTGTTGAGCTCGAAACCGGACTCGGTCGCCATTCCTTTCAGGTCACAAATAACCAAGTCACCGGCGGTGTAATCGTAACTGAAATGCACAAAGGCTTGCATGATGTCAGGAGCGTGCCGACATGGACTGCCCGATTTCGAAACCCAGCGGTGGAAATGTTTCTTCATGTTTTTGGTAATCAAAACCCATTCATTGTCGGAAAGTTTCTTCTTGTCCAAAGAAAACCAGCTGAGAACTGCGACTCGATCGACGACAGCCTTCAGCGGCTTGCAGAAACTGATCTTTTCCTTGATCCGTACTGCGAATTAAAAACACACGCCAGTTTTTCAGCCGTTGTGTACTTCAGTATTTCCATATCGCACAGCTCTTCTGTTCCGAATTCGTGCTTAAAGGCTTTGACGACAGCTTTCTGTCCGGCCCGAGGCCCGTTCCCGTTCAGGACTCCTGCGTGAGAATTCTTTTTTGAGCCTTTCGAAAAGCTGGTTGGTGAAAAGCTGGCCCAGTATCTGCAACCGTCGACGTCTGGACTCGATGACAACGTCTCAGAATCCATGATAATTTATTTATGTCTAGTAGATTTAAAAAGTAATATAAGTTTCTGGATTTTATACAACAATTTTCTATTATGAATTAATCGATTTTTGTACCCTAAAAAGAAGGTATCTAATGAAACAATTCCGGTTTTGTTCTTGATTAACTAGACGATTATAAAAAAACAAAATTTCGGTAACTTGCATTAGTTTCATTTTAAAACTGGATTATCAAAGTCTAACAGGAAAAAAAAATTAAAAAATACTTATGGGATGAAGTTAACGTCTAATGAAATATCTTCCTGGGTAATTTCTGTTTATACTAAATGTGTCCTACCATAATTCAGAACGATCAGTTTTTTTCCCCATCGGCACCATATTCCGCAACACTATTTTTGTTCACGTCGAAACAGAGAGAATGAAACGTTTAGAATTCAGATTTGATCATTCCATCGTCAAATGTTGCTGTCACATTGTCGTTCTAATTAATTCCACTCGTGGTTTCCTTTTGTCAAAGCTGAAACCCAAAATAAAAAATCTTCATGTTAGCTGCATTTACCGCAGACGTAGTGTTATTCAAATTGTCTGTTCTGACGATAAGATGAAATACATACAATTTTTTTTGTAGTTCGATACACAATCTTTGCTTACATGGCTTTTCGTATTTGTCATTTATCTTAGTCTTGCAGTAACACGACAAATTATTTATCTTCATCACATTTATTCCACAATAGAATTATTATTTACTCTTTCACTTCTTTTCGTTTCTGATTTGTTTTGTTTTATTTGTTAGTTCTAAGCAACACTCGTAATTCTTATTCTTACTTACTTACTGGTTACTTCACAGAAGTCGCGTTCCTTTTTCATTTGTATTCAAAGCTAATCAAGAACAGCGCATCATTTTTCTTCTTACCTTTTTTTTGTTCTTCTTCTTCACAATATCAGCTATATCCATTTATTGTGAAATGATTGGTAAAATGAAATGCGTGTAAGAGAAACAAGGACTTTAATGAGTTCTTCGCGCTGATTGTCCTAAAGAGGACGTATTTAAATTATTTCCGTGTCGACTAGCAAGGAAGCTGCTTACGTCACACTTCTGAGACTCTTTTTGATTTAGTCCCGCCTCCCCTTCTTACCTTCTCTCTCTCCATTTATTTCCTCTCTGACTTTCTATCCTTTATTTCAGTTTACATCTCTCTCTCTCTCTCTCTCTCTCTCTCTCTCTCTCTCTCTCTCTCTCTCTCTCTCTCTCTCTCTCATTTAAATAAACACACACTAACACATTTATGTATATATATTCACATATCGCTATACACACATAATATATATTACTATATATTACTACGTATAATGTATATCAGATTACAAAAATACACCAAAAAAACCAACAAAAAAAACAGGCATAGTATGGCTTTTGTCTCTTCTGGGGGTGGGTGTGGATGCCTGTGTTTGTATGAGTTTTTGTACTTTTGTACTTTTTATGCTCTTCATCAGGAATAGGAAGAGTTTGCTCAAATAGGAAAAGGAGAAAAATCCTATATTTTTCCGTGGAAAATTCCAGATTCATATACAAGCATAAAAGCTGTCTTGAAAATCACTATGATACTTTAAAAAATGAATATTTAAAAGGTAGATGGCATTATGTATAATAAACATAATATTTTAAACACGCCATACTGAGTCATTATATTTTGTTGTACAGATGAATGAACCTTCGCTGCAGCAAACTAGCAGACAATATTCTGCGTTGTGGTCGCAGTTGATTACAACATGGCGATTCTTACGTAAAATTGTTTTGATTTACTTCCATTTTTCACTCTCATTCTAAGTCCATACCTATCGTACCATAATCAGAATACTACCTGGGTAAAAACCTAAAAAACTAACTACTTCCTATACACACCCTTTTACACTTACAAGCACACACACTCGTAGACACACACACACACACACACACACACACATTAACATAAACAAACACAAATACGCACACATAAACACTCAACTTCCTTACCTTTTTCTCTCTGTCTCATTCAGACGTTTGCACACCCGAACATGTAAATATAACTTCTACATGTACGCACATACATATATAATACAAACATACATACTATATACATATATCACACACACACACACACACACACATATACACACACATACACACACACAGCTGCATTTGACGGGCTTGTGAGGTCGTATCAGAAATTTGTCTCTGCGCCAGAGAGTTGTCGAATATTATCTAAGTGCATAGTGCATATGATTATCAATCCATACAATACTTAAACGCACACATCTGTCCGTTATCTTTGACCTACAGAGAATACCGAAACGCCATCTATTTATTTAATATAAACTACACGTACGACCTTCCACGTATTTCCTTTAGTATTTTCCTCGGGAATCGAATGAGCTGCTAATGAGAATTCTACTTCAGAGCAGACTACACTGCCAAAACGTGCCACATATAAAAAAAAAAAAAAAAACAACAACTTGGCAATGTACTTAGTATGTGACAATAGAGCTCAGTAGATGTCTTTGATAGTGTCAGTCTTATTTGATTGACTTAGAACATTTTAATATAACTTGAATTTAATTTAACAGATTAATTTTAATATATATATTTGTTTTTTTCGTTAATTTTTTGTTTTGTTTTGGTTTTTAGCCACCATTCCAATCCGTCACCACAAAACCCTTCCCCATCAAAATCCCACCCAGAACCCCCCCAAAAAACCCACCTAAATGTTTTATTGCAGGTGTCTGTGTATTTTTGTCTCACTGGC
This sequence comes from Chrysomallon squamiferum, assembly GCA_012295275.1. Classification (NCBI taxonomy): domain Eukaryota; kingdom Metazoa; phylum Mollusca; class Gastropoda; order Neomphalida; family Peltospiridae; genus Chrysomallon; species Chrysomallon squamiferum. The sequence continues at coordinate 1,741,125 of CM022667.1, forward strand.
TTACTGGTACTTGATCTATATAAATCTGATAAAATGAAGTATAATATGTTCTTAGTAATAATCAATTCCCAATAAAATCATTCGATGAATTTCCGAGAAAACACAATATTATCAGCCGTGTAAAGACACAGTATAAAAGTGATTGTAAAACGATTGTACGATTGCATACTAAGGGGATTTAATGTGTTGTTCTAAGAGAGGAAATATGTTTAACTCGTACGTCTTGTGTGTTTAATGCATACTGCAACAGGTATGTAAAATATTATTTTGTTTATTATATGTGGATTGATTATATCTATTACCAAATCTTTTTATTACGCGTGCGTGTACGTGCCTGCATGTGTCTAATAAAATTATTATTATTATTATTATTATTATTATTATTAATCTGGGGTGTTGTTAAAATTGTAATATATATATATATATATATATATATTTTTTAATCTTTTAAAAAAAAAAAATTATATTTTATTTTAATATACATGATACTTGTTTTATTTTAAATGCATTTTTTTTTTTTTAAATAAAAGATACAAAATTGCGTTGATCTGTTAATGATAACTTAGAGATGATATACGCACAGATACATCAGCTGTCTGGAATTCACAATAATTAATTGTTTTTAAGGGCTCGGAATATCATGGGCTTCCTATCAGAAAATTCAACTTGCTGTAGCACCAACGACAATCTGCTACCCAGATTTGCGCATTTCAATTCCGGTGTTTCGCGTACTGGAAAGCACACGTTACTCTTCAAAGGACATCTTGACGGCAAAGGTCAGATAGCCAGGGTAAAGATCATGGTCAAAGCTGGCAGAGGGACGAAGTGGGACGAGTCGCACTGCAAGAGGGTGGTGTCTAGGTGTGAGAGGATCAAACAGCTGTGTCAGATGTTTAACGGTTACAAGTTCGTCGACGCGAAGTTGAAAACAATCGTTCCGCGCATGGCCTTGATGGACGAAGTGGCCAGCCGTCGACTGCGATGCGACGAGTGGGTTTTGTTCGAAGAACGCGTCAGAGAGAAGTTCGAGACCTTTCTGCACGAGAACGGCCTCGTCAAGGACGAGAAACACGCCTGGCTGCGACTGTTCGTTCACTTCACGTACGCGGCGACACGCGGGGAGCTCGTGGTGTCGCGACTCAGGGGAGCTCACTCTGGAAACGTCTACGCGATATCCGAGCCCGCGGTGCATTCGAGGGACGGACGCTTCGGCGAGTCGGACGAAGGTCTGAGTGGAATCCGGTCCGTTTTCGGGAATCACAGGTGTTGTAAGCTTTGTAGAGACTGGCCCAGGCCCGACGTGGACGAAACCAGACGATGTGAAGGTCAGACGCTGTATCCAACATTAGCTTCGCACAAAGACGCTGATGTCAGCAGCACCGATTCTGTCTTTTCTGAGCCACCTCCAGAGTATTCTCAGATCTATGGTAACGAGAGGGATTGGGGCGTGAGGCGGGTGCCACCACAGTGACTGAATGAGACAGCAGTGTAGATACGTAAATAGGTTTATGGACAGATTGACAAACAGGGAATGGTTTTGTTTTTTTGTTTTTTTTTTAAATTCGGTTCACGAAATTATGTCTTACACCACTAACACACACACACACACAAAAAAAAAAAAAATGGATTTGCCCTTGCTTAGAGTAAAATATATGACCGAACCAATTAACAGTTGTCTACTGTGAACTGCTGTAATTGCTGCAGAAAATATTCGAGATGAATATCGGTTAAGGAGGGAAGCTGACATAAAGAGTAAAGTTTTGTTATTTAGGATTGCATTAAGAACTAAGCATTCCATTTTATTATTATCTTTGTTTATTTTTATGTTTTTGTTTTGTTCACCATAATTTACTTTTATCTATCGAATCACACACACACACACACACACACACACACACACACACACACACACACACACACATCTGTATATATTTGTTGTGTGTGTATATGGTTACATAAACACTTCTAGTGTGACATAAGCTCTGACAATATCTGACACGCAATCATCAAAAATAAAGTAACACGCTTGTGATGTAATCTGAACGAGGAAGAAGATGATTTGGGAACTACGCTTTACTGAAACCAATGTACGAACATGAGGTAAGGAACAAAGCAGTCACATTTTTTCCCATGCCCTTAAAAATGTACATGTCATACATATTTATATACATATATACTAAAAACAAATTCACTCTTTAATGAGTAACTGTTTGCGGAAATAAAAAGAGAAAGAAGAAGAAGAAGAAGACTATTCCTCGAGAAGCCATAAAATTGCGTAATAAATGTTTTGTTTTAAAAGAGAAAGTATTTTTAATTGATACGTCATGTGTGTTGAATGCATACCTCAACTGGTATGTAAAATAAAATAGTTTCTTTTTTAATCACACAAACAATACACGTAGACTGATTATATCTGTTACCGTATATTTTAATTGTGCATGCGTGTACGTGCGTGCGTGTCTAATAAAATTATATTATTATTATTATTATTATTATTATTATTAATCTGGGGTTTTGTAAAAAGTTGCTATTTTTTTTGGAAAATGTTAATAAATGTATGACATATTTTTGATATCATTTGATGACGCTATTCATGTTAAGCGTTGTTAGTTCACAGTGTTTATAACGTATTATACAGAAAGACATGTTAGTGAATATCTGTAATCTGATAAAACTTTTAACTTGAAAAGATCCCTCCATTTATTCAGTGTTTGACAATTCAAAAATAATCATTATCTATCTGTCTATAAGTCTGTCTGTCTGTCTGTCTATCTATCTATCTATCTATCTATCTCTCAGTCTGTCTGACTGTCTGTCTGTCTTTATTTATTTAAAAATTATATTCATTTATTTTGACAAAAAATTATTTGTTCTAAATTTTATTATTTAAAGAAACAAAAAGAAAGAAAGAGAGAAAGAAAAATTTAAAAAAAAAAAAAAGATTATACAGAGACGTTCCAGAGATTGAGAGATACGGTAAACACTATTTCTGAGATTTCGAGAATTTTCGTGTAATTAACGAGTGAAATAAAAAATTGTATTACTAAAATGTCCAGTCTTTGAAATCTGATGAAATATCAAACTTTGAATATTACAATAGTTCGCCGGTTCTCCCTAGGTGATTGTGTTTAAAAGAATAAACTAGAAAATATATTAATAAAATATATTTCAGAGCTCACGCCATTTTTTGAAATAAATTGCTACTTATGTACTTACCTTTTTAGTAAGCTGTATGTCAGAACAGTAAATCCACAAAGTGTCGATGAATTTTATATGACGTCAGAATGCATGTATTGAATTCTTTACCACTTTTAAGACGAAATGAAATTCTTCTTTTGCTGCTGCTGCTGCTGTTGTTGCTGCTACTTCTGCTGTTGCTACTACTGCTACTGCTGCTATTACTACATTCCTAATTATTATTATTATTAGTGATAGTAATAGTAGTAGCAGCAGCAGTAGTGGTAGTAGTAGTAGCAGTACTAATAGTAGTAGTAGTAGTAGTAGGAATAGTAATAGAGTAGTAGTAATAGTAGTAGTAGTAGTAGTAGTAGTAATGGTAGAAGAAGAAGTTATGGTATTGTGTATAGTAGTAATAGTCACAGTAGTAGCTGTAGAAGAAATAGTTGTAATCGGAATTGTAGCAGCAACAGTAGAAGTAGTAGTAGTCGTTGTTGTGGCTGTCTCGCAGACAGCTCTATTTATCTATCTACATTTACATTAACACGTTTCCTTATTGGTGTCGTGCAATGTAATGTATTCCAGTCATTAATCATTTTATACATATTACACACACACACAAAAAAAAAAGATCCCTCAATGAACAGGCACAATAACTTTGAGAGGAAAATAAACAATCTGTAAACATGTGCTTAAATCTGTCAGTCTTTATATTTATTTATTTATTTCTTCAAAAGTTCTTGTCGTAAAGTTATTAGATTTCCTGCCTCTTCAACAAAAATACAAAAAGATATATTAGCCATTTGTCGCGAAAGGACTCAACATGTTTGTTTGAGTTCAAACGTTTGGTCGATGAATGTAGAGTGACTCATTTTAAATTGTGTTCTCTTCTGGGTTGTCCGGGAAGAGGTTTTTAAAAGAATATATAAACACTACAAAACGTGACTCCATATATACATAAAGTTGATAAATAAAATTAAAAAAAGTATCAGTTTATAGAGGAAAAATATGGATGGTTAAATCATAATAATAATAATAATAATAAAAATAATAATAATAATAATAATAATAATAATAATAATAATAGTACTAGTACTACTACTAGTACTACTACTACTTTTTAAAATAATAATAGTATTATTAGTAGTAGTAATAATAGTATTAATTAAACGTTATATATGTATGTATGTATGTATGTGTGTGTGTGTATGTATATATGTGTGTGTGTATGTATGTATGTATGTATGTATGTATGTGTTTGTGTGTATATGTATGTATGTATGTATGTGTGTGTGTGTGTATGTATGTGTTTGTGTGTGTATGTATGTATGTATGTATGTGTATATGTGTGTATGTATGTATGTGTTTGTGTGTGTATGTATCTATGTATGTATGTGTATATGTATGTATGTATGTATGTGTTTGTGTGTGTATGTATGTATGTATGTATGTGTATATGTATGTATGTATGTGTTTGTGTGTGTATGTATGTATGTATGTGTATATGTATGTATGTATGTGTTTGTGTGTGTATGTATGTATGTATGTATGTGTATATGTATGTATGTATGTATGTGTTTGTGTGTGTATGTATGTATGCGTGTAATACTTAGCTTACTACTAATAATTATATTTTTGTAGTAATTGTATAGATAATAATAATAATAATAATAATAATAATAATAATAATAATAATAATAATAATAGTAACCGTATCATAACATTAACAACAACCATAATAATAATAATAATAATAATAATAATAATAATAATTGTTGTTGTAGTAGTATTAGTAGTAGTATAGTAATAGCAGTAGCAGTAGTAGTAGTAATAGTATTAGTACCAGCAGCAGTAGTATTAGTGGTAACTAATAATAAAAGTTAGAATGTTTTGCATGAATGTGTGACAACAAAAATCTCTGCTTATATTTATTTTATTAGCATCATTTTAACTATTTGAGATTTGCTACATTCAGTCACTCGTTGTTCTAAATGTGGATATATTAGAAAAATAAAAATATATAATAGTTTCACTTCTTTCCTATTATTGTTGTTGTTGTTATTATTATTACTGTTATTCATATTATTATTGTTATTGTTGTTATTATTATTATTATTCATATTATTATTATAATTATTACTATTTCATTTACTGTTCTAGTTACTACAACTCATAAATATATTAATATGTTTCTTATCGTTTCTAATTATTATAGGTATTGTTGCTGTTGTCATGAGTTACTTGCATAAAATATATTAATATATATTAGTAAATACTGAACTAAAACTATACTGAGTTCAAGAAAGATAACGTCTACCATTACAAAAAGTGTAACACATTTTGAAATCACATTACAAATAGATTAAAATTATTTTCTTACTGCTGGTGATTGTACCAAAATCTGATGCTATAAATTTTGTTAGAATATCAAGATGTGACTGTTTCATACTATCGTTGTTATTTCAATTTTTCTTTATATTAGAAACTCCTTTCTTTAATGATTTCAAATTTCCGTTTAGGAAAACGTAAGAGATAGAACGTACAACAAATTATATTTTACTGCAAGAGTTGTCTCCCGTTTACATTCACTTAATTTTATAAGACTAATAAGGAAAAGGTGATAAAAATATCCCCTTTAATAACAATAACAATAATATTAACAATAATAATAACAATAATAACAAAAATAACAATAATAACAACAATAACAACAAAGATTTTGATGACGACAATAGCAATAACAGCTATAAATAAAACAAGAAGAAAACATCAAATTTTAATTAAATAAATGTATTTATATTATTTTTTTTAATATATATAACTGTATAAAATGGAATGGTTAAAGATCAAATTAAGTACAAACAAAATAAATAAAATATGCATTCTCGTTTTCGTGTAATGTTTAAGGCCTGGTATACTCTAAAAGTAGTTAAATACATAAATCAAACGTATTCGATGAAACACATTCATCTAAAGTGTCTTAAAAAACGTGTCACCAGTAAAAAAGATGACTTATAAGAAACTTGTCATGCATAAAAATTATGAAGAAGAATTCCTATTTACAGTGATTTCAAACTGTTTTTGATTAAGGGACGTTTAAATATTAATTTAGCAGGACAATAACATTTTGACCATCGCATAAAAACGCTCTGACTACCGGATGTGGAGCAGATGGTATAATGCACACGGTGACAACAAGCACAAACAGCAGTTCACTTCACTTGACCATTTTCCTTTCAACGACTTCTGCGTCTGACAACTTTCTAATCGACGCTGTCGTTCCGTGACGTCTTATCTGACTTTTCGCTCGGCGATGTCTCTTTTGTCAATTTTTTCGCTCAGAGATGATCCGTCCAAACGCTGTTCTGATCCAGGGACATCATATTACCACAAGAACTATACTGAGTAGAAGAACTGATCTGCATCTTGAACAAACAAAGATTGTCAGTTGAAATGCAATATTTTTTTGATTAATCTTGGTATCGTCTGCAGTACATAATGAAAAAGTAGTTATTAATACAATAACTGAACATAGGTTCTCTTCATTTAACTGCATGTCTCAGTATATAATCTTGATCTCAGTTAAATTTTAACGCACACATATTGCTCCAGTCACTCTATGTGTATTGTTTAATTATTTACCTTCAGAAACAAAAGCAAATCTCTAAAACCTTTAAAATATATATATGTATTTCGAGTGGAGAATGCTTGAAACAACAGCTTGCTGAAAACACTGGCACAAACAATTGCAATTTCGTGGATCTGGACGTATAATTACGTATAATTATGTATAATCATTACGTTGCATATTGGTCGACATTCTGCGTCTAAACCGTAATGGAATTACAACACACACACACACACACACACACACACACACACACACACACACACACACACACACACACACAGACACACACACACATATTTGTTGTGGTTCGGAGAAAAGTAGGATGGAGTTCCAGTACATGTAGATCGCACCAGACTCCTGTTTTATTTGAAAGCCCTGTATGTATGTATATATAATGGTTTGAAAGATTATATTACTGTTTGTTTTCATTGAAGTCACCAGTGTATGTAAACGATCACACAGCTCCATTTCGCTTCTGTCATTCAAAGTATTGGTAAACAATACAAAAGTTATTCAAAGTTAGTAAAATTCTTACAGTCAGACACACACACACACACACACACACACACACACACACACACACACACACACACACACAACACACACACACACACACACACAAATCTGTAACTCTTGACTAACGAAACATATTAACGTTTGGTTTAAGCAAAACAACGGATTTACTGCGCTTGATGTTTTGTTAGAAAAGAAGAGTGGTGACGTGACACGAAAACAAACATCTGATGCATCACCACGACGGTATCAGATCGTCAAGTTTGTCAGGGTGACACGCCCAGATTTGACCTTTTGAAAAACAGTAAAGATTGTCCGTCGTGTTTCTGTGCCAGGCTCCGATCATGGCGAATCCGCTTCGGCTTATGATTAAATGATCACAGGTCGACAAAATTCTCTGATCCAAGAGAACTTTCGAGAAACCTTCGCAGACGTTCTTAAACCATCCATACCGCTCTATGTGCACTATGCTTCCTTTTGTATCCAAGATGTTGGAATGGAACATTTTCCTCGCCTCTTCGCGAACTTGTTCCGAGTCTGACGTTACGAATAATTTGTGGTTACCAACTTTGAATTGCTTTAGGAAGTTCCACACAGTTTTGACGCTTTTTACCTTATTGAACAACTCCGTGTCATCGGGGACAGTGGGGTTTCTTCCGAGCCTAATCTGCGCACAGATCAGCAAGGTACCGTTTTTTCTTGGAATGGAGGAAACAAAATTTTGAAACTGGTTTTCCAACTCGGGAACAAACTGGAAGAGCTTGCTGAGGAGAAAGACGTAGAGTTCCCGCACAGTCGGAAATCTCATCCATTCCGTCCTTGTTTTATATTTTTCATTCCTTATTATAAACTGAGTAAACTCCATATTGCTTGTGAAATATATAATGTCCTCGGGAAACTGCTTTTCTATGTCCATGTACATCATTTTCTGCCTGAATATGGCAGCTTTCTGGTCTATCACTTTGATGTTGGTATGCGACAATCCTATCAGTTCTGTTTCGTTGATTCGCCAGTCGTAATCTTTCGGCATCAAGTGATTTGATAGTTCGCAAGGTTTGGTCATCCGTATTCTGAAGTTTCTTCCTAAAGCTTCTGCTAGCACAAACGAAGATAAGATTCCTTTCTGTCTGTCTGCCCATCCACCGCACAGGTTACTTCCGTCACACAAGTAGATTACGAACTTGTGTCTAGCTTTTCCTAAGCCAAACGAAGTAACGTACTTTCTAGATTTCCAACGACAGAACAGTACAACTGGAAATAATATGGACACCAACGTCAGGATGAAAGCTAGGATCTTTGCGTTTTTCATCTGAAATGATAAAACGGATGAAAACAAAGTTGAAATGGTGCAGAGAATCAGGTTTACAAACTTACAAAGTGAAGGGAAGATTTACAAGCTTACAAATTAAGGGTCATATTTACACGCTTACAAACTAACAATCGGGTAGGTTTATAAGCTTATAAGAGTTACAAGCTTATAAACTGACAATCAGGTTTACAAGCTTAAAAACTGAGTTAGGTTTATAAATAAGGTTTTCTGTTTGATTGGATTTTTGGCTGGGGTTTTAGTTCTTTTTTTGTACGTATTGTGAATTTAAGTGAAAAGGTTGTTTTTTGGGGTGTTTTTTTGGCTATTGTTTTTTCAAGATATTACAAGCATACTTATTAATTTGTCAGATTAGTCATATTGCCATTGAGTACACAAGAGTTATCGGTCTTTCTCTCTTAAACACGCACAGACATACATGCATACGAAAAAAAAAAAAAAAAAAAAAAAAAAAAAGAATAAGCCAAACTATTTCAAGAACTAACTTTTATGTAAACTCTGTAGAAACAAATTTTATTATTATTATTATTATTATTATTATTATTATTATTATTATTATTTTTATTTTTATTTTTATGGTGCAAACATATGGACTTCATCATGTTCACTTAATCTACTTTAAAGTAGGTTAAAATGAAATAAATGTTTGTACAGCATTTTTTTGTTTTTTTAATTCGTATGCATCAGACAGTTGTATTTATTTCTGTGACAGCTGGTGTCAGGTCGTCCCATAAATGCGAGATCAGTGGGGTGATAACAAGCTAAGGGTTAAAGTTTAAACGTGTGGGCTACAGTGTTTATCATCATCATCATCATCATCATCATCATCATTATTGTTGTTGTTGTTGTTGTTGTTGTTTGTCGTTTTGTTATTATTATTATTTTAAATTTTTGTATTTATGTATATGTATCTTCAGTAAGTTAAATGCATAGACTGTTTACCTGTATTTGAGAAAGATATTAACGTACATTTTACGAATAATTATTTTTAAAACCATTTTCAATCAGTTTGTCATATTATTCAACAGTGTCCGTTAAAAAAACAAAACATTTCTATCACATCTCTTTAAACCTACCATGACTGCATCCAAAAATAGTAAAAACAAATAAATAGTTAAATAAATAAACAACAAACAAATAATAATAATAATAATAATAATAATAATAATAATAATAATCATAAATGAATGAAAAGAGAAAACACGAAACAATTTACTCTCGAAACCGTCACCAATATCCTATCGCCTTATCAACTGAGTTTGTTTTAAAATATCATTGTTTAGTTTCATTAATGTATGCCATACAACCATCGCTGCTGCAAAGTTTTATTTCTTACCGTGAAAGCGGCCAGCATATTCTGAACAAACCAGCCTGCACTGACCGAAGGCTTCTTTTTTCGACAATAAATCCATACGACAACAGCCAATGAAATATATTAGGCCCAGTCTGTGGAAATTACCCATCTGCGTACTTATATAATTTCCACTCATTATCCACTTATTTACTCAGGCGAAGCTCGATTGTTTTCGGTGAAGAAATTAACAATGGAAAACAAACAGATACAAATTAACCGATCAAAGAGACATCTGCCATCTGCCGTCTGCTTTTCACAAAGTCTGTACGAATAGTGCCGAATGATAATCACTACAGCGAAGACCAGACAGCCAATGAAATCGCAGATACCAAATTCATTAATTGGTGCCGAAGTTTGCAGTGATATCTCGATATTTTTAAAATCAATACAGCAAAAACAAATGTCTGACCAACAAAAGATCGTCTGAATAAACACGGAAATCAGTTATGAAAAAAACAGTCATGCCTAGCACTGTAACACTATCACAGTTTCCGAGTAAACAGGAAAAGCATTAATTCGTAATTACTTCAATCATGTTGTCGTTTTTTTTTTTTTTTCTTTCTATCAGAAAGAATCATGTATAACTTTAGAATATTAATGAGAAAGTCGACACTATGAGTGTTTTATGACAATAAGAGAGATATATCAGTTATACAGGGTACATATGCGTGTATGTATAATTTTGGACAGTCACGCAGTTCAGTAATCTAAGAGTATATGCTCTACATCTTAGTATCGTTCAAATAAACCACTCCCATTCCTTTCAGGTTTTATATATTTCAAGGTAAGTGAAGGAAACGTTATAACGTGTTCAGGCCATGTGTTTGTAACTGTAGTATTAGAAGTAACTAAAAAAAAAAAAAAAAAAAAAAAAAAAAAAAAAAAATAATAATAATAATAATAATAATAATCATAAAATTAGAATAATTTAAAAGTAAATAAAAAAAAAGTAAATAAATAAACGAAAAACTGAATATATAAAAATTAAATGAATAATAAATAAACGTTTTATTATATATGTATAATAATAAAATGAAAGTTAAAATAATAATTTTTTATTATATAATATAATAATAAAAGTAATTTAAAACACGTAGCTCTAAAAATTAGATCTAAAGGTTAAATCTATTGAGCGAAAACGAAAGAAATACATTCATAAAAATATTTTAAAAAATTAATAATAAACTAAACTAAAATAAAATAAAGAAATCAACAAACACTGACAATCAAACTCACAGACACACACATATATACAAAATATTATTTAAAACAAAATACTCACATCTTCAGGTTGTTTTGCGTTGGTGGCCTGCTATCTTTCAAAACTGGGCTAATATGCATAACAACTGCACAGACACGTTTTTGAATGTCACGTGTGTCTGGCGAGATAACCATAAAACATGGTCGAAAGAGTTTTACTCGGTTAAAGTTCAAGTTACTTTCTTCAACCGTCAAAAAAAAAAAAAAAAAAAAAAAAAAGTGACAACCTTTTTATTATTATTATTATTATTATTATTATTATTATTATTTTTAAATCGTCTGCTCCGGTATTACAACAGCAGCGATAAAGATTATTTGTATTTCTTAAATATTATTTCAAGACGAAATGAGCTTTTCTGATTTGACTTCATGAAGAAACCATCTTAAGGTAATTCAAATAGCCTAATAATAACATTACAATTTGTCACACTGTTGTCAGACGTTGCTAAAAGGATAAGAATATTTAAATAATGCTGCACGAATGACCCAAATATATTACAAAATGCTTTTAAATGTGCAGCGAAACAATTTGAATTTGTTTATTAACATCGACACATGGTGCACTAGACTATAATGAAAGTGTCCCTTTGGTGACACGTAGAATTAGTCTCTCTCTCTCTCTCTCTCTCTCTCTCTCTCTCTCTCTCTCTCTCTCTCTCTCTCTCTCTCTCTCTCTCTCTCTCTCTCTCTCTCTCCTTGATACTTCCAAATTGTGAGTGTCTATTTGATGTTATTGTTTTGTGTGTTATGTTGCGCTTCCAAGTTTAACTGATAATGAAATTTAACAATAAAAGAGTTCAATTTAGAAATATCTAGATGCCGCCATTTTGCTGGATGCAGATCGATTTGCTCTATAATTTGTCAAAAAAAAAAACAAAACCCCAAAACCCCACACACATAAATAATACAATCAAACAAAACAACAACAAATAAACAAACAACTCCCCAAAAAAGAACAACCACCCCCAATAACTAACAATAACCAAAAAATCACAACAACAATAAAAAAAGAAGGAAAGTAAAGCTGCCAGCCCGCTGAACGTGCAATCACGTCACAACTCTTTTGTGCAGGAGTAAAATGGCGACATTCAGCTGTTATGTAACAGAATTACTTTATCGTTCTTTGTTACGAGTGATAATAGGTCGCCGAATACAATAAAATAATACTATAACTCGGAGGTATAAAGATTTTTTATCAGACCATTTATTAGTAGCCCTAGAGGTAGACTTAATTAAAGAAAGGAAAGATTATAGCATTTAAGTTAATTGTTTTAAACCACTTTAAGACTTTGTTGTCGCTGTGAACAGCAGTGCTTACGGGTTAGAATATTGATCTAAGGGTAAAGAGGTTTGAAAGGTTCAAATAAATAAAAAGACAGACAGCTTTTGTTTTTCTAATTTTTCAGAATTAAGACAGACATTCTCAGTATTCTTTAGAGAACTGTCCATAATAAATAAATTCCGAAGGTAAATGTGTGTAGCATGTAGATTTAACTTTATCTTGTTAACAGGCAAGCATGCATAAATCTTATCAGTGTTGTTAAGAACAATGATTTATGTAAACATGCTTCAATGAAATTAGCTTATACTGAAACTATCTATGAATGAAGGACTCTAAAGTGGTAAGAAGGTAATAGATAATAAAAGGTTAAATTTATACATCAGAGAGAGAGAGAGAGAGAGAGAGAGAGAGAGAGAGAGAGAGAGAGAGAGAGAGAGAGAGCAATCTAATAATAAAATATAATTTTCTAAAGTAATTCAGATTAAAGTCAAACGTTATCAGATGACACAGTGAAAAATCCTGTACTGACTGATGGGAGTGGTTGTTATTTCTATTTTCTTTATATTTGAAAATCCTTAGTAACTTACGCTAAACAGTCCGAAAGTACGGATATTGTGGTCACTCGGTAAGTTAATTTTTTATTACTATTATTATTTTTTTTTTTTCGAAATACTTTAAATAACGAAAACGGTAAAATAACAGGATGACTAAATTTCTAACTTAGGCCTACCGTGAAATTCGTGTTAAAGAACGAAGCTTGGATCTTAAACTGCTCCATGTAAGCTTCTTAACATGTTGATTTAACATGTTGTAATGCTTCTCTGTAAACAATAATGATGATGATGATGATAATAATAACAATAATAATAACAACAACAACAACAACATTGACAACAACAACAGTAAGAATAATAGTAACCATAACAATAATAATAACAATAATTAAAATACAAATTAACAACAATAATAATAATAGTAACAAAAGCAATAGCAATAATAATAACAATAACATTAAAAACAACAATAATAAGTTTTTAGGACTTATTGGAAGGATGATTCATTTCATACTCACCTCTTTTTTTAATGAAACCTGTTCACATGCGTAGGAATATCTCTGAGTTTCTCTGAATTAATCAGTTACAGGTTGCTATACATATTAATTTACAGTAAGTATTCAAAACGTTGAAAACTCTATCACAGCAATTTAAGACCAAATGAAAACTAGTGGTTTACCTCAAAAGTAGCCATGATCAAAATACAGAAATGATGATCCGTAAGTAGCCAGTGACTTCAAGGACAGGCCTAGCAGATAATGAGATATTAAAATAAATAAATAAATAAATAAATAAAATAATAATAATAATCAAGAAAATGCAGCATGATTCCATAAATTCCTTTATCGGAAATACTTCGACGTTAAAACTCGTTCAGTTTATTTACTTACTTTTAAATGGTAACACAACAAATCATACATGATTAACCGTTTTTAATAATCACCTCTTTTTTTAATGAAACGAGTTCACATGCGTAGGAATATCATGTTTATAAAATGATTCAGACGACAACAAACGAACGTGTTTGTTTTTGTTAGTGTTTTAATTTAATACATTGACGAAATTAATTTCCATAAAAAATAGCTAATGTGAAATGAAAATTGCAATTTGTAATATTTCTGAATTTAAGATTTTGTAAGCAATAATGATTTCACTCATGGCGTATGTGACTCAGTATCATGGACGTAAGTGGACAAAAGCCCTCGCAGTTTCAAACAAAAGAGTGGGGAAAATTTTGAAAGAGCAAGAAGAAACTGGCACTTTTGTTTTCGTCTGTGTACAATATCGGGCAAAACAAACCCTCCTCTTAAGCCTGGAATGGAACTGTTCACCTACTAACCCAAATGATTTATAATCAAAAGGACAAGTCAATGTTATGATCGAAATTTTCACAGGCACTCAGTTTCTCTGAATTAATCAGTAACAGGTTGCTACACATATTAATTTACAGTAAGTATTCAAAACGTTGAAAACTCTATCACAGGAATTTAAGACCAACTGAAAATTAGTGGTTTACCTCAAAAGTAGCCATGATCTGAATACAGAAATGACGCTCCATAAGTAGCCAGTGACGTCATGTGAAGTTAACAAACAAACAAACAAAAACAATTACTTTTTCGGGGAGAAAGGGTGAATAAATTTACGAAAGATCATTATTATTATTATTATTATTATTATTATTATTATTATTATTATTTATTATTATTATTTATTTATAATTATATATTAATGAAATTTAGGAAATTTAATTTACTTGATGTCGATATGATTGATTCGCAATGTTTTTACCCAAATGCTTTTTGATACACATACCGAGTTTCATGTTCCAGCTCGGTCAAATCACGACTGAATAAATTTGTGTACTTTCAGTTCAGACGTCCATTATCTGTTAAAATTATACATTACAGACAGACAGACAGACAGACACACACACACACACACACACACACACACACACAGAGTATAGTCAAGGATAAAAGCGAGGCAACATCTAACAACCCAAAGAAACGACTGTCGCTAGAGGCCAATTACTGTGTCAAGATCATACCTGTATTTCCCATTCCAATCATAACTCATTTTAACAACTTGCTGCAAATCTGGAGCAGACTTTAGTGATTTGATAGCTGGTTTCTACTCAAAACATGTAATTTTTTATTAACATTTTGCAGTTTGATTTTAAATCATAATAAATAAATAAATAAATAAATAAATAAATAAATAAATATATCAATATATATATATATTTCTTTTTGTTCCATGCAAAGATTACAACACTTGTATGTACATTGATATTATTTTTATTCAATGAATAAGATAAATTTTGTATCAAAGCATATTGTATATATATATATTGTTTATATCAAATACACAAACATACATACTTTCTTAGGAAGCCTGCCATTTGGGAAACATTTTTAATTATTAATTTTGTAAATATAACATAAATGAATATAAATAGAACTGTTAAACTTAGTTAACTGTTTCTGAGTTTTGTTGTTTTTACATAAAAGATTCTTGAATACTGGTTTACAGTATCTTGGAGTTGTTTTATTTTAAAAGTTTCATGAATGTCTTGGTAAGTTGTATAATGATAATAATACATATTTATTTTATGTTGAGGTATCATTAAACCTTTATTTTGTTTCTTACAAAATATAATTTAATTAAAAGATTAACAATTTATACAAGAATAGTCAGCATATCTAACACAGGCATCAGTTTTTAATAACCAGTCACAAACATTTAGCAGTTCTCAACTGACCAATCACACAAGCATAACATTCAGAATTGACCAATCAGGATCCTTTAACTGATCTGATCATGGCTTCCATCATATCCCACTGTTCCTTGCTGATCTGTGCTAAAGGGTTGAACATACCAGCTCCACTGGGATACTCGCCTCCATTGAAGCGTATTATCTTGAATTAAATGAAACAACAGTCACCATGGCAGCTTTTTATAATCCACATATTTTATTTATCTTAACTTTTTTATAATTTGTATGCAAAATTTTTATTTACCTTTTTATATATAGCTTTTTATAATCTGTATATTAACTTTACTTTATTAAAAAAAAAAAATGTTTTAAATAATTTCTTAATACCTTAATATAATAATAATAAAAATAATTATCATAATAATAATAATAAAAAATTGTAGTAACAACAACTTTAATAATACTAACAATAATAGCAGCAGCAACAACATTAACAAACAACTTCTTTAATAATAATATTACAGTTAATAATCAAAATAAAATTTAAAATTTTTTAAAAATCTAATCACCATCATCATAATAATTAAATTTTAACATCCATCATATAAACTAAAAAACGGAACACAATTTATTTTTCACAAACCAATCTGCATACCTTGAATAGTACAGTGAGTAAATTCAATTTATTTAAGACTACTACTATTTAAAACAATTTTCTGATTGTCTGTCGAGAGAAAAACAGACCATAACATTAAAAAAATAGAATAATGATATAAATAATTATATAGATAAATAAATAAATAATTATATAAATAAACAAATAAATAAATAATTATATAAATAAATAAAAAGGACAGAAGAAGAACACCTGTCCACAGATCCAGTTAGAATAGTCGCTGACAAGGAAAGTTGCGAGGTTGGCAAATTCTTCTATCTCCCCTGTCCGACCAGCAGGAATCTTTTTAACAAACTTGTCGACAAACTTTCCCTCTGGATCAAGCCGATCGAAAGCTCCCTGAAAATGTGGAAAAGATGCTTCTGATAATCATTAGCCAAGCTAAAATGTAAAAAAATTCATGGACTTCATTAAGCCCAAGCTTAAAAGGTGTGTTTAAAATTTATAAATTTTTCACCTTTGTTTTAATTGGCCCAGGTGAGATACAATTGAATCTCATTCCATAACGTGACCATTCTGCTGTCAGTGACCTAGAAAACAACAAAAGTAAGCCAGTGATTGTTAACAGAGTTAATCTTCACTAATGATAAAGCTGTACTGGTACATGGTTATCTCTTGGGACACAGTGATTCTTTGAAACAGTATTTAACAAAAATCTAAGTGCATTTCCCTATATTATATATATTTGTGTATATAACTATTTGTTTTATTTATATATATTTTTATTTAGTTTGTTTTATATATATATTTTGTGCATAATTATTTATTTTGTTATATACATCTTTTGTGTGTTTAAGTTTTATTTACTTTGTTATATATATAATTCTATAATTATTGTTTTATTTGTTTTGCTGACAATGGCATATTCACTTTTATATATTATTATTTACTTTGTTTAATATATATATACATATATATATCGCCTTCTGTAATCTATATATTTAATTTGTATTTATTTCATTTCTTTTTTCTGTAATATCTATCTCAATTTTAATTAGTTATCTTGACATTTTTATAATCTGCATATATCATTTTTATTTAGTTTTTTATATATAGCTTTTTATAATGCATATATTAACTTTACTTTATTACATCTTGTTTTGTTTTTTTATAATATATATATATTTCAGTTTTAACTATTGTTATCTTGACTCTTTTTTTTTTTTTTTTTTATATCTTTTTATACACAGGTTTTTTTTACTTTGTTAAAGTTTCTACACCAGCTTTAGCAGCTGAACTGGGAGCAACAAATCCTGACCCAGTTTCAGCATAATCTGTCGACACATTCAAGAAAACAGCACCTGAAAATATTAAATTAAAGAAACATTATAAATATAATTTATCAGTATGTGGTAATTATAAGGTAATAAAAATTCAAATAAAGATGCTTAAATGATTATGCTTTTTTCATTTTAAATTAAAATGATATTAATATGATTTTTCAGTATATGGTAATTTTTGCATAACAGAAATTAAATAAACATGCTATCTTATTTATATTTTTTTCATTTTTAATTAGTTATATTAATATATTTTATCAGTATATGATATCATGTGCATAAACAAAATAATAATGCTTATATATATTTGCTAATGACTTCAAAACACTATCTTATATTATTGAAATTATATATAGATAAATTTAAAAAACAATTATTTATAAGCAAAAGAGAATCTGTAACAAATATATTATTAAAACTTTAGAAACCTTTGCCTGCTTGAATCAGTCTCTTGCCAACCTCCATTGTGACAAAAGCAGTTCCATTGAGGACAATGTCGACCACAGTTTTCCAGGCATTGGGCGACAACCTCTCTGTTGGAGATATAAAATTTCCTGCTGCATTGTTGACGATGATGTCAGGCAGACCTAATTCTTGTTCTATCTTGTCGAATACTGATTTTACTGCACTGGGATCTCGAACATCCAAAGCAAGTGGTATTACCTTCAAGACATTACAAAATTGTTTCTTTTGTTTGTTATACAGATATATCTATAATAATGTGAATATATATATGTAGATGGTGGTACACAAAAGGATTTTGTGTTTAAAAGTTATATTATCCGACAAAAATCGTTACTTTACCTTTCTTAAATTCCTGGATTAGACCTGTTTTGTAGGTAGTTAGAAGTGTGTCTGTGTGTATGTATATGTGTGTGTGTGTGTGTTTGCATTTTAAGGATTAATGAAAAACTGGTACAGTGAAATTTAAAAACACTATATGGAAACAATTATAATTTTTAAATTATGTGCCAAAGAAATAGTAAATGCATTTTTTAACAATATATGAATAGATATCTAAAATATTTAAATCGTAAAATCACCAAAAAATTATTTAATATAATTACGTGTAATATAAGATTACTTTGTTTCCAGTTTCTTCACTAATTTCTTTGGCAGTTTTTTCAAGAACTGAAAGTTTCCTAGGGGAAAAAATGTTGGTCAATGAAATGTTACAAGGTATTCTAAAAAAATTAAATATTAAACTTTCTGTATACACATCCATGATATATAAACACATTGTAACACTAATAGTATTCAATATCTTGAACAGTTATTAATTTGAAATTTATTTAACACACATATACACACTGACTTAGATATGACATGCATTCACTCTCTCTATCTATACACACATTAATCCTTCAATTACTAATTTTCCATATTATTTTATTTTAGAAAATATTTATAATTATTTCCTTCAATATGAATCCTAAATTAAAAAAAAAAAAGAAAACAAAAAAAGCACAACTAAAAACAAAAAGTACAAAAATAAAACCCAAAATATACATGAATAGATGCATTCATATTATATACATCTAATCCATAGTCTTCAGAAAATTGAATATATTTTAATTTCAATAACATAAATCAATGAAACCTTTATTAAACTCCTGATCAACTACAGAAATAAAACCTACCTGCTGGCAATGACAACTCTGGCACCCAGGTGAGACAGGTAACGTGTCACACCTCGACCAAGCCCTGTCCCACCCCCTGTAACCACTGCTATTTTGTTACTGAAAGTTCCCGCAGGAAGCATGGGTGAGGTGACAGGTGGGAAAAATCTGGCACGATCTTCTTCTGCATCAGAACTGAAACATCGAGTCACAGGGAAGGCTGGTTGCTTTGAAATTTTCTGTAAATTACAGAAATGAAAAGTTAAAAAAAAAAAAAAAAAAAAAAATAAAAAAATAATAATAATAATAATAATAATAAAATAAAAAATAATAATAATAATGATTAAAAAATTAAAAAAATTAAAATTAAAAAAATAAACTAAAAAGAAATATATATATAAATAAATAAAAGAAAAAAAAAAAAAAAAACAAAATAAAAATAATATTTTAATAATATATAAATGAATAAATAAAAATGATAATAAAAATGTGAAAAATTTAACATATAAATAAAATATATTTATTACAAATTGTATCTCATCTATTAACAGATGAACATTTATTAATATATCAAGATTTTTTGACAACAATATAAAGTGTCAAACATGAATTTCTCATAAAGATGATTGAAAAAGAGAAATGTGCAGCCAGTAGTCTAAGCTTACACATTAGCAGCAAGGAATATTTTATATATTGTGTTATAAACAACACAATAATCCTTGTTAAATAGGTCTGTGACAATCACAATAGCTAGAATCAGAAACTGATTGATGAATATGCCAATTATTGGCCTAAATGTGCTCAATTCAATCCCATATTGTAGTCTGTGCTTGACTGACTCCATATTTACTTTCATAATGCAAACTGTACTGATGCAATATTGCATCACAATTAACAGTTAATTGTACTGACTAAATAAATGAATAACATAGACATATAAAGTAAAATAAAACAAATGTGATTTGTACATGGATTCATGCTACTTATATTAATGAGAATTATTTTAAAATATTATTGTGAAAGTAAAACAAGAAATAACAACTAAGAAAAAACAAATGGAAATAAATAATGTATATATTATTATATATAATAAAAAGACATATATACATTTTCTACTTCAAATTCAAAATAAGTTGGGTCTCCACAGTTTTGGTTGGAATTA
This sequence comes from Chrysomallon squamiferum, assembly GCA_012295275.1. NCBI lineage: Eukaryota > Metazoa > Mollusca > Gastropoda > Neomphalida > Peltospiridae > Chrysomallon > Chrysomallon squamiferum. The sequence goes on from CM022667.1 coordinate 1,761,676, forward strand.
ACTATTTCAGATTTAACAAAACCTAAGACTTCTATTTATGTAAACAGTTTTTGTCATATATAGTTCATGGCAGCAACATTACATCATAAAATTCTTCAATAAATGATCGTGAATAATTGACTGAAAACGTGATAACTATTAAAACGTGAATAAATATACCTTTCCCAATAACCTAAATAAAACCACATTTTTAGTGAAGGCTGACATATTGAAAAAACCCGTATTTGTTTTTGAATGGGGAGACATCAGTAGTGAAAACTTTATTTTATTTAACATTCTTTATTCATTATCATATATATGCAAAATTGATTTTACTAGATATTTTTGACTAAAATTGTAAAGTAATGTTTTAACACATTTTCTGTCAGAAATGCAACAAAAGAAAAGAAAGTGTGTGATCAAAAATAAATGAAATCATAAAACATCCCCATACCGACATTTCGGGTCGGTCAACAGGATTAAAAATCACGACGACGTAGTAACACTCATAGTATGTTTAGATATTTAGTACCTAGACGTGTGAGTATATGTTACTTAATAATTACGTATTAGTAATATCTAAAATTTTGCAAGTTAAAAGTTATTATATGGTAGGCTGTATCAACCTGTCACCTCATTTTTTATGAGCCTACCGTCATAACCGTGCTAGTACTACTCGATCCACGATGTCACTTGCATTTCAGCTTAACATTAAGTTGATTAACGCAGTGTAAACATCCCGACTATTGTTATTACTATGTCATTATACTAATATCGTATTACAATTACAGTAATAGTAATTTTAGTTCATAAATTTAAAATCCAAACATGTTGCATTCGGGGTTGGATTTAATGTTGTTTTTTAAAATCGATGAATACATTAAAATAATTTCACTTGTAACAAATCAATTTATTTTAAATTAAATTCTTGTCTGTTAAAGGTTGTTAGACCAACTCTTTTGGGAAAGAGACAGTGTCAGAATGAGTCTGGCCAGAAGACAGAAGTCAAGCTTACTGCGGCAGAAAAAAGAATTCTGGGAACTCTGAAAACAAAATTTCCTGGAGCAACGACAATAAATGTTTCAGATATATCAGGTAAACAACTGATAAATATTTCATTGTCACATATTTGCTTTAATTAAAATAACTTTCAAAACTTGATCACACACACACACACATACACACACACATGCACACACACGCACACGCATGCCTATAAATGCATAATAATACTTATAAAAACTGTTTTAGGAGGATGTGGGGCCATGTATCAGATTTCAGTAGAAGCAACAGAATTCAAAGGGAAGCGAATGGTGCAGCAGCATCAACTAGTCAATGAGGTAGATATATTTATATATCTGTTTAAATAAAATATATATATATAACAAAATTTACATACATAATCCCTGTCAAGTGAAACATCATACCATCATGGTCTTATGTTTTGTCTAAATTATTTGTATTAATAATTTATGAATGTATGTTGCATAATAAACTACTTCATTTCTAGCATAATTCACTGATATCTAATTTCAACCATAGTGAATTATTTAGTTTCTAGGATTAATTTTTATTAAATATTTTCTATCATTTCATATTAAATAATGGAAGTATAGTTAATACATTTATATTTGTAGCATAATTATTTATTTTATTCTCTTGCAAAATAATTTATTTAATGGATAATTATTTATTTGAATCTCTAACTAGTTTAATTTTTTGGGCTGTAGCATGTTTAATTAAAATAAGAATTAAAATATAACCACTAAATCATTTCTTTATTAATATATTCTTTTATGTTAATATTATAATAGTAATTTGGAAATTATTAAATTTAACATGCTGAATCCCGAATTTTTGGGAATGCTCAGCAATAGTTTGATATGGTGGATGCATATGACATGAAATTCCTTCTTCTTAGAATTATTATTATTATTATTATTATTTTTGAATTTTATTATGTTTTTAGGCCCTGAAGTCTGAAATTAAAGACATGCATGGTTTGCAGATACAGACCAAAGTACCAGATTCTCCTGAAAGTTAATTTAAAACATTTCTGCTTTTATTTTTATTTTTTTTTTTTTTTTTGGTGTATCTGATCAAACAAAAGATCTTGAATGATTTTGTTAGGGTAACTTTATTTTGTATGGTATGACTGGAAGTTTCCTGAATGTGTTTTAAAATATTGTACATAAATGAAAATTGAAATTTTGACAAAACTCACTTTGCTAAACAAAACTAAATTTGTAAAAAAAAATATCTTCTGTAATTATTTTTTGTTTTGGTTTGAGACTACACTGTTTGTTAAAATGAAATAATCCTATTTAAATTTCAATCCATGAATGATGATTCCATTTGTTTATGTACCAAATATTTGATTATTAAAATAGATATTTATTTTTGAATACTGATTGGGAAATCAACGGCCTGATAAAAATAGTTTTTTTGACATACTGTTTTCTCAACATATGTATAAATTTCCTCTTTGTTAATGGGACTGGCTGGCTATCCAGTTAATTTGTTAATTTTTTGAGAGAAAAAAATGAGATTAAAATCTGTAACAAGATCATTTTAATAACAAAACATTTTTGCTTTTAAATTTGTTATATAAAAATATTTTTATATTTAGTTTTAAATGAAATGTTTTATCATGTTTCAGTAAGTACAATTTTACATTGTACAAAACTTTATTTTATTTTATTTATCTTCTTTTCTTTGTATGTTATTATCTGATTTAATTTTTAATTTTTTTTTTTCTACATGCCAGTGGCAGCTGTTATTTAGTTTATACAGAAGGAAAAACTGGATTCAAATATTTCATGGATACATTAAAATTGTAAAAGTTAATACAAGTATTAAAAATCTCTCATGAAACAACTGTATTAGTTGAGTTAATCGAAATTCTGGAACTAAATTTGTTCTGGAAAAAAACACAAAAAAAACAACCTAGTAAATAATATATGAAGAGTGGAAAAACCCCCCCAAATATATATATATATATATATTATTAGTTGTATAAAGATATTAAATGAGTGTGATTTTGAAATCTGGAATTCTGGGTAAATATAATAATTATTATTTTAGCTATTAAATACTTTATTCTAAATTTTCAAAATCACATTCATTTAATAGCTAATATAATTTTATGCTGAGGTATCATTAAACATCTGTTTAATTCTTGAACCTGTTTAGTGCTGTTTAATATCTTTTTGAATTTTATTAATAGATTTGATGTACTCAAAACAACAGCAATTAACTTTCTTTAGCAGAGCTAATAATTAAAATTTATTATATTTTATTATTTTTTTGAATTTTTACACTTTTCTTAATTTTGTGACTAATAATATGTGTTCTGTTTTATATATCTTTTGACTGTAGTTTTCTTTAAAATATTACTACAGTTGTATCATCTGGAAAAAACAATGTATTCTGAGGTTAAGAACCTAACTGACAATATTTATTTAAAAATGTTCATATTGTGATTTTAATCAGATTTGTATCAAAAATATTAATCATGAAATATTTACAAATTTTCAGGTAATTCTATTAATAATACTGCTATTACTAATTATATAAAAAAATAATGAGTTGGTTAATTGGACGGCATGTTAATTTCACATTTCTCCAAACTGAATCTTTTTATTATCAGTAGTACTGATACAGTATTATTTTGATTTTAAAATATTTTATTTCAACTTGTTTGTGTTCTTTAAAAAGAGATTATTTTATGTTTTGAGGTCTGTTTATTGGCGTGTGTTGTTTAAACGATGTAAACCTGATGGCATGGGCATTCAGTCTGGATAGAAATAAAATACAAAAACAATTCTTGTTTTTAATTATTATGCAAATGAGAATGCTGATAAAAAATTCTGTCTGTTGTCCATAATACTGATACCAGCATGAAAATGTCTGAAACAATAATGTAATAATACCAATAGGCTCCACACTCTTTTTAAAAAAAAAAAAAAAAAAAAAATTATTGGTATGTCTCACAAAGTGACATATTACACAAATTCTGAATATTAATTAAACACTTCTGGTTAATAAATAAATTCATTTTAACTGCTGAAATTAGTAAATGTGATGATAAAATATTTTCCTGGCTCAGTGTTCTATTAAATGTCGGTCAGTTTATTAAAATTCATTGTTCAGTGTGTAATCTAGAAATGGAAATAGTCTTTGGTATTAATAGTCACTGTAACAGTGTAAATAATCTGTAAGAATTTAATTTGAAACATATAACATATAGTTCTTAATAACATAAATTTCTGTTGAAATGTATTAAATTTTATGAAAAACGAACAAAGATTATTTTAAAAAAAAAATTTATACCACAAAATATCAATTTAATATCACAGTAACAATGAATGGACTGCCAAACAATCCAAATAAATTATAAAACATACTGACAGAAGAAAATAAAACCTGCTTTCAAAATTGCCTGAAGTGAGAATTATGGTAATACCATGGAAAGTTTGTAAAAATACTTGTGAGATAAATCTTTTTATTATTAAATCTTATTTATTTATAATAAGTGAATTAATTAGAAAAAAAAAAAAAAAAAAAAAAAGAAGAAAATAAAAAAGAAAATAACAATGTGGGAATAATAAAAATAAATAAACCCACCCAAAAAGAAAAAATATATTTTGAAAGCAGATTTCAGTGTAAAACAATCACACATAAAACATTAATTTACAAACACAACAAACATCAAACAAACAAATAAATAAATAAATAAATTAGGTTTTGTTATGACACATTTTTCAAAATATACCCGAAAACATACAGTATATACACACATACAGATTAAAGAACGAATGATTATAAAAAAAAAAAAAATAATAATAAAAAAAAAAAAAAAAAAAAATAAAAAAAAAATATTATGGAAAAAGACGATAGAGGAAAAAAAAAACTCTTTCCCTATGACCAGCAATTATTTATGGCTACTTTAATATAACGATCTTACAAAACTTCTTCAAAAAGGAAAAGCAGTCTTATTTTTTTAAACAAAAAAACTTTTTTCCTTTTCTGTTACCAGCAGAGTAATTTAAACTCCAAAATGTCTACACAAATGCTTTGTGGAATTATGTTGAATTCAAATTACGTTGAAAATATTATTTGTAATAATATAAACTTGTAATGTGCCAAATGATTTTAAATTAATTTTACTCCAGTTCTGTTCAGGTTCTGCTATATTCTGTTAGTGTCTTTAAATATCTGAAATATTTTCACCTGTCCTAACCACACTTATTCCATCCCCAGCTAGCACAATTACTTGGCCTAATGTAGGCCCTCATCTGGCCTCAATGTGGGCCACCACATTAACGATTTGAAAACACCATCAGAATAATACCAAAATGTCTTTGATTCAAACCTGGGTGTTAAACTGAGGTCATACTGTCCCATTTTTCAGAAAACCATAAACACATAACATGAATAACAAGCAGAAATATTTTCTTGAAAAATTAAAAAATAAAAGTTAAAAATAAATATAGTAACATTATCAACAATCTGTATTCTTCCTTTTGCAGAAAGAAATGATTGTCTGTTAAAGACGTACAAATAAGTAAGCAGGTAAATAAATAAATAAATTAAATTAAATTGTCTGACAAGAATTTGATTCTCATGAGTTTGCAATCTGAAGGTCACCGACAAGTTTTCTGATCAGCAGATTTTCTTCTGTATCTAGCGAAGCAATTTCTTTTGAGAATATTTTGCTGGCATCTGAAAAAAGAAGAAATTATAGATAAGAAATAAAAATATATTTTTTCAATTTACTAGTTTATTTAGTCAACAAATAAGAAATGAAAGCAATATAAAAGCTAAAGAAACAATTCTGATCAAAACTTTAAACTGATTTAAAAAATAAAATTGCTTGAAATTCAAAAATGATTAATAAAATATTTATATAAAGTCTGAATTGGGGATTCTGAAAAAAAAAATCATTAAAGTTTTATATAACTAAGTCTTAAATGATCAGAAATGAGCTTTCATTAAAGACATCATTGTATGTATAAAAAAGCAAGAATCTGTTTCAGTTTTCTAATCTTTCATTAACCCTCTCACTTGCTCACTGATTTATTCACTCACACTCACAGACATGCGAGAGATTTTCATGTGAGCAGTATAGATATTTTCTGTCTGTTTTCTACTCACCTTTTCCAAAGATGTTTTTCATTTGCGTCAAGAAATTGCCAAAGATATTCATCAAAGTACAATCATCCTGACAAAAGAAAAAAAGAAAAACAAATCTCAAAAATACATTAATTTTCTGAATTTTTCTTTTGAAATTATTCAGTTAAAGGGATCAAATTACAATTACATATTCGTATTTGTTCCATCAATAAAGCTTAATCATTTAAGTGTTTCTGAGTGTCTGTATCTTTGTCTATGTTTCTGTGTTAACAGATTTAAATGTAATTTATGGTAATATGAGATGCTTTGTTACATTTGTACAAAAATGAAACCTTGCCTCATTTAATGCTTTTCCAACTGTCATGCGACAAGAGTTTAAGTATTTCTCTGTGTGTCTCTCTGTGTTAACATAGTTCAATGTTATTTATGGTAATATAAGGAGTATTTTTTGTTTTTTTACATTTGTATAGAGATGAAAATATTGCCTCATTTAATGCCTTTTGTATCTGTCATGTGATCCATTATGCCAGAGGCACACACAGACACACACTACCATACCATCCCTACACTATTTATACCTCTTCTTCGTCACTCCAGCTATCCCAGTCGGAGTCATCATCTGTGTTTTCTTTGTCTCCGTTCTGACTGCTTCCATCCTCACTCCTCATGCTGCCAGCGCGAGACTTGACAGCCAGACTGAAACTTCCACTGTTACAGCTGACGTTGAGTGACAGACACTCAGAGTACACAGACGCCAAATCCTCGTCTGGGGAGAGAGAATAAGTTTAATTATTACACGAAAATAATTAAATTTTTTTTTATTATTTCAATAATTTTTTATATTGAGATAAAAACAGAGAGTGAGAGAGAGGGAGAGGAAGAGAGAGAGAAAGGGAGAGGGAAACGGAGAGAGAGAGAGAGAGAGAGAGAGAGATATTTATAACCTGTGAGAGAAATAATTTTTATTATTAGACAAATATTGATTATAAAAAAGAGAACAACAACAACAACAAAAAGTTAGTATTTCAACAAATTTTTATAACATTTTATAAATTGTTGCAAACAAATACAGCTATTATGCCTAATTTATGCAGTGATAGTGTAAGAGTTGGTGACTTAAGAAAATGAAATTATGAAAGCAGTAGCTTAAAAGACTAATATTAAAAACACATCAACACATCAGTGTGTATGTATTTGTATGAAATTATCTTTCAGATATAGTTAAAACTGGAAAAATATAAGTTTTACATACTCAAGAGGTTTCAAATCTGATTTAAATTTGATTCATCATTTAAATAATCAACTTTTTTTTGAATTTTTTTTTTTTTTATTTTTAACTGTAGATGTTATTTATATTTCAAGGAGACCTGGTCAAATCACGAGTTTTTAAATCAGATCTTATTTTCAGTCCACCATTATTATTTACCTGGATAAGCACTATCATCGCAGTCCAGTTCTGACCAGTGTCCATTTGCCTGATTCAATGAGTCCAACCAGAACAAGTTGATATCGGAGTCCTGATCAGTCCTTGGTGACAAATCACAACTTAGTAATCTTTGTCGCTAAAATAATAAACAAAAAAACTAAATAATAATAATAATAAACAAAAATTAAAATCATATGAATCAAGCTTTTACAGATTGTAAGTTTATTAACAATTCTTTTTCTCAGGCAAAACAAAACTTCAAAAATCAACATACAGATCAATCACATTTGAGATTGTATTCATAAAAAGAAACTGCACATGGTCAAATTAAAAACATCCCTAAAAACATCCCAAAAAACAACAAAAACAAAACAAACAGAAAAAACCCCAAACACTCAAATAAAAAAGGGAAAGGTAAAAAAAAAAGAAAGAAAATCTTACATCTCCAATTCTGGCACAGACACTTTTGAAAATCATTCTCAGATGTCTTGTAGGATTGATGGGTCGACACATAACCAGGTAAACATTGAGAACCTTCTGAAGTAGCTGACTGTCAAAACTCTGCAACATGTAAGTAAGAACACACTTAAATATATACATAAGTACATGCACACACACACACACACACACACACACACACACACACACACACATTTCATACATACATGTATACATACACAGACACTTCATTTATGCATTCATACTCATGCTTATACATAAACATATATGAATATAAACAGACATAGCTACATATATATACATAATACACAGAGAAACATACATCACTAATGTATCTATTCATTATATACAACACAAATTAAATCTTGCTTCATTAATCATTTTCAAATTATACACTTGCTACTTTCTGTAAATAAAAAAAAAAAAAAAAAAAAAGATTAAAAAAAAAAAAATAAAAAAAAGGTTTAATTTTTTATCTAAGACATGAATTTTGTCCCATTTTTTTAACAACACAACTAGAGACAAATCTGATACCAAAGACAAAAATCTTTACTTATCTGAATTAACACTTTTTATTTTACCTTCATTGCAATGACTGCAGCTAATTCTTTCAGTGTGAAATAAATAGCTTGCAGAGACGAACGTCTTACGTCCCCGTCAGTGAGTTTCAGAACTTCTTCAACAACAAAATGAGCTTCACTGCTCAGGCTGGAGATAAACAACACAACTGACTATTTAACAAACAGACACTCTTATTTTATATACATTTTCTATTGTTGTTTTATTTCTTAACAGCAACTACTGTTTACTGTTAATAAAATATTTTAAATAATGAAAACAAGAACTGCTGTTTTTAAATTTTGCGACTAAAACCATGATGTCATTTCATATTTAAATTTTTGTTATAGTGTTCAAGCCTGTGATTATCCCTAATTTGTTTTAGAACCACATAGCTTTGTAAAACACAGAAAACTTTTTTTTTTGTTAACTCATAGCACCATCAGAGCTGTTAAATATTTAGAGAATTCTGTTTAGTTAGTATCTGGATTCATTCAGTTTAACTGTTATAGGATAAAGGTGAATACGTGTATATTACCTTCTAAGCAGAGATTTGCATGAAGAAACATCAGCAACGAAGAGGCCAACGTTGTGTGCCAACATCGGCAGACAGTCAGCAGCATCTGACAGAGACAACAACCGGAGAAACGCTGGAAGGCTGCAGATCATTTTCTTCATAAACACTTTTTCTACCTGGAAAATAATTTCATTAATATGCGAGTTCAAAATGTCAAGCTTTTCTGAAACAGAAACAACTTTTACTATCTACAAACAGTAAAACAGTTTCTTTAATATACAGTGTCCAAATTTTCTGAAGCAGAATCACATTTTTCTACTTGTAAACAGTAACATCATTTTATAAATTAGTTCATTATCGATTATGTTAAATTTTACAAAGAATTTTATTTTTCCCCCAGATTGACAAATATAAAGACTTCATCTATCAAAAATCAGAAAAACTGTAACTTGAATTCATTTATTATTTCCAAATGTGTACCGAGATTTTTTTTTTTTACATTTTGACAGAAGAATGATTTATTTTTCAAATATAAACAGTTTTGCTGTCTAAAAATCACAAAGATCCATTCATGAATTAGTCAGTTTATTTGTTTATTAATGTACACTTTAACAAATCTGTACCTGTCGTGCACACTGTGTATCACTATCTGGTCGTACAAGACAACAGCTAAAAAGAGAAAAATAAAAAAATAAATACATACACACGCAGTCGTATATCTTTTTTAATAAATTAAGTTCTCTGTATTGACTGTAAAAATCATTAACTTTATTATCACTAGTGGAAAATACAATAAGCTGATAAAATAAAAATTAAAAAATTTATAAGCAATCAAAGTAATTATTTTATATTATATATATGGACATCCAAGAAAAGGACATGTTGTAGAATAGTTTAGCTTTCTCTGAAGCTTGAACAGTGATGTGAAACCTAAAAAAAAAAAAAAGTTCCTTGTAGTCATATATCTATTATTGAAATACTCACCTCAAGTATCCGTAATGTGGAGATGTGAAGTTGTTAGCAGAACAGTCAAACAGCTCTTGTGATATTCGACTGTTTGGATGTGCAAAACAAAACAGATTTTTCCAAAATGTTACCACCAAGTGTCCTAGATGTGTTTTCTGAAAAACAAACAAAATTAGACTTACACGAATATATAAGAACAAAGTGGTGCAGTAGTTATTTGAAATATTTAAAAGTTTAGTTAGATTGTTTTGAAATGTTGCTGTGCTGTGAAAATGGTAAGAAACAAAATAATAAAAAGAGATAGTTGTTGTGGTGGTAGTTGTGGTAATCATGATGATCATCAACATCATCATGTAAATGCTGTATATGGTTTGATACTGTTACTGGTAATGGTGATGGTAATGATGGTGATGTTAATGATTATAATGATGACAGTGATGATCTGACTGTTGTAAATGGTGGTAACTGTCTTGACAATTATGTTTATAAATTAGCAGCAGTAGTAAATATATTAATAACAATAACAATAACAATAACAATAACAATATAAATGGAAATTCTTACCTGATCATCAGAAATTTCAAAATGGAGGAGTGTAACAGTGATGGTTTCTGCAGACAGAACTGACAGACGGTCGAAGCAGTTTCTTTTTATGACATGTTTTCAACTAGAGTCAGACATCTGTGTACATTGTTCTGTACACAGTCCACAATTCCCTTCACTGCTTCTCTCGACTGTGCAGATTCCTAGAACATTGATATATATATATACACACACATACCCACATACACACATAAAATGACTAAAATTATTTCTTTATTAAGGGTAAATGTGTGATAAAATAGTAATAGTAATATTAATGTTGTTGATGGTAATCATAATAATAATAATAATGTGTGTTCAGAAATATTAAAACTGATCCTAATTTATTTCACAAATTTCTGAACAATAACTTTTAATAAATATATAAACAGAACACAATAAAATAAGCTTTAAAGAAATATCCAGTGACAGGAAAAAATAAGAATAATAATAATAAAAAGAATAAATAAAAAAATAAATAAATAAATAAAATTGAATAAAATCAAGAAATATAAAATCTAAACATGATCATTTTGGCCTCAAAAGAAAGATGAGTTAAAATATGTAAATATAATTTTTCAAAACATAATTAAAAAAACATAAGCACAATAAAAGTAATCTTATTTTTTTAAACTATTTTATTTGTTTTAAAATACAAACTAACCTTCCATTGTCCAGAAGCTCTGTGGAGTACAGTTTGTAACCGGGCAGCATGCACCACATTTTCTCTGAGCAGAAACAAAGCCATGTATTTATACAGATCTGAACTTGTTGGCTTTATTCTCTTCCATATACTGAGCATAATATCACAGCCGTACCATCGAATCACTTCAGCCAGGTATGGAAACACCTAATCAAAACACAGTATAAAAATAATTAGTATGAAGTATGGAAATACTAAATAAAACAGTATAAAAATAATTAGTATGAAGTATGAAAATACTAAATAAAACAGAGTATAAAAATAATTAGTTTGAAGTATAGAAACACCTAAACTAAACATAGTATAAAAATAATTAGTTTGAAGTATGAAGATACTAAATAAAACAGAGAGAGAAAAAATAATTAATCTGAAATATGGAAATACTAAACAAAACATAGTATAAAAATAAATAGTATAAAGTATGGAAAAACTAAACAAAACATAGTATAAAAATAATTAATTTAAAGTATGGAAAAACCTAAACAAAATATAGTATAAAAAGAATTAGTTTGAATTATAGATAGTTATAAAACTGAACAGCTTTTTGAATAATATATCTGCAAAAAAAAAAAAAAAATACAGATCATAAAATACATATGCAAAGAGGCTAGTAAATTAGGGATAAGTGAGATTAGGGATACACAGATTAGAGATAATTTAATTTTTTTGTTATGAGAAAAGAGACAATAAATCATTATCAAGTTGTCATAAAATTAAACATTTACATAAAAGCACTGATGGTCTGTTGCTAATAAATAAAATTCTTTGTTCAGAAAAATATTTTGTACATAAATGGTAAAAAGTACTAAAATTATTTAACAAAAGTTTTATTCTCATGTTTGTTTTTGATATATACAGGAAAATTTAATCAATATTTTATGGTTTAGGAAATATTTTTAGTTTGTTAAAATGTCTTCAAATATATATGAAAAGGCATCTTGTAAATAAAAAATTAAAAAATATACACAAATAGTTTATTTAGGTAATCTTAAAAGATATGAAAAAGGAAATTACTATTTATTATTTTTGTTCTAATAACTTGGTGAAAAAAAAATATAGTAAGAATTACTGAATATTTAAAATTCTTTCTTGAAAAAAGAAAAATCAATTTTCTGTTAATTTGAAAATCTAAAAGCAACATAAACAATAAATGGGATTCTGATCTCTGTGATTTCACTGTACGAATAAATTCCAGTGATAAATATTAAACCACTGACATTCTTAAAATCACTTAAAACCAGGAGAGAAGTGGAAGAATTAAAATTTAAAACAACGTATTTACAAACGAAATTCTAGCTAAGAGAAAAACATCTCATTGTCCATGCAACGTGCTAATCTTTTAATCAGACACATTTGTTAACTGAAAATGAAGATAAACAAAAGAAAAGAAACCTGCAGAGCTATTCTCCTGAGTTCCCACTGTGAGTGAGCCAGACATTCCACCGTCTGGTACAACATCAGTTCAAACAGGTCTCGACAGCTCGTGAAATTCAGAGACGTTAAATTCATTTCTTCTGACCTGAAATTTGAACAATTTAAAATAAATTAAATATAGTACAAATAATTTTAAATGTATAATTAATATTTGCTCATATTTAAAAGAGTAACATAACAATGATGTATATAAAAAAATATTCCATTAAATAAAAAATAATAAATGTTATAAAAATAAAATAAGGAAGAAAAGAAAAACATAACTGCCACTAAATATATATAAAACAAATTTTTAAATAATGTAATATTAAACTAATTTCAGAAAAAAATAAAAGTTTTTTTTCATAACTTACTTTTGAACCTCTGAACTCCCACATAGAAATTTCATGACATTTCCTTGTATTTTTTCAATTCTTTCTGCATTCTCTCCATTGATTATCTGAAATATTTAAATTTATTTTTTTAACATAGTTTTGGGTTCTTTTTTTTTTCAAAGTATCAGATTTTTACAATTTTCACAAAAATGGAAGACAGAATCAAACATTCTGACATTTTAATTGAACATTTAAACATTATTAATTGTTGAATCAAAATAAATTATCTCAAAATACAGAATCCTTTCTTGTTCAATTACTAAAATAAAATTTAATTGAAACTGAAATGATTTAAAACTTGGTTACAAGCTAATGATATGATAGCAAAACTTTAGAGATTTGGTATTTTAAAATAGCAGAAAACAATTGTGGATTATGTAAAAATATTAATAGAAATGAAACAGTTCTTAATTTAATGAAGCTACAAACATATTTTTAATCTGTGGTTATAAAGTAAAACTTTGTCTTACTTTCATGTAAAATGCATCTAGCATTTTTGACTGGCTTAATAACGAATGTCCTTCTAATGAAGATGCAAGCTTTGCAAAACATTCTGCTTCATCTGTAGGCCTTTAAAACAACAAAGATTTAACTGAGTGAAAATGTTCAATCAACACTCAACCAATCAAAATAAACAGAGTGAGAACATTTTACATACTGAATTTAATTACAATATCCTATCATAAATATAGTACTAATTAATAAAGTGGCTTTAAAAATAATTTGTGCTAATTTGTGAGTCAAAAATAATTACTTTTTTTTAAAATTATATAAATTAAAAAAATTATTATGTTAAAAGAAAAGAAATCTCATATTTATCATTTTGAGGCAAGGTTAATATAAATAGACATACAGATCTTGTTAGATTACTTTCTACAATAACTATATCCTTTATTTTTAAGAATATAACTGGACAAATTAAAATGCATTTCTAATAACTACAATATTTCTTTTTTATATTGGTTAGTGAAAGTAAAAAACACTAGTAATTATAATTATTTACTTTTTATCATTTAGATGGTTTGATAAAGGAAAAAGAACTCTGAGATGGGTCAGAGACAGTTATCTACCTTGCGTCATCACCATTCTGCTCCCAGTGCAGTCTGAGTCTTTGATTGGCCTCAGAACTAAAAATGTTGCATACATGATCTTTGATAACGTAACGGCAGATTGATTCATAAGCAAACAGACGTCCTTCGTTGCCTTCCCACGAACCTGTAACACATTTCAGATTTTGTACACTTTCTTGTATATAAAGAGGAACATTTCTTTTTTAAAAAAAACCAAAAAAAAAAAACACACAAAGCAAATACAACAAAAAATAATGCAATAAAATAAAAATAAAACATAGAGGAAGAAAATAATTACAGTAATTTATAAAAAAAAATAATAATTAAAAAACCTGACTTATGGAACAGTGTTGCAGCTTGTGTTTTCTTTCTTATTTAATACAGATATTTCCATTAATGTTGTTAGTATTTACTTATTTAATGACAAAGAAAAACAAACAAAATGTAACTGTTTTTTTGTTACCTTTTTGTGATCTGGATATGACATCACAGTTTTCATCAAGGCTGGGGATCCAGTCTTTTGACAAACACTCCAAAACAAGCTGGAAGAGTACTGGGTTGTTGTTTGATCGTTGTACTAGAGTTATAAATAAATAAACAAACAAACAAATAAATAAATAAAATAAGTAAATTAATTAGTAAGTAAGTAAGTAAGTAAACAAAGAAAAAAGAAATAGTTCTCGGTTATTATTTGATTGTTGTTCTGAAGTTATAAATAAATAAATAAATAAATAAATAAATAAATAAATAAATAAGAAAGAAAAGTTCTTGGTTATTATTTAATTGTTGTACTGAAGTTATAAACAAACAAACAAACAAAAAATATGAATTATGAATAATGAATTAAAATTTTGAATCAGTTTATTATTATAATTAAGGTAATAATTCACAGATTTATAAATTTATTTTCAAACATGTAAAAACAACAAAATAATAACTTGGAAATATGAATGACTTTATCAGACCATTTACTGATGCTGCTACAGTAGTCACACTTTAGTTTTATGATCTGTGTTATTAACAGTAACAACAAGAGAAACGTACCGAGAAGTTTGAAGATATTACTGGTGCTCTGTCTAACTGTGGAGGCAGGATGCGACAACAACTCAACTAGTACAGGCC
>CM022667.1:1779500-1809500 GCA_012295275.1 Chrysomallon squamiferum
GGAAATGACACAGCAATGAACTGATAGCTGTTAATGAAATTGAATAAATATCCAATGAGTTACAGATTTCACATTATTTAAAACAAAAATGTGCATTTATAAATGGCCATTATAGACTAAAATAATGGATGTTAATTGATTTTAAAATTTTAAATATGTATGTAATAATTACAACAGCTGTTAATTAAGATAAAAAATTATCACATCAACTAGTTAATTAATTTTTTATTTTTTTATTTTTTTTTAAATAAAGTAATACTGCCAATAGCACGATTATTTATAAATCTCTTTCTTTAATAAAAATACTGGATAGATGATATTCTCACCTGCAATGGCTCCATCTTTAGCTTGCCATGGTGCTTCAGGGTCCAGGCAGATCTGTACAACAAAATCATCCCATAATAATATGATTTAAAAATGGATTATGAACTTTTTCCCGAGAAATTGCTAATCATTTTTAAATTTTTAAATAATAATAAATAATAATAATAATGCAAAAATATTCATTCAGAAATAGCATTCAAATTTAGAAGATTAAAATCAGAAATGATTGAACCAGGTATATTATAAAATCTAATCTGAAACAATGTATTAAATGCTATTAAAAATAAAAAAATAAAAATGTTTTAGATAAACAACTGGCCTATTTATTTATTTCAATAAATAATAACTGGGTGAAATATTTTCATAATGAAACAGATTTGGTCACAATATTAAGTGCAGAGTAGTATAATGATTATTTTAAAGAAATAAGAATCAAGAGATCAAGAGAAACTAACTCTGGTGAGTTCACTAAACAGCTCATTTCTGGCTTCGTCATTGAGAACATCCACAATGGATCCCAAACGACTGCAGCTAGCCTTCCTTATAGGTGACCAAACATCAGTTATACACTGCAGAAGTAGACCCTTAAAATAAAAGAATAAAAAAATAAAAAATAAAATAAAGTGGAAAATACATGTCTGACACTAACTGCAAACAAAGAATTAACTTGATAACTGACAGAAAAAATAAAATAATAATAAAATAAAGATATTTAAAAAAATAAAAATAAATTACATACATATCTGAACCTGCCAATTACTATGATAATCAATGTTCCAGTAAAATGTAATTTTAACTCATGTTAAAAACTTTTTATTCTATCTTACAAAGGAACATGTTAAATTTGCAGCAAAAAAACAAAATAAAACACTAATGCTGATAACAAAATATTTAAAATTAGTTAAATTAGTTCATATTTTTTAAGACACTTTCTCAAAGAGTGATAAGAAATTAAAAATGACCTTTACACACTGAAAAGTTACAGGTTGATTCAGTTCATGGTGATGGTTTTGAAGCCAGGTTAAAACGTGGATAACACTTCGATTTCTAACAACTGGCAGATGTGAAGCTGAAAAAGTTAATATTTAATATGACAAAGTAATTTTATATCTAATATAAATAACTCAAGAACATCCATATATATAAATACACACACACACACACACACACATATATATGATTACATCTTTAAATTTAAATATAAATTTCAAATGTAGTTCTATATGCAAATTTATAGAGTTTATAAATATCAATTCCATGAGAATTTGGCAGCAATTTTTAAAAAATGATTTACTAAGCTGAACTACCCTTACAATTAAACAAGAACATACAAACTAAATATCTGTGGAAAAAATTCCCCAGACCTCTGGAATTTTACAATTAACATATTTTCACCTCTCAAGAAGATTTAACAGAAATTTAATTTTAGTTCTTGCAGAAATGAAAACTCCACAACTTTAATAGTTAATGATGCCAGTTGCTTAGAACTGTATGATGTATCATTATCAGTCAACATTTCAAATTATTTATTTATAATTACCATCTGTAATGAGCTTGATGTATGCTGTAATAACTTTTGTTGTCGGCTTTAAAAGCAGAAACCTGTAATGAAAGAAATTAATAAAATATACTTTTTATTGTCAGTCTTCAACAGTTAATATCAAAATAAAGATACTAAGTAATTTATCAAATGAGCTTCAGAAAACTTTATCAAAATAATTTCAGCTATCAATTTAACATAAAAAAAAAAATCAACTGAAGCAGTGAAAAATTTATTAAATGCTTATATTTAAATACTAATGATGATAGTTTACAGATTAAAAAAATTCTGAAATGGTTTTCCCTTTTCCAGTGCTGACTCAGAGCTACTGAATTCTCTCAAGATTCTAATGGTTTGAAAAATAAAAATAGAATAAAATAAAAAAAATTTAGTTTTGTTCCACAGAACAAAATGCAGAAAATTATAATAAACACCATTTAAGAAAAACATCCAGGAGGTTGCTGAAGCCATTTTTCGGTCCCCTTGGTGAAAGCTGAATGCGAGACAAATCTTTGGCACTGTCTTTGTTATTTTGATCCAGCCATCCATATCGGTGTGTGAACACAAACCATAAAAGTCCATCCAAATTTTTGACACCGAGAAACAGTTCATTAATATCACTTTCTGAAAACTTTGATTCTGAAGAATTTTGAGGCGCAAAAATGGATTTGCCAACTGCTGAATTAGGTGACTGGTGATTGGTTTGAATGTGAGACAAACATCGACAGCAAAGATGGTAAACAATTTGAAGAGTTCGACATTCTTCGGCATGACAGGTATTAAGCAATTCTGAAATGCTTTTGTTTACATCATCTGTCAGTTTTTCCATCATAGTCTCACTGATGAAATTTGTGTAAACAATCACGCAGATGTGCTAACACTAAACAACACATCTGTTGCTGAACCATTTTTAGCCAGCCAAAGGTGAATAGTAATTTGATGGTATTAGGTTCTACCAGTTTTAATTTTTTTTTTTTTTTTTTTTTTGCTCATCTACTGCATAATCTGGAAAGATAAAATCAAGTAATATATTATTCTAATGTCATGAATGATATTAAACATAGTATGTTCACCATGTAAAAAATAACTTAAAATAAAATAACAAAAATGAACTTTCTGCAGACAGCATTTTTAATTTATCTACATAAATGTAAGCAAATGCAATTTTAATATTAATAACTACATTTTAAAGCTCAGTAACGTGTAATAAGCGCATATAGATATACTAAGCATGATCCATTGATTTTATTTATAATTTTGATCTGACGGTAATTCGGTGTAGTGTCCTGTAAAATTAGAAATGCATTCAGTTTATCAAATATCTTGATTTTTTCTCCCATAAACTTTAATATAAACTGTACGTGTCTGTAATATAATGTAAACAAAATAAAAAATATAGTATTAGTACTACACTGCAATACCAGTCGCCTTGTAAAACTATCGAAAATAAGCTCTGGTCGAATACATATTCACGCTACGTTAAAAGACATTGAACTAACATTAAACTCACTTGATCAAATCGTTCATGATTAAGTAACTTAATTATTTTAAAATACAAATATTGATTAAGGCTATGTTTGATGGAAACCGAAAAAGGAAGTCTCTTTGAATTATTTTTGATAAATTCCTATTTTCGAAAATAGCACTCTCACCCGCGAAACATTGTTATGTGTGACGTAAATACCCTGAACTTGAAATGTTTCATAGTTACGCTAATGCAATGTGTTTATTGTTTAATAAAAGGACAAAGATGCCAGTCGTTTCGAAATTTCTAGTTCCAGTCTAAACAGGTGCCCGACATTGAACGGCGTAATATTCAATCACACCAGTTTATTCAGAAAAAAGATGGCCTCAAATAATGGTTTGTATAAATTCGCTCTTGTTTTAATGAACTATTTACGTAATATTAAAATTGTTACATCGGATTATATTTCGCTCCAATATACAATTAATAGGTGATTTTGAAAATAAATGGAAAGGAGAACTATAATTGTGCTTTCTTTTCTACGTTCTATTTATGCCCGTTTAACTTTTAAGGCGTTTGACACAAATGATACATTGATAGAAATCACAATATCATGCCTTAAAATACAATCATTTGAAATATCTCTGATTATGTTCACAAAGTATTTCCGTATTGAGTGCAGGTATTCAGTTTGCCAGGATATATTTAAAACGATGCAGTTAAAGGGGACGGTAGCGATGGACATGTGATTTTTTTTAAAAGAAAAGAAAAAAAAAAATATTAAAAGCTTTAAAAAAAATGGGCAACAGCATAAATAGCATTTGAGTAAAATTAAAATAATAATGAATAAAACAGTGTAGTTTTGTCAGATATGGCAGAATCTAATTTTTAAGTGCTCGATTATGTCGATTCATCCAATTAGTCATTCTCACTTGTAAATTATAATCCATAAAATATTCTTTTTGAGTAACACTATTAATAATAGACTGACAAATTATTTATTTATTTATTTTTATCCTCAAAATACTTTTATACTCATAAGAATAAAGAAGAATATATTTAATGACATCATTTTTATTAGGTGACCCACTGACTGATTAATTGGTAACACCTTGGAAAACAAATCTGCCATTACATGGGCTACTCTTAATGTTAGCAGGAAGATATGTTTTATAAATACTTTCCCAAGGAAGCACGTTCCATGGGTTTTCGGCTCCGTGATCAAAATACATTAAATTCACAGCCCATGCTGCTTGTGAAATGTTGTGATAGAGAATCATTTTCTAAATTTGTTGTCTTAAAATAAAAACATGCAGTTCACAGAAAAAGAATGCCCCAGTTACTGAGCAATACAGAATTTTCATTGTAATGAAGAATCTCAACAGAGAATAAAATGAACATGTATTCTCGTGTGTTTGTATTAAGTCATCTCTTGCTGTTGACGAATGAACTCTTTTTTTTTAATCTTAGATGCAGATTTTTAAATATTTATAAATATTTACATTCTATGTTGAGGAAAAAAATACACACACAAGATTTCAGATAACAAAATCCGTTCTAAGCAAATTGGAGGATTTTAAAAATATTTTTTGGTATAAGATGTATAATTTGTGTTTCATAATTCCAAACCCAGTATAAGGATATTTCTGATATTGATACAGGATTTAGTTAAGACTAGATAACTGTACAAACAAAACGTGTATGAAAAGCCCAGAGACGCTTGTTCTAGACATTTGAAATAGTAACAGGAAATTTAAATTATTCTTTGCTAAATAAACAAAATAGTGGACATAGAAAGTTAAGAAATGACATTTTACACTTAATAAATGGAAAAGTATAAAAAAAATTACAAACTCATTTAACAAAGATGTTAAATCAAAAATTAAATGTATTAATATTTTATGCATTTAACGCTTTATACAATTTTTGTAAATTATGCTTAATTTGTTTGACACTGAAATAAATAAGTATAATAAACTAAGGTACATCTGTATTAATTATTATATGTCATGATTAAATTTAATGTGAAATCTGAAACAATATTTAAGGCAATTACTTAAAAAAACCCACAAAAAAACAAAACAAAAAAGAAAGGAAAAAAAACCCCTAGAAATCTGTTGAAGAACAGCATCCACATTTAAAATAAATAAAAAAATAAATGTAGTTAATCTGTAGTACATTTTTATATATATTTTGCCTAAAATGAAATAACATTTTACTCTAGAATGTAGCAACAGTTTACTATTGTTATTGATTTTGTTTGTACACTTACAAATTTTTTTTTATCTTGCATGTGTCAGCATATTGTTAAAGTCATGATATATTGATCCACTGATAAAAATATCCTGTTTTATTTTAATTATATTCAGAAAGTGGGTTAGGAAAATATTTTGAGTGGTCTAGAAAAATGCCTAGGTTTAATTTTTGTATTTGAAATATATATATATATATATTTTTTTATCAATAATTAGTAATGTTAATTGTTTTGTATACACTTTTAACTGCTTTCTTTAATACTGTGATTATATGCCTCTTTCTCACTGCATATTTATATAAAAACATTGTTTGCTTAATCCTCACTTGAAATTAATAATATTTTGTTTTAATCTTCTTACATTCTTTTTTCGTTTGTCTCTTACAGTGTTAGTGCCAAGAAATTTCAAACTGTTAGATGAACTTGAAGCTGGACAGAAGGGCTATGGTGATGGAACAATTAGCTGGGGATTAGAAAGTGATGAAGACATCACAATGACTTTTTGGAATGCCATGATCATTGGTCCACCCAGAGTAAGTTAGAATGAATAAAAAAATGTTTGATTTATTAATGTATTTTTTTAAATTTTATTTATTTAATTTTGTTTTATCTTAATTGCAGATTTTGAAATATAGAAATAGATTAAAGATTTCAAAAAAATCATCTCAACTGATGAGTTTATTTTCATATTGTAAAGTGTTCTTACTTTCTTTTTTTGAATTTTCAAGTTTTAAGGGTTATTTTAATGGAATTGTGCTCAAGATTAAAATAAATATCATTACAATTATGCTTATCATCATTGGAGTATTGTGAAAAGTATCAGAAAAAGGTTTAAAAAGCTACATTTGTTGCATTTGATGAATAACAATCAAATTTCACTTTCTAGTAAACTATCAGATATATATTTTTTAAAAATAAAGAATTTATTAATTTATATGAGTATTATTGGGTATGTTTGCAAAAATAATTACTGATTACACTTTCAGTAGTAATATATGTTTCAGACACAGAATAAAAAAAAAACCAAACTCCAAGGATAAAATTAAGAATAAAAAAGAATAAAACAACATAAAAACTCTTACAAAATAAAACAGGCTTTTGTTAAACAGTATTACAAACAGTCACATCAGAATGAGTCATTCCAGTGTGACAAAGGTAAACATTTGATACAGACTGTCATCAAACGCTGGTGATCATGATTCAAAAATAAACTGGTTTGTTTCATCATAGGTTATTTTTTTTTTTTTTTTTTTATTATTGAGTCATCATATATTATGTACTATAAGAGTGGAACAGTTTGCTTTAAAATGATCTATTCTTTTTTTTTCTTTTAAAAAAAAAAAAAAATTATATTAAATGAATAAATAGTAAAATAACGTTGAATTTCAGACAGGATTTGAGTCTCGAATATACCAGCTGCAGGTAATATGTGGAGAGGATTACCCAGATCGACCACCATCTGTGAAATTCATACACAAAATCAACATGAACGGTGTAGATGAGAATGGCAAGGTAATAAATACAAGTATATAATCGTGGTTTGGTAAATTAACATTATTTTAAGTTATCCATCATGCTTTGGGTAATCAAAATTATTTTAAGTTTATAATCGTTATCGTGGTCTGGTGATTAGAATATTTTTGAAAAAAAAAATCATTTCAGTTTGCTGTAAAGGATTTTTAGTTAAATTTTATGTTTATCATCATGCTTTTTTCATCTGTTAAGTTAATAAAAAGAAAAATCTCTGTCCCTTTTAAGATTATATATAATAGCAAAATTGATATATTCATAAATCTTTTATTTATTTATTTATTTATTTTATTAAGTTAATAAAAAGAAAAATCTCAGAAAAGTTGTCTTAGGTTTATCATTTCTTTTATTAAGTTAAAAAGAAAAACATCTCTGTTTTTTGATAAATAATAACAAAATTAATACACACATAAAAGTTATTCTGAGTTAATAAAAAGGTTGAAACCTCTCTATTTTTAGATGAATAATAACAAAATTGATGTACTCATAAAAGAAAAAACGTCTCTATTTTTTAGATAAATAATAACATAATTGATGTACTCAGAAAAGTCATTATAATAGAAGTTAATAAAAAGAAAAAACCTCTCTCTCTATTTTCAGATAAACAATAACAAAATTGATGTACTCAGAAGCTGGAAGCGGAGCTACACAATCTGCACGGTGTTACAGCATTTACGTCAGTGTATGTCGAGTAAAGAAAATTACAAACTGACACAACCACCCGAGGGTTCCACATACCAATGATGGAACTGTGTGAATGCCAACTCTCTGTACTGAACACAATGTAACATCTCAAGGCAACAGATCACAAACAAAAAAAAAAAAAAACGAATGGGAAAACAAGTTTATATGCACTGAAAGGAATTTTTGACACTTTTTTTCAAACATAGGATTTGAGACCAAATTTAAAAACCTGTTTGCTTGATGTGCTCTCAATATTAATCTCCGAGGAATTTTTAACTGATTTTTTTTTTTTTTTTTTTTTTTTTTTTTTTTTTTTTTACAACTGGCCTGTTTTTATTTTATTTCCTAATCTTATTTTGTTTATTTGATTTGAGTTTTTTCATTTTCTTTTTAATTGTGCAGTAGAGCACACTATCTGATCGATTTTTAAGTTTATATATAATTTTTTTTTTTTTGTACTGATAAGGAAATTCTGTGTTAATTCAGGGTATTTCATTTTTTTTTTTTAATTCACTTAAAGCTATTTTTTATTTTATGTCTTTCAACTGTAACATATAGCAGTAACCTTGGACCATTGGTGAGTTCAGTGTTTGTGTGGTGGGAGGGCACTGCTGGTTAAAAACAAATGCAGGGACACTACTGTTTTTATTTTTTTAAATTTTGTTTTAGTCGTTTTTTTAAGGAATTTAAAAAAAAAGTCTACAAAAATATTTTGTGATTTTTTTTTTTTTTTTTTTTTTGAATTTTGTTTAAAACAAATGCAGGGATATTATTAATATTTTTTTTTTTTTTTTTTTCAAGGATAAAATCTACAAAAAATATTATCTTATGTCTGTGAGAATTTTGGTAAATTCTGGGGTACTACTATCAAGGACACTTAGAAAAAAAAAGAGAAAAATTACACCAAAATATTTTAACATTTCTAAGAGAATTTTCATTTACGGGGGCAAATTTCTTGGGCCTTGACTAATTAGAAAAGACAAAAAAATAAAAATAAAAATAAAAATAAAAATCCCTATCTGGTTTGTATAGTCTGTTCGTAATGTTGTGGTAGGGCACGTCAAACAATCTTGTTTTTAATAATGGCTTCATGACCTGGTGTCATAACATGCCTCACAACCCATTTGAAACTTAGGTAATTTTTTCTCACTCATACACACCTAACCTATAGTATATCAGAGAAACAAATTTAAAATGAAAAAATAAAATAAAATCAGCTAATTTATGTGGTTAGGTAAGTAAAATAATCGTTCTGAATATATGGCAGGGTGGAGTACCACGAATATAAAATTTATATTTAAAAAAAAAAAAAAAAAAAAAAAAAAACCCAAGAAGATTAAAGACCAAAACATAAATCCTATAAAGAAAAGAATGAAAACTGAAATACATAATGCTTGGAGGGAATCGGCTAACAGATTTTTGATTAACATAATTTTATAAATAGAAGCCAAAGAAACCTCAGTTAACATAAATTTTGTTATTTAATCTTAAGTGAAGTCCAGCCCACCCATCTTTCTCAAAAATGGCCCTTGGAGCAGGTTTTGTCATGTGTAAATAAAACAGGTAAATATTCTCTTTCTTGGCATGCTTTTGCAGAATGCGTAACAGAGTATCATTCCCCCACTTTTCAGACGTGTAATCTAAGAATGGTAAGCATCATATATCTTCATTCTCACAAGCTGGGATGGTATGGTTAAAACATTCAGGAAATGAAATGACAGATCATCTTGAAAGTTTCTCCGAAAACTGATTTTGTCTGGAAAATGTATCCTGTTTTGGATTATTATAATTTTTTAATTTTTTTTAATTTTTTTTTTTGTTTTGATATTGAGTACATTTTTTGTCTGCAAAAGCATGTTTCAAGATTTGAAATTTTATAGTGTTTAAAAAAAATAATCTTGTAATGATGTTCCATGTATGTTTTTTTAAAAAAACTTTTTTTTTTTTTTTTTTTAAATCTGGTCAAAAATAAATGTTGTAGAAGGAGCTGTTGCTGTTACTTCAGCCAATTCATTGATGTTTGCTTTTTCTGTACAACAAATGCCATCTCTTCAGACATCCACATTTGCTTTTGTTGATAGGTTTGTAGATTTCAGTGTCAATCTTAAACTGTAAAATACCCAGCTAAATACATAATTTTATCTTTCAAATACAACATACCCTTTCCTCCATAAATTTTGCTGATTAATCCGCATAAAATCATACATTAAATTTTATTATTTCCCCTCGTATAGCAAAATTAAAAAAATATCAAAGAATTTACCCTCTTAGACTAACAGAATCTTGAGACATACTAAAAAAAAAAAAAAAAAAAAAAAAAAATAATTTTAATATTAATAAATTAGTTGAATGATTTTGTATTGGGAATGAATAACAAATTAATTTTGAAAGGTTCTCTTAAATATCTTTTAATTTTTTTTCCCTAAAACCCCCATTAAATATGATTCCAATCCTGCCATGGCCAAGTCACAGCAATAGATCCTCAATAATTTTTATCTTACACTAGAAACACTCCACCATGTTTTAAATTTTTTTTTTTTTTTTTTTTTTTTTCCTCAAAAAATATAAACTTGTAAATATTTGGTTTTTGTGTTCAGGTGTGTGTTGCATTTCTTTTTCTTTTTTTTTTTTTTTTTTTTTTTTTTTGTGTTAAATTTTTATTTAAAAGAAGAAAAAAAAAAGTTTTTACGAATTTCTTTTCTTACAGAATATTATGTATTTTCCAAATCATTCTCTGCCATTGTTGAAGGTCTTTGTTTTGGAGAATATAATGATAACTTGAACATTGATGTGAAGACATGTCGTGTTTAAGCTGTGTGTAATTATATTGTAACTAACATTTGAAGATTTTTAAAACAATCATTTCTAATCATTGAATATCTGTAGGCATATAAACATCTTTGGTACAGTACATTTGAGGTTATCCTTAATGATGTAGTCAAATTTTCTTTATTAAACTGATTTATTGCATCTTAGATACAACATATACTTTTTTTTTTTACTTTTTAAGCCTAAATAGTCCAATTTAATTTCAGGTGAATAGTTTTTATTTTGTGTAACAATATTTATATTTCCTATTATTATTAATTTTTTTTTTTTTAATGTAATTCACAATAAATAGAGATTAAAATTAGTTTTATTTATTTGTAAATGCTAATTAAACTGTAAATTCTTTCTTGCTTTAACTTTTATTTTGCAGTCATATTTTTTTAGTTTTAGTTGCTACATGAGTGATCTGAAATTATGTACTAATATTTAAAACTGATTGAAACTGATGTTGCTGTAATAACATGCTTAAATTCTCAAAATTCCATACTCACACCGGTTTTTTTCTTTTCTTCCCTTCTTCCCCAAACTCTCATGGACATTTTGTAAAGGTGATTAATTATGACAAGAAAAGGTTTTGAATGTAATCTTTTTAAAAATGTTCTGCCTTTGTTTGAATTGGCCAGGTTGTTTTGCATACATCTACAAGATACCAAAAATATTTATTTTCTTTGATATTTCAAGGATGTATGAAAACAACCTTGTCAATTTAATTAAAATTTGTTTTTCCTTATTTTATTTGTTTTAAAAAAAAAAAAAAAAAAGAGTATTATCCATGGTGTATAATGGTTTTTCATGCCTACAATTATGATTCCCATGTAAATAGAACTTGCCACAATATTTAGCTTCTTTTATTTTTCTTCTTCTTTCTTTGCTGATCTGTTTTTGCATTACATTTTTGTTTTCTTTCTTGTAATACAAACTTGAATTTTGCATTGTTGACAGAAAAGTGGTAATGAATATTTTTAAAAAAATACAACAAAAAGTTTGTGATAGTATTTTTTTTATTATTATTATTTTTTTTTTTACATGTCTTGCTTTGTGTCATGTTCCCAGATTTGTGTACTCAGTGTGGGAATCTGGAATCTACTGTCAAGAATGCATAACATGCACAATTTGTCAATAAAACTAATTAGAAAGTAAATTGAGTTTCTTACATGTTATAGCCAAAACTCTGGGCGTTTGTACTTGTCATAGAAAAAGCCAAGCAGTTTCTTATGTCTTGTATTACACAGCAAAAACTGAGCAGTTTCATAGACAAAACAGTGAGCAATATGCCTGTTGTAGTCAACATGACTCTATGGATAATTACTTATTTTGTTTCCAAACTTTGAATTGATTATTTATTTAAATGCAGGAATGGTAAATTAATGAACATGTCTGAATTATCTGGCTTAAGTTGAAAAAAACAACAAAAACCCCCCCAAAAAACAAAACAACAATCGAACATAATTGAGAGCAATTGCTAGTTTATTATGAAAATGTTAGAGTTTGGGCTCTTTCCCAAACACATTTTTAAAAACAGCAAAGCACAGAATAATTTTTTTTAGTACATGCAGCATGTAGGACAAGTGACTTATCTCCCATCAACTCCCATGCATTTCAGAATTTTAATACTGTAGACTGTGGAAATTGGATTTACCTCATGGACTTAAAAAAAAGAAGAATTCTTGTTATATTGTAAGAAGCAGAGACATACACACAGACTCACAAAAATCATATCAGCTCAGTAAAAGCTGTCAACTGTGAGATTGCAGGGCAACTACCAGTCTTATTCGTTTTCCTGGAAATTTAATTATACAGGTAATGGTGAAAATGTGATAATGGCAGCTTTCTTTCTTCGTGTCATAATATATATACATATACATACATATATATATAAATTTGGATACTCTGTGACTTTTACATGGTAATATTAAAACATTCTTTCATTTCACAAATAAAATGTGCAGTGTTGGGTGATGATTTAATAAATACTATTTACATCCATGTTTTTAGCGAGAATGTCACGAATAAGCACACATGTAGAATGAAGCTTGTGTAGATGATATCTGTATCAAACTTTTGGCTTCTTTGCCTGAAGAAATTAAAAAAAAAAAAAAAATGAATAAAATAATATTAAAAACAAAGTATAAGGTGAATGCAAATATTATCATAAGCATTTATTTTAATTATCTTTCGTAAACACACACATACATTCTCAAAATACAAATGATATTAATTTAAAATGAATATTTAAAAAATACAACATAAAATCATGTTTCTATGGATATGTGGTCTGTAGAATACTAGAATATAAAAATGAAAAAATGTAAGACTAAGCACTACTGAACGTTTTTTTTTTGACATTACTTCCAATAATGGGTGTTATACATTAGGTAAAAAAAAAAAAAAATGTTTTAAATGTTAATAGAAATTCATGTCTCACCACCATTATCAGTATCTATATGTGATTAATTACAAATATCCAATGTTTGTGTAAAAGAGAAAATGTACAGTACTTACAGATAAAGTCAGGTGTGAACTGTTTCCAAACTCTTTGTAAGAATCTGGTTTGGATTTTCTGAAATAAAAATCGCATTAACAGAATAAAACTTGGTATGTGTATGTATAGATAGATAGATAGATAGATAGATGTGTTTGTAAACCATACATTTTCTAATATCAATACACATGAATTACCATAATTAACTGAACTAACTGATTCAAAACACTTGATATAGGAATAAAAAGCATTAACAGAGTATATACTAAATGAAATTTAAAAAAAAAATCCCATACGGTTCTTCCTTCTGGGATGTGTTCTTTCTTTTGAGTCGATGTTGAGGAAATGATGGCATGAATTCTGGTTCACAAGCTGTAAAATAAAAACAGATTTTATAAACTCATCTCAATATTCTAAAATGCTATGAGAAGGTTAAATTTTCCATGTTTATTTATAATTTATATAACACTAATATGTGTGTGGGAGCTTACATATGTTCTTATAAAGCTGGTATTTTTTGAAAATGTTTAAACAAAATCAGTCACACAAAGGTTTGTTATTTGAAATAAAACTCTAACACGAAGATACACCAAAATTATTAATGTAAAACATCAAATGTATATCAAATGTACATTAAGAAATAGATAAAAATAAATAATAAAATTAACATACGATGTGGTTGCTCCTTGAAATATGAACAATCCAAACAGTCTTCAGCAGTAGCTCTAAAAGACAAAATACATATTTACTTCTTTAACATTTTAACCATGGTTATATTATAAATGTGTTAATGTGTATTCATTATGCCTATATCTATAAACACACACACATTCACACAAACACTCAGAGATAGCCTCTTGGTTATACATTTCTGTGATGAGTCTATGTGTAATGTAGTCTGTATGTTTGTATATATGTATGTGTAAGTGTGAATGTGTTGATAGGTTTAGTGTGTTTGTGTGTGTGAGAGAGTCTGTAAGCAGTTGTGAAATATTTGTTATTATGGAAATAACAATCAAGACACTTGTTTTCATAACTATTATTTAATAAAAAATATTCATCAGTAATTAAATGATTAAATTGTTTTGAATATACTTTTGAATTAATGTTATTTTAATATATTTATAAATATTATATATATGGTTCTCAGGATTTAAAACTAACCTTTTCACTGGGTCAAACATAAACAGAAAATTGAGAAGCCGTATTCCAGCGTCAGAAAGCCAGGGGAATGTTTGTCTTAAATTGTTGTAACTGTTAAAAAAAAAAAATATTGTTGCTTAGCTATTTAACATCAAAATATAAAAAATATTTTTATTATTAAAAAATTAATTATATTTTTTGATAATTTATTGATAAGTAAAATAAAAAAATAAAACAGTAAATTCCAGTATAATTAAAATAAAAATATATCTTTCCCAGCAACTGCACAAAAAACATTCATAAAATTTTAATAAAAATGTCAATGTAACAATTAACTTGTCATTATTTTCCAGTATTTTTCAGTATTAGATTATAATGGATTAACTTTTTCTGTTATATAAATACTCAAGTGTTTCATGAAGGGTACTTACGGCTGTTTCTTCAAACTAATGTTTTCTAGTGCAGGCAGAGAAGAAAAACCCTTTAATAATAATAATAATAAAAAAAAAAATGTAAAATATTATGTATGAATTAACGTTTTAGTACCTTTAGAAAATGATTATTTTTAACAAATCTGTAAAATTAAGAGTATATTTTATTAAAACTTTTAATGTTACCAAGATTCTGAGTTATGTTTTTTATTATTATTAATTTTTTTTAATGGAATAATACCAATTAATGCTTGGATGAAGACAAATAAGAATACAAATATTTTAGAAAAACAATATCATTAAATGTAAAAAAATGAAAAAATAATAAAACAACTGACAGGCCAAATGCTGTCATTTGGAGTGCCAAACATGTTGATAATGAGCTCAATCTGATGAATTTCTGATCGTCCTGGTAACAAGGGTCGATGTGCTAAAAGTTCTCCTAAAATACACCCAGCTGACCTAAATAATAACAATAATAATAATAATAATAATAATAATAATAATAATAATAATAATAATAATTATAATAATAATAATAATAATAATAATAATAATAATAATAATAATAATAATAATAATGATGATGATGATCTGAGGATACATAAATTCACACAGTTACACATACATACACACAAATATTCCTACATGTGAAGATACTTATGCACACAGACACATGCACACATACAGTCACTTATACATACTTGTACATACATAGATACATTAAACACACACGTGCACACACACACACACACACACACACACACACACACACACACACACAGAGACATACACATACACACATGTACACATACAGGTCATACAGTTTACACATTCCTGTTATGAGTACAAGATTAGACCACAAAAGATATTATTTATTTAATAATACATATTTGGCACTTTTTTATGTTTTGACAAAATGTAAAAATAAAAAGATAATAAAAAATTTGTTTTAAAAAAAAGTAAAAAAAACCATTTCTAAAATAAAAAAATAAAAATTCTAAAAATAAATAAATAAAAAAAGACAATTAGCCATACTACAGAGTGGTAGTATCTTAAATTTTTATTTCCACATTTCAGTTATTTTACACTTACCACATGTCCACAGCAGTTGTGTGGGTTTTTGCACCAAAAAGAAGTTCTGGGGATCTGTACCTGATGGAAAAGGAAATAATAATAATAATAATAATAATAATAATAATAATAATAAGAAGAAGAAGAAGAAGAAGAAGAAGAAGAGGAAGAAGAAGAAGAAGAAGAAGAAAAAGTAGAAGAAGACGCAAAAGAACAAAAAATAACAATAAAAATAATGCTAGTAGTAGTGGTAATATTAATAGTGAGCTTGACATAATGATAATAAAGTTAAGGAAGATAATGATAATGATAATACTAACACATACAAAATCAATATCATTATAATTAACAGAGTATTTGATAGATAAATAAAATAAAATAACAATAAACATAGATATTCACATACCAAAGTGTGACAACTTTTGGAGTCATGGCTTTCATAGGCAAACCATATTTTCTAGCCAAACCAAAATCAGCTGTAATATTACAAATCACATTTATTTATTTTTTTATTTTTAAACATGTCTAGTGTATTATGTATTTTAAAAAAAACATTATTTTTTTTTTTTTTATATCTGATAGTAATTTATGTTTTAAGAAATAATACTGAAAATAAATTGCAAAATTTAAAAGTTCCACCACCTCAGTGGACAATAACGATAATTATAAAGAAAACCTCAAAACTCAGTGATATACTTATAAAAAAATGAAATGATAATTATAAATGGATTCTTACCTATTTTGATGCAACCTTTATCAGTCATGAGTAAATTGGATACTTTCAAATCTCTAAAAAAGAAAAAAAAAAACAATCAAAAGCAACAACAACAACAACAGAAATAAACAATTAGAAATGTAATTATTTAGTTTAGAATATAGATAAATCAAATATCCTATCCTTACATAATTTAATTTTAGTAATCTCTGATATTTATCTTTCATTACATTTAAATAAATTATAATCATTTTAGAAATGAAGAAAAAGATGAAATATAAATATATCAGTCACAATATAATAATTTCACAATAATTTTTTTACCTGTGAATAATGAAGTTTTCATGCAGATATCGAAGACCTTTTAACAGCTGTATTGCAATGCACTTAACCTATATCATGGAAATAATAGAAATAATAAATAAATAAAAAAATAAAAAAAGAAATTAAAAGAAATTAAAAGAAATTAATAATAATTACAAAAAAGTACACCAATAAATAAACCAAATAAATAAATTTTTTAAAAACATAAAAATAGTAATGAAATAGATGATCTTCATATACATACTTTAAAATAAGTTATTCATCATTTCATGTATTAATATTCTGTTACAGAAATATAGGGAAAAAAAATGTATTTGAAAAAATAAATATTAAAAATAAATAGTTAATTCAATAGTAATATCCACAGGTTCAATTTAAAATATGTTTATTTTGTTTTGTTACAAGTACTGCACACATGTACAAATACTTTGTCTAAACCAGCACAGTTAATCCAGATTAAACTACAGAGGTTTATTCAGCTAATGACCATTACTAATAACTTAATCAGAAATAATTGAAAAAATGACATTATCAACAGATTTTCTTTGTTGAATATTTCTGTATTTGGTGAGATTAAAAGTTACCTGAGATTCTGAAAACGGAGCTGCCATGTTGTCTAATAAAGAAGCCAAGTCCTGTTCACAATACTCCATCACAAGAAAAATACTGAAATTTATAAAATATTTTTTTATTTTAAGTGACCACTCTTTTTGCTGATAATAAATATTACTGTATTATAACAGCTTATTACTATAGATAGAGATTTATATTTTTTTCTTTTTCAGTTACAGTCTTTAGAGGGTAATATAAAAAATTGTGTCTCTGATTTAATATATGACAACAATGTGATTGTATGTTGTGTCGAAGTTACTGTGTGAAATTTCAAAAAGGTGTTTAAATAAAGCAATGGAAAATTGCTTGCTGTTGACAAATCCATAATATAAGACTATTTTCAAAATGAATTGTAATAACATCATGAAAAATATGTAAAAAATAAATTATTATTGTTTTTAAATATATATAAATATATACATATATTTTAATTTGGTTTATATTTAGGAAATGTAACATGAAAAAAAAAAAAAAAGAAAAACAAAATGTTTAAAAATAAAGAAATAAATGATAAATAAAATTAATGAAATTTACTTAAAATGCTAAAATAAATGAAAGTTTTTAAAATAACAACAACAGCAGCAACAACAGCAGCAGCAGCAGCACAACAACAACAACAACAACAACAACAACAACAATAGTTTTTCAGATTGGAAATACATTGTAAGAAAATGAATATAATCTAAACATACCTGTCTAAACTCTTTCCCACAACAACTTCTTTCATTTCCACAATGTTATCATGCCTCAGATTCAGTAGAATGTTGATTTCTCTAAGGCCACTGATTGGTATACCTAAAAATATGAATTTAATTGGAAAAAGAAAGCACTGAATGTAATCTGAACATCTGATTGGTTAAAAGAAAGAACTGAATATAATCTGAACATCTGATTGGTTAAAAGACAGAACTGAATATAATCTGAACATATGATTGGTTAAAAGAAAGAACTGGAGGTAATCTAAACATCTGATTGGTTCAAAGATACAAATGAAAGAGCAAAATAGATAAATCAACATAATGATACTGATTACATAACTTTCAGGTACAATTTTTTTTTTTTAATAACCCTTTTGAGGTTGATTTCTGAATAATGTTAATACATACATTTTTTGACTAACCTCTTTTGTTGTTATACTTTATTGTTAAACAAAAAATAAAAAAAAATAAAAATAACAAAATAATAATAATAATAATAATAAATAGCTAAAAATATTACATAAGCTGGAAGTATGTAAAATATATCTAAACTATTTGTTCATATCAACAAAGGTACTTTTTAACATTTTTTTTTTTTTTCACTAAATTTTAACTAAAGTAGGTTATTTTAATTTCATACCATCCTTTTCTTTTTCCATTCTCATTTTCTTCAGAGCCACTATTTTATTAGTTTTTGTATCTCTGGCCCTGTCTTAAACAAAAAAACAGAAACTGTGAACAAAAATATTTTTTCTTTCTACAGTAATTTAAATAATAATTGAGTGTTTTGGATATATATTTATTGTTAGTGTGGTGGATGAACGTTTTTAGGATCAATACTTATTTGTAAGTAACATTTTGATGCTTTCCAATTTCTGACAATAGAACAAAACTTTTTTTTTTTTTAAATATTGCATATACTTTCCTGTTTATGGGAATGTGCACGTTTGAAAAAAGAAATAAAGAAAAACAATCTTGCTAAATGAGTAATGTGACTGCAGTGAATTTCATCTCATATAATCACAGCTAAGAAGAAAATTATGTTTCACTTCACAGAAAAAGCAAGCCAAAGATGCAAGCATCTATTTTGAGGTCCAGCCCATAGATTTTCTGTTTTCTGTCTAAATCACTTTAGTTTACTCTTATTTCCAATTTCTCAAAAGGATTTTAGTCATGCTTGTCTGAAATATTAGTTATTTCATTAATCTGACTGGAGTGTTGATCAGCTTTGGCTAAAACTATCCTATACATATAAAATAAAAACAAACTCACAAACAATGCCGTAAGTTCCTTCTCCAACTCGATTTAACTTCTCAAAATCTATCACAGAACAGCATTTTCCAAGCTGTCATAATAAAAAAAATATCATTAATTAAGTACCCGTGTTGAAATTTTGTAATAAACTGTTAAGAATTGATTATAAATACTGACAGATGCAGTGCATTAAACTCATGAGAAGCTTGCTTTTTCTATAATCTTTAAATATTTCTACACTGAAAGTCAATGAAGAAATGTGCTAATGTATTACACTAGTTGCATTTAAAAAGAAATAAAAATGCAATGTCTTGTTAACTAGATGAACTTTGTTAGTTATAAATCATTGAAATGTATCATTCTTGTCTTTGAATTACCCTTGCTGTTTCTGGCA
Source organism: Chrysomallon squamiferum (assembly GCA_012295275.1). Taxonomy (NCBI): domain Eukaryota; kingdom Metazoa; phylum Mollusca; class Gastropoda; order Neomphalida; family Peltospiridae; genus Chrysomallon; species Chrysomallon squamiferum. The sequence continues at coordinate 1,799,254 of CM022667.1, forward strand.
TTTCCATCCATTCTCCTGTGAGTATGGACATGAAACATGGCTTATCCTGGCTAAGACTTCGACGATATCGGTCAACTCCTTCTGTAGCCATTTTCAGAGTTTTGCTGTTCTTCAACAATTAGTTTTATTCACTGGTCACTTTTATGTGGACATGGTGAGGTAATAGGGATTCTTTCTGCTTTTAGTAACCTGCGACATATTAATAAAACTAATTATTAAACTAAATTAGTAATAAGTATTTACTGGTGATTTTGGAAATGAATCATGCTATAAGGTTATAGAATAACATTGAAATTCAGTAATTGTGAAGAGAATACTGCAACTATTATTATTATAACTATGAATGCAAATGCAAAATAAATAGCTTTATGCGATTTTTTGACTAATCACGATGGCAACATCTTTTTAAAATCCCGTAAATATTTTGCGTAACTAGTGTCAACATTAAATAAAATAAACAAAATACATTTGTGATTTAGAAGGTTTGCAAAAATACCGTCTGATGCAGTCTCGTTAAAATAAGCCATATTTGATACCCAAATTTGTGAAGTCTTCAATTGAAGGAAACATTTAACTGGATGGGAGTAATCATTTATCAATTGTTATTTAATAAACATAGAAACTGATCTATTTAGTTTACTTTATTGTCATGATCTTTAAAATCCGCAGTACTAAACAACTTATGTTTTAATGCTTGCAACAAGAAGGTATAATCGTTTTCTTGGAAAATTAAAAACAAAGCTCCAACTTTTCATCAGGTAAACAGAATTCTCCATCCGCAAAAGTCAAAATGGCGTCGAGGTTATGTAGAATCCTGAGACCGACCTTTTCTGTATTTCTTAAAAAAGGTAACACAATTTCATATGCAATACTTTTGCTCTTCTTTACTTTTACAGTTTTCTACACTATCGTATATGCATAAATATACATGAAACACATAAAACGTATTAATGACCTTTGTTGACCCATGACATGTCTCTTGCAGTCTTCGGTCTTGGCATTGAATTCACAATTGGCTGTGATTGAATTAATCATTATTAATATTATGTATTATTACGATTGTATCTGCCATTATGCTTTAATTGTAATAGGTCGATAGGTATTGTTATGCAGCAATATGTGAATTTGATTTTATATTGATATTTGAAGCTAGACTAGAGTCACAGTTTATAACTGTATATCAAAACTGACGTTTGCCAAAAATGACCAAACATTTTTTTTAACATAATATGTTGGGGCAGCATTAGAGGACTTATGAAAAGCCCAAAAACAAAAATAAGCACTTCCACATGTAAACAATGAAAATAACAAAATAAATAAATAAACAAAAACAGAAAAAAGAAGTATGGAACATTACTAGTGAAAACAACATATGATCCAGCAGTATTTAAATATATAATTTAAAGAAATTTATTTTATATTTTTGGTTTAGCAATTGATGTCTTTTATCTTGTTTTAAAACTGTTATGAGCAAGGAAATAGCTATTTGGTAAAGGGTATAAATAATATGTTTATTAAGTTTAACATTAATTCTTTCAGTTTGGCATAATAATTATTAATTGAACTATTTTTGTGTTTAATTAGGTCCAGTACAACCTTTGGCAGCCTCTCAGTGTTGCAGATTTCAGTCAACAGATACAACCAAGTCTACAAGCACTCAGCGTAAGTTTACATAGATACCTAGGTACATAATCTAGACACACACCTACAATTATGACTTGAAAATGTAATAATTTTAGAAACTTATAAATGTTTATAGAGATTACGTTTTTAACACCTTTTTGATTTTGGATAAATAGACCATAAGAAAAACATATATTATTTATCTGTATGGTGTGCTTATGTGTGTGTATATATATATATATTTTTTTATATATATGTACAATTAGGCATAATAAAAGAGCTTCCATATATATATATATAAATATAGATTGTGCATTTTTCAGTCATAGTATTTTAGCTAATCTGTTATGAGTTGAATGTGTATATATATATGTTTAAATATTTTAAATGTGTGTGTGTGTGTGTGTATATATATATATATATATATTGTTTTTTTTTTTTTTTCAGCTACTGTCCGTAGACAGAATACACTGCTTCGAGAGATCCTGTCAGATTTTGGTACATACGTTGGTGAGTGCATGCCAAAGTATGTGCAGCGAGTTGACGTAACTAACTGCAATGAGCTCGAGATTCTCATTCACCCAGAGGGAGTGGTGCCTGTGATCACATTTCTGAAGGATCACACGAATGCACAGTTCTATTCTCTTGCTGATCTTTGTGGAGTGGATGTTCCATCCAGAACATACCGGTTTGAGGCAGGTGTTTTAAAATAGATGTATTAAAATGATTCTGGTTATTTGTAAATGGGTCAGTATTAATTTTCTCTTGGTAACAGTTAGATTTGGTAGAGTTAATTGAATCGTGCTTGTTGTGGCTAGAAGTGGATTAAACATTAATGACTGCATGAGGGCCTTCTAGTCTATTTCTCAGTCCATTTGGAGTGTCAGAGGTCATGATATGTTCTTTCCTGTTTGAGATTTTAATGCATCTTTGTTACATTTTCTCCTGTTCTTGATTATTGTCATTGGTTGAAAATATCCTTTGCTGTTAATCAAAAAGAATAGCCATTTGTTAAATGTCGATTTCCTCTCTTCTCTGTAAACCTTAACTGTATTTAGTGTTCAATATTTAATTTTAGCACCCCTAGTAATGACATTATTATATTTTATTTTTAGGTTATTTATAGTCTTCTGCCATTGCAGTTTTATTTGACCATGTTTGTAATGATATCATTATATTTTATTTTTAGGTCATTTACAATCTTCTATCCCTGCGATTTAGCTCAAGGATTCGAGTGAAGACATACACAGATGAACTAACTCCGATAGAGTCTATCTGTTCTATTCACAAAGCAGCAAACTGGTATGAAAGGGAGGTAATAACACAAACATGCTAAAACTAAACAGATTTATCTTCCTTGTTAATCCAGTCTGAAGTTCTGAAAATTTAGTTTTTATATTAATTTCTTTTCTTTTCTTTTTTTCATTTCAAAATTGCAATAAAATAATGACTTAAATATATTTCATATGAAATTAAATGCTTACATACTACAGATATTTTTATACATGGAGATGATTAATACAGGGTCAGCCTAAACTCTGTTCCTGATTTCAAACATTTCTTATACAAAAATAATGCTAGATGAAAACATTTTATTTAAAAAAAAAAAATTATCTGAACTTAACAAATTTAGGTTATTATTATAATTTATTTTATTATTCATTTTTTTTACACTATTTATGAACTTGCCTGTGTTCTGTTCACCCTGTTTTATAATTGATGTACATTAATAAATATATACAGATATAAAAAGATTTCCTTTTAACATCAGTCTAAATTTGTTTTGTAATTGTGTTCTGCACAGGTCTGGGATATGTTTGGTGTTTTCTTTGCTGGCCATCCTGACTTGAGGAGAATACTGACTGACTATGGATTTGAAGGACATCCTTTTAGAAAAGATTTTCCACTTGTGGGCTACACTGAAGTGGGTACCAGTTATTTTTTTAATTCCTAGGTGTTTGTGTGTGTAAATAACTGTTTGTTTTCCTGGCTGTAACTAAACGTTATCCTGAAATATTTAAAAAAAAATGTTTTAGGCATAATTATAAAAAAAAAATGGCAATTTCCCATCTTTTTTTTTTTACTGTTCTAAAAACCACTATTTAAACATGTATTAAGTACTTATCACTATTAATTTAAGAAACTAATAATGGAAATACACTTTACATATACAAAGGGGAAGAAAAAGAAGAAGAAAAGAATGGTAGTTGAAAGAGTTTAGTTGTTTATAATATATCTGATACTGATATTACTATCTTTGAAGTGTTGTATATAATTGCACATAATTGTAGTTTGGATATTTATGGCGAATGAAATTTTTCTCAGGTGCGTTATGATGACGAAGTGAAGCGATGTGTTATTGAACCTATTGAAATGGCTCAAGAGTTCAGAAAATTTGAATACAGCAGCCCTTGGAATAGTTTTGAGACCTTCACGAAGGAGAGAGAAAAACAAGATGCTCCCAAGGATAAACCAGAAGAGAAATAAAATTTAAGAAATCAATGTATACTGTGATGTATCAGTATCTGATGTGTACAGATATATCTACATATTGCCTGTACAGTTGATATTTCTATGTATCAGCTGTACAGTTGATATATTTATTATTACAGACAGTGTAGAGTGTTGATGGTAAAACATCTGGCAAAAGGAATATGTAGACTTTATCATTTGACTTAACTTTCCATCAGGTAACTTTTCTGTGGATAGTAAAATGTGTTGTTTCTTAAGTAGTTTGTTATGTTTGACTTACATAAACACACACGCATTTTAACATTTTGCATACAAATGTACACACATTCATAACTAACATACATTTGTTTGGGTGGGTTTGGACACATACATTTTAAACAATAAAGCATTCTCCATGATAAAATTGAAATAAACTGAAGGTTTTAATTGTGTTTTGAAATTTAGTAATATTTAAGAAATTGTACTCTAAAAAAAGTTTTCAGAAATCTGGCTTTACTTGCTGTGTTTATTTTCAGCTAATAGACAGCCATCATTTTTTGTATTTGTAAATCACATGAATGAAAAACTATGAATTAGGTTGTACTATTAAAGTAATAATTATCTTTAAGTGCCAAATTATTTTCTCTTCAGTCTAATTTTTTTAATTTTATAAACCTTGCAACTCAAATACTATTAAAACCCTTTCAGTTTGGTTTTGTATGTTCAGTTTCTAACAAATCAGCACTAAATAAAAATTAAAAACTGCAGTTATTAAAAAAAAAAAAAAATATCAAATGCAGCATTTTTTTATGTTTTATCAAAACAGTATGAAAAGTAGTGAAACAAACTTAATTATAATTTTTGGTTAAAGAATTGCCTTTGAGAAATTAAACTTTAAGTCAGAATATTCTTAATGGCGCCAGTTTCTTAAATAAAGTAGACTGAAATATCATTTGAAGTATTGTAAGTAAATGTGTATATTTGAATTGAAATGCTAAACAGCAATATTTTCCATTACTCATTTGATCATGGTGGATCTCTGTTAACAAAAACTGCAAAATAAAACAAATGTCATTTGATCGATTACAGAGAATTCCGAATACACATAAAATTAATTCATGTTTGCTTTTGATTTGTAATGTCATCGCTATTTATTTATCACATGGAACAGTTCCCAAAGTACTGATATATATATTTATAAAATGCTTTCACGTTTGTATCAGATTCGTCCTCATAATGTTTTAACAAACAAATTTATAGGATTCAGATAAAATAGCTAACAATTTCATAGAGTTCCACAGATTATACTAACAGAGTTCATGATTAGTTGATAATGTATGTGCTAATCATTTCAGTTTTGCCTTGAAAGATCTGTTTATTCAAGGTAAATATTTGAAGTTGAAAACAATAATGGTGATGTGTAAACTTCTGTTATTTGAAAATTATTGTTGCTGCAAGTGAATCTATATGTTTAAGACAATTTGATAATTAAAGTGAATATCAATAATAATAAAAAAAATCATATATATACTGAAGTCTGAAACTGTAGATTGGAATAAATGTGCATAATTATGTCTGGTAATGCAAAGTTCTAAAAATAAAGAATTATCTATATATATTTTCAAAATGATAAAATAATTGCTAACATCCAGTATAGTACTGAATCAAATTGACAGATAATAGATGGACAGTAATACTTTATACCTTTTATCTCAATGTCATTTCATGTACAGAAATGTAATAAATAAATAAATATAAAAATAAAATAAAGTAAATTTTGGATAATAGGTTGATATAAAATGATACCACAATAAAAACAATTATGCTATCATTTAATTTAACTTGCTATTTACCTGATCGCCATACTTTATTATCAGCAAAGATTCAGTGCCATGGATAAAAAAAATTACTTAAATGAATACAAACTTGATGTTAAACACAAAATAACTGTAAAAGTAATGATAAAACTAGTTATTTTTAAAATGTTACAGAAAATAATAATAATAATAATAATAATGAGTCAAAGAGAAAAACAGTATTAATTTGTCAACAGCTGAAAGTAGTGTTAAAGTTGTCATTCCAAGGTCGTTTGACGCCAGATGTCAGTTCACTTATATGCACTAATTTAAACCCAGCATACATTTACTACATCCAAGCAGAATTTACGTTGGGTAAACTGTAAAATGACATTTTGTCACTTTATTATGACACCTTTTACATAAAGATTTTAAACTAAGAAAGTTGTATAGGCAGATTTGTACATGTATAATAGTAATACCGTTTATAAAATTTAATTTGTGAGTGTTATTCGAAAAATGAAGTAGCTAATTCTGTTACAGCGTGTTTCTCCTTATTAATTTTAACAATCGCGAATCTGTGTTAATCATGATAATGTGCATAGCTAAAAGAAAACTGAAAAGGTTTAATAAAACATTTCTTCTGTTCTTGTTCTACGTTTTAGCAGATCCATGACAAATAATAATAATAATAATAATAATAATAATAATAATAATAATAATCTGTTTTAATGTTTTTATCAAGTCACAACTTTAACACGATGTCTGAAAGTTTGATTTAGCATGGTACACTGACCTACTGCGACGCAGACGAAATGATCAGTCTTGTTAAGTCAGCTTATCGTATAATTGGCGCTCTTTTCGTCTGCTTCCTGAATATATATCCATTATGATGAACCCCTCTAGAAGCAATTAATCTGAACTGTCAGTAATTAGAGTCCCACTGACCATATTAATGAGACGCTTGTTGGAAGTTTTGGGCTATTAATTTGACGAAGCAACGTTCGATATGTCTGCCTGTGCGTGGGGACCAGATGTGGAAAATTTCATTAAATGTTTGACTTGTTGGCCTCTTTGTGACCATAATTTTTCTCATGACACGTTTAGTCGGTGATTATTCATTCATGTGAAGACGGTAATTTTACTGTTTCAGTAGGCTTACTGTAAAATAAAATTCTGTTAATAGCTACTGCTATAAATGTTATTTATTATTTTTATTTTTTTGTGTGGGGGATGCGAGGTTCACTGTTAAAATTTAGGAATGAAAATATTTAATAAATAATAAATAAACCAAAGCCGTCAAAATGCAATTTATGGCATCACAATTCCAAATTTAGCACAGATTCTTCTCTTACGTTGATTGGGTATTTGGGGCTTCCCCCGTCGAATCCTCGATGACGTCACAATTATATGACGTAAATAAAACCCACTTCGCGCAGAGTTAGTTTCGGGACAGCATGTAGAAGGAACGCTGCATTTGTTATGCTTATTATTATGAATTAAAACCGCATCCCGTGACTTCCTTCAGTGAAAACGTGGAAGAAGCTAAATGAACTTTTAATTACTAATACAGCTTGGACCAGCGTTAGAGGAGAATAAACATTTGTGACTTACTTTTGGATTCTAGTCGGAGAAAGGAACGAAACAGGGACTTCCGTAAGTAACATTTATTATTATTATTATTATTACTATTATTATTATTATTATTATTATTATTATTATTATTTATTATTATTATTAAAATCTTAAAACCGATAGCCGACATCAAACCTGTGGCACAGAATGGCCGGATTAGTAATACAACAATTAAATATGGGAACCAAGATGTCAGGGTTCCTCCATTTGTTTGTTTATCTGTGTACGTGCGTGCATCTATCTGTCTGTTAGTATGTGTATGTGTGTGTGTGTATATATATATATTAGTATGGGTATGGGTGTATATATATTGTGTGTGTGTGTATGTATGTATATATATATATATATATATATATATAGTAGGTATGTGTATAGGTACACACGCATGTATGTGCACATTTAATGCATCTAATTATGAAAGGGTATGTATGTGTGTATGTGTTGTAGTCATACCAAAATTGAAAGTTACGCCAAATAACGAATCTTGCCCACGCTCAAATGTCGTAGTAAATCTTGAATCAGTCGTTCGGTGAAGAATTATTTTGACTCCCTTCAATCGTTCAATATATCCCCGGCTCCACTGATATATTTTCTGGATGAGATTCAACGACGGGCAGATGTAATCTAGCCACACATTTTTGCCCGAGTCATATTCGTGCGGATTAAACTAACCCTCTAAATGGAAGTCTTAGGCTTGGCGTGTCTCTCTCGCAGTATCGGCGGATACGTTTGAGTTTTAACGGCAGAGAGAAAGAGCGAGAGCGAGGTTGAGCGTCGGATGTGTCGGGAATCGAAGAATTTACATGCCTCGGGGAAACTTTCCCGTTTATTTTCATCCCAATTAGTCTACGCGAAAGAGACGGAGAAGAAAATAAACATAATCTTAGACGTCGTAAAAATATTTATCGGTAGAGAGAAAAGCTTACTGAAATATTTTGATGGTCAGGTTTAATTTTTTTTTTTTTTTTTGTTTTTTTTTGTTCATGGTTTGACGTGGGTTTGTGCGGTGTAAGTGATGAGATGAGGTTTTCATTTCTGCTCCGCTTCTTTGCTAATATATATACATATATATATATGTTCTTGCGTTGGAACAAAAGTTGCATTTGAGTACGTGATTTCGTTTCTTACGTGACTGAAATATACGACATATATACTTGTTCTGAAAGGTGAACAAAATGGCAAATAAAATTTTGTACACATCCATACTGTCACACACACACACACACACTCATGCCTATATTCCACGTATTACTATCACACATTAACATTATTATATATCCATTATTATTATTACAATTATTATTATTATTATACCAGTGCGCAGCTTTACAAATTTTTCATTTCCCGTTTAAAATTGTTTAGGTAAAAAAAAATTTTGTTTGTTTCCAATCCTTCCCTGACACGATATTAAAAAAAAAAAAAAAAAAAAAAAAATATTATGGTTATATTCAGAATCGAGAAAAAACATTTCGCACACACTACGTGTCACTATCCAATAGGTGTTGTCGTTCACGTCGCAACTGGTGCCGTACGGACAGGGAAGTGTTTCATCTGATAACGTTGCCACAGCTGCTGCACACCGCAGCTGTCAGAACAGGGCGTTGTTGTAGTCGGGGCCAGACTGATGATTTCCGTATAGCGAAGTTTTTAAGGGAATGGTGAAAAGTTTACTGTTTTCCGGACAGATAATTGCAAACTACACTGCATCTGATAATGACTGTGTGAAGTAACTGATAATGAAAATAGAGGGAATTGTGGGATACGTGATTATTAAAACCAGTGTAGAAAACTAGATAGCGGTAGCCGCATTGTCAGTTTTAATATTAAAAGTGTTAGTATTTGTTAATATAGTAATGATGGTAGAAGTGATAGTAATTCAATAATATTACTATTAGTTGTAGCAGTAGTGACATAAATTATGTCATTTGTTAGTAGTTAAATCAGTAATAGTATATTATAGTTATTTCAAGCAGAGGTAGTAGTCGTAGGAGGAGTAGTAGCAGTAGTAGGATTGTTGTTAATAATATCTGTAGTAGTAACAATAGTATTAGTGACAGTAGCAGTAGAATTAGAAGCATAAATACGACCAGTAGCAATATGGTAATAACAGTAGTAATAGTAGTACAACTACTAACAATAGTAACAGTGCATAGGTAATAGTGTTAGCGACTGCTGTAATAGAGGTAGTAATATATAGTAGTAGTAGTAGTAATAGTAGTAATGGTAATAGTAGTAACTATAGTAATATTAATAGTAGCAGTAGTATTAGTATTAGTATAGGTGGCCTTTGTTTAAAACTGTCATTGTTCCTATGATTAGAAATGTGTATGAAGTAATGAGTAGGAGCATAACATAAATAATAAATATTTATGAGGTCCCTCCCCATGGTGACACCACTGATTATAATACGAAGGTTACTATAACGGACCCTATGGATTTTCGACCGTGAAGTGACATGCATCATTAACTGCCTTTTCTGAACGTCAGCTGTTGCAGTGTTGTTGGCATCGGCCGCGACGACAACAAAGACTGACGATAACTATTTATAATATATATATATATTTTTTTTTTTTAATGATTATATATATATATTTTTTTTTATTATATATATAATCGCTGGCAGTTTGGTTAAACTTTTTGTCTTATGAACGTCAGGTTCCAGGTTCGAATCTAAAATTATATGTACTAAATGACCTCCCAGTAATCTGTATTTGTAACAAGATACTGAAATTTTAATTAATG
>CM022667.1:1817000-1834500 GCA_012295275.1 Chrysomallon squamiferum
ACGTGGGTAAATATATGCTGTATATACAACGGTAACAGCTGAACTGCTGTCTGACTGAATCTTTTTTTTTTTTTTTTTTTTTTTTTTTTGATTTTTAAAAAAAGAAGCACACGAATGTATTTATAACGAGTAATCTGGAATTAACATCGGCCAAGTTCTCTGGACAGCCTGTTTTGTGGATAAAGGCTACAGTTCTAGGAAACAGAGTGTAGTCAAACAGGCTACAGTTCTAGGAAACAGTGTGTAGTCAAACAGGCGAGTTAATATGACAGAACTGTGTTTTGTGGATCGACCGAAATTTGAGTGTCGATGACGTTTGTCACGCAGGAACTGGTAATAACGTTCACACAATGGACGTCATTTTGAAAAAAATAAAAAATAAAAATAAATGAAAATTAATACGAAATGAGGATTACGAAAAAGTGAATATGGAAGGTAAAATCTTTTGTTAGTTTGGATATAACAAAACAGTGCAAATCAAAATTAATAATATAAATAAATATATATATATAAAAAAAGAAAAAAAAAAAAAAAAAATCCATACTTGTTTGTCTTCTCGGAAATACACCAACAATGATGGATGAAAATATACGTCAAAACTACACGAGTACGATAACAAATGCGTTGAAGCTTTTCTTTGTTTTCTTTTCTGCCAGTGGATTTTTTTTTTAAATGCGGAATACAAGTTTCAAGAAGAGGAAATCTTTTCAGTTCGTCGCCTTTAAACAGAACAAAGATTTTAACATCCCCAAAAAAAAAAAAGCGGAGATTATAGTGATGATTATTTGAGTAAAACGTACCCGGTTAAACGGAAGAAGATAATAAGAATAGTGAATTAATCGTATCCCGACAAATGGAGGAAGATATAGTGTATATTCAGTAGAACGTACCCGGGTATACGAAAAGATGATTATAGTGTAATTTTGAGTAAAACGTACCCGGCTAAACGGAAATATGATATAGTGTATATTAGTGTATATTGAGTAAAACGCACCTACCCGACTAAACGGAAAGATGATTATAGTGTAAAATTCTGAGTAGAACGTACCTACCCGGCTAAGCGGTAGATGATGATGATGATACGGTGTGTATGAAATTAATCGCACGGAGTCACGCGGAAGATGGTAATTCAGTGTAGCTAATTAATCGCAGTCAGTTAAACGGAATAATGTTTACGAGTGATGAAATTGCCAAAAGTCGCAGACGCCGCAAACAGTGGACAGCTCAGGCGTATGGTGAGTTTTTGTTTCTGCCATTTTTATTTTAAATTTCAGACGTTTTAATTTTATTATTATTATTATTATTTTTTTTTTTTACCAATGTAATAACATGTTTGTCTTATTCATTATGGCGGATGTTTTTTTTTTTTTTTTTACAGGTTATAGGTCATGAATCATATTTGTCATTTATTTATTTATTTATTTTTTTTTTTTTTGTAACAATTCAGTTGGGGAAAAATTCGTATAATGTTTATTTTAATAGGATAAAATTCGTATAATATTATTATTTCAGTCAGGTAGAATTCGTATAACATGTTTATTTCAATTCGAGATATCATTTACATAGCCTTTTTAAATTTAAATAATTAAGTTTTTTCACATAGTAGATACAATTCATGTTATAAACTTATTTTATCTGATAAACGTTTTATGTAAATAAATTCATAAATTTATTATGTTACTCTTTTGCATAACCTCCACCGTCATGTGCCCTAAACTAAAAAAAAAAAAAAAAAAAAAAAATATAAAATAACATTTATTTAATTTTAAGTTTATTTCACGTAGTAAATATAATTTATATGACATGCTTATGTCAGAACACATTATTTCTCATATAATACGTGTATTTCCGTGAATTAGATATATATTTAGTTTATTTCCCGTTTATTACCCATATAAAACGTTCATGTGATTAAATAAGTTTATTTCATATAGTAGGTACCATAAATATTACATCCATATTTATTGTGAATGATTATTATGCATTTAAAACGTATTTTAGATATATTAAATTTATTTAAATTTTATAGATATAACTCGCATTAAACATTTATTGCAAGACATCATTTATATAACACGTTTATCTGATCAAATATGGTAGGTATAATTAATATTATACACTAACCTAGTCCGAAATGTTGTTCATATGATATACGTTTATTCGATATATTAGGTTTATTTCAAATTGTAGGTATAACTCCAAATATACAGTAGCTCCAAGTTATCATTTACATACAACGTTTATCAGATAAAATAAGTTTATTTGATAGAATATATATATATATAATTAATATTAAACACTAACGTACTGTGAATTATTATTCAAATAACTTGTTTATCTGATATAATTAAGTTTATTACAGATAGTGCCTTTAATATATTATAACACAATATTGCGAGTGTTTATTTATTTATCAGACAGTAATATGTGTACAGTTCATATAGAACATTTATTTCCAAACAGGTATAATGCATATGACACGTTTATTTCAATATGAGTATAATTCTGTAATGTTTATTTTGGTAGGATGTAATTCACATAATATTTTCTTTTTCAGTAGCTGTATAATTCAGTTATATACAATTTGTATAAATGGTTGTTATTGTTAAGTCACATTTCAGAATATATATATATATACACAGATATTATAACTACACTTTGATGTACATAATACTTAAGTTACATAACTCTTTTTAATCCTCTTGTGGATCGATTCGTATATAGCTACTCCCATCTAATACACACATATTTGACAGCGAATCATTTTGGCACACTGTTTATGATTTAGTTCACTTTTATCAAAGCACATGTTACATGTCCTGGTTTCTGACAATGTTGAGTTATTACTCATATAACACGTTTACTCTTTGGTGAATTATTACTCATATAACACGTTTACTTAAGTGGTGAATTGTTACTCATATAACACGTTTACTTAAGTGGTGAATTATTACTCATCTAACACGTTTACTTCAGTGGTGAATTATTACTCATATAACTTGTTTACTTCAGTGGTTAATTGTTACTCATATAACTCGTTTACTTCAGTGGTGAATTGTTACTCATCTAACTCGTTTACTTCAGTGGTGAATTGTTACTCATATAACTCGTTTACTTCAGTGGTGAATTGTTACTCATATAACTCGTTTACTTCAGTGGTGAATTGTTACTCATATAACACGTTTACTTCAGTGGTTAATTGTTACTCATATAACTCGTTTACTTCAGTGGTGAATTGTTACTCATATAACTCGTTTACTTCAGTGGTGAATTGTTACTCATATAACTCGTTTACTTCAGTGGTGAATTGTTACTCATATAACTCGTTTACATGGTGATTGTTAACTCGTTTACTTCAGTGGTTAATTGTTACTCATATAACTCGTTTACTTCAGTGGTGAATTGTTACTCATATAACTCGTTTACTTCAGTGGTTAATATAACACGTTTACTTCAGTGGTTAATTGTTACTCATATAACTCGTTTACTTCAGTGGTGAATTATTACTCATCTAACACGTTTAATGGTGAATTATTACTCATATAACTCGTTTACTTCATATAACACGTTTACTTCAGTGGTGAATTGTTACTCATATAACTCGTTTACTTCAGTGGTGAATTATTACTCATATAACTCGTTTACTTCAGTTGTTAATTGTTACTCATATAACTCGTTTACTTCAGTGGTGAATTATTACTCATATAACTCGTTTACTTCAGTGGTGAATTGTTACTCATATAACACGTTTACTTCAGTGGTGAATTATTACTCATATAACTTGTTTACTTCAGTGGTGAATTATTATAACTGTTTACCTGAGTTGAATTGTTATAACACGTTTACTTCAGTGGTTAATTGTTACTCATATAACTCGTTTACTTCAGTGGTGAATTGTTACTCATATAACTCGTTTACTTCAGTGGTGAATTATTACTCATATAACACGTTTACTTCAAATTATTACTCATATAACTCGGTGGTGAATTGTTACTCATATAACTCGTTTACTTCAGTGGTGAATTATTACTCATATAACTCGTTTACTTCAGTGGTGAATTATTACTCATATAACTCGTTTACTTCAGTGGTGAATTGTTACTCATATAACACGTTTACTTCAGTGGTTAATTGTTACTCATATAACACGTTTACTTCAGTGGTGAATTGTTACTCATATAACTCGTTTACTTGAGTTGTGAATTATTACTCATATAACTCGTTTACTTGAGTTGTTAATTGTTACTCATATAACTCGTTTACTTCAGTGGTGAATTGTTACTCATATAACACGTTTACTTCAGTGGTGAATTGTTTAATTTAGTGATGAATTATTACTCATATAACTCGTTTACTTCAGTGGTGAATTATTACTCATATAACTCGTTTACTTCAGTGGTGAATTATTACTCATATAACTCGTTTACTTCAGTGGTGAATTGTTACTCATATAACACGTTTACTTCAGTGGTGAATTATTACTCATATAACACGTTAATTGTTACTTCAACTCGTTTACCTGGTTGAATTGTTACTCATATAACACGTTTACTTCAGTGGTTAATTGTTACTCATATAACTCGTTTACTTCAGTGGTGAATTGTTACTCATATAACTCGTTTACTTCAGTGGTGAGTTATTTCTCGTATAATAAGTTCACTTCAAGGATGATTTATACTCACATAACACGTTTACTTCAGTGATAAATTATTAGTCATGTAACATGTTTACTTCAGTGGTGAAGTATTACTCATCTAACATGTTTACTTCAGTGGTGAAGTATTACTCATATAACTCGTTTACTTCAGTGGTGAATTATTACTCATATAACTCGTTTACTTCAGTGGTGAATTATTACTGAGTTATGACATGTTTCCTTCAGAGTGAGTCATTTCATGTAATTTATTTTTGAACTAATGCTTTATGCTTCTTTTACTTTACTCAGTATATGGATTACGTTTTGGAATGATGGAATATTTATGCCATATGTTATGATTAGTGTATGTATAAGTATGAGAGAGAGAGAGAGAGAGAGAGAGAGAGAGAGAGAGAGAGAGAGAGAGAGAGAGAGAGAGAGAGAGAGAGAGAGAGAGAGAGAGAGTATTGACAAACACGTACACAAGGTCACATACACAGAGATATCTGATTCATCAGCAGTTGTTACTAAGACATACAAAACAGCAACGCAGTAGGAACTGTAGCAGCAGCAGCAGCAGCAGCAGCATCAACAACAACACAAAAACAAAACAAAAACAAACAACATCCTAAAAGAAACAACAATAAACAAACAAAAGAAGAATAACAAAAACCACAAAAGCCCTAAGAAAGATTTTTAAAAACAGTTTTAAAACACTAATTCGTTTGGACACTAACTCACAAAAAGCCTATTACCAGACTGTCGCCGTGAACGGGTTTATGGGACAGCAGTCAGCTGTTGTAAAATATTTTATTTATGAAAACGTTTATTTTCAGACACGTTAAACACGGGCCTGTCACATGTCTTCAGATTACAACTGGACTGTGAAGCTGTCGCGGTGAACAAGGTTTATGATTCTCTCGCGTCATTTAAGTTGCAGTGAGATAAAGTTTCTGAATTACAAAAACAGTTGTAAATCGCGGTAGAAGTTGATCGATCTTCTTCTCAGTTGTGAAATTAACATTTAGAATTTATTTTAACACACACGGTCATTTGATATTTTCTTTTTAAACATTAATAAGTCAACCGCCTGAAGCGTGTTTATATTAACTTTTATAATAGGTTAGAAAAATTAGAACTAACATGCTGGTTCGCTTGAACTGTAAATATGTTAGTATGTTAAATATTGAAAAACAAAAACAAATTAAATAAAAAATAAAACACAAACACACGCACACACACACAAACACACACACACACACACACACACACACACACACACACAACCCCTCCGAAAAAAGAAAAACAAAAAAACAAAAAAAACAACAACACCATTAGGAGGTTAGAGTTGAAAGAATCTAGAGATAGAAATATGTTTATGATAATACGTCAGTTAAAAGAAAGGACGAAGTCCCAGACAAGATCTGGATGAAGTGTGATTTAAAAAAACATTACTCAGCGTCATTTGTCTCTGTCATCTCTCAGCTTGGGAATTGACGAAACAAAGTCAAGTAAGAGCGATATCATGATTCGATCCACGTACCTGTCATTCTTCAGTAAAAAAGGCTTAGCCACAGCTGCATCGATACTGCTGTTCGCTTTTTAAAAGAGCATTTAATCTGAATCACCACAAGTTAAAAATAAACTGCTGTGATTTCATTTCATAGTTTCGTAGAACACCTGATTACAACGATACCAAAGGTTAAAAATAAAAATGATTGTTTTATCAGGAGTTGGTTTTACATAAACAGGTAATAAAGACAAGTGATATTACCACCAGTTCACGATAAAGAAGAAAATAGTGACATTACTTGATTGAAATTGCAGTTCGGATTTTGAATTTGATACAAAACTGAGAGAAAACGTTTATTATTCTCTACATGTCTAGATTCATAAATAAATAAAAATGAAAAACCTTAAAACTCAATCCTCAATAAAATAAAATAAGAGAAAAACGTAAAAATGGTACAGGATCAACAACAAACTACTACTGCTACTTCTACTACTGCTACTACTACTATTACTACTACTGCTACTACTACTACATACTACTACTGCTACTTCTACTACTGCTACTACTACTATTACTACTACTGCTACTACTACTGTTACTACTACTGCTACTGCTGCTATTTCTACTATATTACTACACTACTATTACTACTACTTACTATATACATACATTACAACGATCACTAACACTACCGTTACTATATATACATACTAAAATATAAAACCCAAGACAGAAGTAAAATGACAAAGATATCGAAGAAAAAAGTAATACATTTAATTCTTTCCCAACCCCCACCCTAAAGCAACCCTTCCCAAAAAGAAAAAGAAAATCTCCCAGTATACATAATATTATGTATTTAAAATTGTCTCTTGAAAAAACAGAAAAAAGACAGCAAAACAGAAAAAAAAAAAAAAAAAAAAACCAAACAACAGAAACACAAACAACAAAAAAAAAACAATGATAATTAATATAAATATATATGAAAGGAAAAAAATATAACATTACTGAAGGTACTCTATTACGATTATGAAAAACGTAGTTTTTAAATTAAGAATAAATGTCAGTTTGAAATGAAAGACAAATACGAAAACTATATTTTCTGATCACGAAAAATCTAGAGATAAAAATAGTCCTTTCAGTTTTTTGATTCAGTCAGTTTAGTTTATTTACTTTAATAATGGACTATTAATATTCAGTGAATGCCGTTTTGATTAAAAATATTCTAGTGTTTGTGTAGATAACAATTAATTTATTTTCATATATAACTGCAAATATTTTTTCTGCTTTTTAAAAAAGTGCTGATTCACCGAGGTTTCAAGTCATTACAGTTCAGTTATTACACTAATAACTCGTAAATTATATAATGATATATATTAAAACACTTAAGACCATGGACATACATATTATATTATATTATTAATAAAACATGTATGTTAATGGTAAAATTAATACTTTTGACCAAGCTCACAAGATTATAATTGAAACAAATATATATATTTGATCATTTTTTAATAAATGTAAATATTATAAATATTTTTTTAATAAATGTAAATATTATAAATATTTTTTTAATAAATAAACACACTGTAATATTTTTAATAAATATACATTTTATTTTATTAATAAAACACATTACAAGCGAACACGAATGCATAAATAACATATATTCCATATTACTAATAAAACAGATGTATGTTAACGTGTGAATAAAATACTTTTGACAGTTGACAAATAGAATTATTATATTATCAATAAAAGACTCGACATCTGCATCATGTACATTATAAACTACGGTTAAAATAACATACTCATGGCAATGCAGATATTTACTTGCTTACATATTTATCATTTGAGCAAACAGAAATATACTTTCTAGTATTAATAAGAAGATATTGGCCACGGAAGAGTGCATTAGGACCACGCACAGATATATTACATATATAAATAGTATGTTATTAGATCTGAAAACATATAAATATTCGAAATGAAATATATTTCCCGTCACCTACATATAATTTATATGTGTATGTATAAAAAAAAAAAAAAAAAAGGCTTGAAATGCGAATCTTGGTCATAATGTTAATGACGAATTCTAATCAATAAAACTATTTTTGTCTGTGCTGATGTATATTATAGTATACATGCCAGTGGCTATGCATATCCACATCTGTCTATCTCTTTACCCATCTCTCGCTAATCTATCGGTCTAATTTATCTGTCTGTCTATTGATCGATGCATCCATCCACCTGTACATTCATATACTTACCTACAACCACCCCTCTCTCTCTCTCTCTCTCTCTCTCTCTCTCTCTCTCTCTCTCTCTCTCTCTCTCTCTCTCTCTCTCTTTTTATGTCTCTCTCTCTCTCTGTGTCTCTCTCTCTTTCTATTTATATACACAAACACACAGGCATAAATGCATACATGCCAATACAAATACATCTTAAAGTAAGAATAATACAAATTTGTCAGTGTAAATATCTATTACAATAAAAAAAGATACTGACTCATGCTGACATGAACATGTCTCAAATATTTATTATTATTATTTAGTTGTAAAACAAATTCTGACTCATTGATTTGTTTAATCAGCAGGTATGAATGAACGACAGTTAGCGAGAATGGAAAGCTGTTTCCATCAATAAATCGTGCATTATTGATTCATTAGTTCATGCAGTCAAAATTTCTGCGTGCAAATCTGTCACTGTGATTTATATGACATAAATTTAAAATGTTTGTTTCACAATTTTCTACACACTAGATTTAATCACAATGACTTCTTTTAACATACATTTTAAATATTGATTTCCTTTTTTTTTTAATTGTATTTTTTGAGTAAGTAAATATTTATTGCAGAAAACTGTAAATACAAAACTTTGGCGATCGTTTATTTAACATAACTTTTAAATGTTTATTTCACAATTTTCTACATGTAAATCTGTCACAATGATTTATTTAACATAACTTCTAAATGTTTATTTCACAATTTTCTACATGTAAATCTGTCACAATAATTTATTTAACATAAACTCTATTTATTGCAGAAAACTGTAAATACAAAACTTTGACGATCGTATATTTAACATAAATTCTAAATATTTATATCAGAAAACTGTAAATACAAAACTTTGTCAATCGTTTATTTAACATAAATTCTTAATGTTTATTTCTCAATTTTCTGCATGTAAATCTGACACAATGATTCATTTAACATAAACTCTAAATATTTATTGCAGAAAACTGTAAATACAAAACGTTGTCAATCGTTTATTTAACATAAATTCTAAACGTTTATTTCACAATTTTCTGCAAACAAGACTATCACATGTATATAGCTGGTTTCTGCGTTAAACGTCAGAGGGTAAAAAAGTACTGAACGATATTGCGGTTGCTACAGTCATTAGAGTAATAGTTACTTTTCTCCAGGAATGATAATGTCTCGTTGCCACGATTAATCAGTCAAAATACGAAATTAATTACGTATAATTAAACACTGTGACGTCTTGTGAAAATACTTCGATAAAATACAACAGATGTTCTGTTCCACAAACTCTTATCATCTGCACGCAGCTTACAGATTGTATATAATAGTTAGAACAGTTGCAGTTGGCATCGTAGAATGCATCATCATCATCATCATCATTATCATCTTTGTCTAGCACCGCCGTCATCGTTATTTCAACCATCATGATTAACGTCATCACCACTGTAACGCCTTTACAACAGTCATCATCAACAACGAAAACACCTTCTTGTGCTGCCATGGCTCATAAGCTTCATCATCATCATCTTCACCATTATTGCTGTTATTACCATCACCAACGTAACACTTCAAACTTGTCGTCATCACTACCATCAGGATAACCATTATCACCGTCGTCGGCGTCATAGTCGTCATCATCTTCGTC
The DNA here is from genome assembly GCA_012295275.1 of Chrysomallon squamiferum. Classification (NCBI taxonomy): domain Eukaryota; kingdom Metazoa; phylum Mollusca; class Gastropoda; order Neomphalida; family Peltospiridae; genus Chrysomallon; species Chrysomallon squamiferum. Next base: position 1,827,057 of record CM022667.1, read on the forward strand.
ATCATCATCAACATCAACATCATCGTCGTAATAAATTTTGTTCTATAACTACCATTACTTTTCTGGGTTTTTTTCTTTTCGTTTTCTTATTTTATGTTTTTCTTTCTTTCTTTCTTTTTTTCTTTATATCTTCTTCTTCCTCTTCATTTTTTTTTTTGTTCACTGTTATTCACTTTTAAACCTTAATGTAATTTAACTAAAACACGTTGGACTTGGTTGATCGCCAAACTCAGCAGTCATTTGTAATTCTGAACTAGACAAACATACTTTTTCCATCAACAGAGAAATAAAAAAAACATAAAGAATAAAAAAAAAAAAAAAAAAAAAAAAAAAAAATAATAAAAAAATATAGCTAATAAAACAGGAGAATAGTTCTGTTTCCCTTAATCTTTTTATCGTTTGCAAAAACACAATGAAACTGGTAGCAGTTTATAAAAACAGTTAGATGAGTTTTATTATTTTTGTTTTTATTATTGTTCTTGATGACGCCAAAGAAGCATATGTTTCTGCCGTTTTTGTTAACATCGTCATCATCATCATCATTATTACTACAACTGTTGTTATTGTGTTGCACGTATAAGCTAGTGTGCAAGTACATAACTAAGTATGTATATATGTATGTTTTTTTATATACATGTATATATGTATGTATGCATGTATGTATGTGCATAGGTACGTATTACTTTTTTCTCTGCACAACATATTTTAAAAAAAAAATGTGTTACACTATAAATTAGTATGCAGGTAAGTATGTAAGTTTCAGTGTGTTTATGTATATTTGCACATGTATGTACGTATTACTTTTTTTCTGTCTTTGTATCTACTACATATCTTTAATAAATAAACCAATAAAAAAGAAATATAAATAAATACCAAAAAAAAAAAAAAAAAAAAAAAAAATAACAATTAGGAATATATCACTGTCAGTCTTAAAACCAATTTCAGCCTTTCCCGATAAAACGAAACGTAGAATGGATTCTACAGTGTCTTCCTTCCTTCCCTGTCTGTTTTATTTAAAATCTGTGTTTTTCATCTCGCTTCATTTGTTCATCATCATCTTCTCACTGTCTAGAACAACTTCAGATGAATCCCCAGAGACCTGCCTCTCCGTTCATACGTAATCTCGTTTAAAACTGATCAAGTCTCTGCCTGTACAAAGTAGTTTAAAATAGCTGTCTGCGCAGGTTAGGTCAAGTAATGTCTCAGTACATTAACCTCTTAAGGTGAAAAGGGTTAGTAGAAGTCGTGGTGCTTGTCGTTGTGGTAGTAGTAGTAGTAGTGATGGTTGTCATTGTGGTAGTTGTGGTCGTCGTTGTGGTAGTAGTGGTGGTGCTTGTCGTTGTGGTTGTAGTGGTGATAGTTATAGTAGAAATAGTAACTGTAGTGGTAGTAGTGATAGTAAAGATCAGCAGAATTACGTGTGTGATAAAACTATAGAAGTACGTGTGTGATAAAACTATAGAATTACGTGTATGATAAAACTATAGAATTACGTGTGTGATAAAACTATAGAATTACGTGTGTGATAAAACTATAGAATTACGTGTGTGATAAAACTATAGAATTACGTGTGTGATAAAACTATAGAATTACGTGTATGATAAAACTATAGAAAGACGTTTATGATAAAACTATAGAATTACCTGTATGATAAAACTATAGAATTACGTGTATGATAAAACTGTAGAATTACGTGAATGATAAAACTATAGAATTACGTGTATGATAAAACTATAGAATTACGTTTATGATAAAACTGTAGAATTACGTGTATGATAAAACTATAGAATTACGTTTATGATAAAACTATAGAATTACGTGCATGATAAAACTGTAGAATTACGTGTATGACAAAACCATATAATTACGTATGTGGCAAAAAGTCATACACAGATCCTTCTTCGTCTTGTTCAGAGCAAATAAAATGTGTCTTGACATAATAATCCTGGTTCCAGTTCTTTTATATATGTGTCAGGTATCTCGTTATCAGCGAGTGGCCAGTTCTCATCTCATGTTAGGATGACAAGAACTGAAATCAGTTCACGTTATATCAGATTAATTAACTGTTTGAAAAACACTCGTGACAGCGGAAAAATGTTTCATCTTTCTTTTGTTGTCAACACTGTCGCCATCGTTGTTGATTAACTGCCATCACAAGAGGTTATTGCTAAACCATACATTTTCGTCATTATAAATTGTAACCACAGTCGTCATCAGTAGGATCAGTATCGTTATGTTATAGTCATTATTATGATCATCTTTATTGTTATTATTCTTGCACTGTGTTACACAAAGAGAGAGAGAAGGAGTAGGGGACTGAGAGTTGTGAGAGTGCGAGAGAGAGAGAGAGAGAGAGAGAGAGAGAGAGAGAGAGAGAGAGAGAGAGAGAGAGAGAGAGAGAGAGAGAGAGAGAGAGAGAGAGAAATGTAATTAGAAGAAAATGGAGACTGTGAGACAGCGAAAACAAGACACGTCATAGGGTGAATGAGACAGAGAAAGAACCACAAGAGACAAAAAAGAAGAAGAACCAAATTATCGACAAATCACATCTTTACAGAGACTAAGCAGTTAATTTTATGCTTACTTCTTCAACGCCATAAGATTTAATTAGCGGCAAATTATCTTGATAATTCATTGCCGTCATTGCCAGATTTAATAAGGAAGGCAGACTGAGTATGTGAAATGCTTTCGTTTCAGACGATTATACAGACAGAATATATTACTTTATAGCAATTCATGTAAAATAAAAAAAAAAAAAAATAATTAAAAAAAAAAATTAAAAGAATGAAAAAAAAAAAAAAAAAAAAAAAAAATGTATTATAAAAATGTAAAGTCTTGTAAAATCTTCTCTTTAAATGTATTCCTAACTTTAAACACATAAATTTTATATATAATTATAAAGAATAAATGAAAGTGAATTTTTTTTTTTTTGTAAGTAGTATTGGCCATGTGTTTTCTTTTTATTAAGTTAAAGTTCCTTTTTTATTATTATTATTATTATAAGTACTGAAATGTCAAATCCATACATCTGTGCTATAAATCATAGTGTAAATAGGTAACCAAGTTGACAAATAGCTTTTTATATAAAGGTTAAAACACAGTAAGTTTAAAATGAAAAAAAAAAAAAAAAAAAAAAAATATTAAAAAAAAAATAATAATAATAAAAAAAAAATTAAAAATATAAAGATAAAAGAAAAGATTAGAAAAAGACAAAATAATGAACAAACTGTCTGTCTGTCTCTCACCCCCCTACCCCTTCCCACAAAAAGACAGCCTGCCGAACATGGCCAAACACAGAAACTAACAAACAACACAACTGTCTTACACCGAAAATTTATCTTGTAACCGAAATATCATTTCTTCGTTTTAAACAGCCATTTACGAACACTAAGCCTTAATGAATGATATGTTGAAATTCAGGTGCGTTAAAAGCATTTTAACTCTTGCTGTTAATGGATTTTCATTTGCCTCGAGGAAGCCATTAACCGGCTGTGACGGAATAACATCACGTGACCTCTCTAGTACCCAGAGCGCCAGGAGGGGCGGGCCTAATTACCTGCGATGTAATTATCCAGAACAATACAAAAAGGACATTTATGTAGGTATATAATTTTAATTCTGGATATAAAATGAACTCTCATAATAAAAAAAAAGAAAAAAAAAAGAAGAGAAGAATTTATCACAGAATAAAAACAAGAATATGAAAAGAAAACATCAACAAAATACAAAGATAAGAAAAATTCAATGGCCTCAATTTGTCTTTCTTTTATAACAATCTCTGACTTAATGTAGAAGTGAAAAGGACCACAATATTTAGATCACCTTGGTGATTTATGACAAAAAATGTTTCTCTCTCTCTCTCTCTCTCTCTCTCTCTCTCTCTCTCTCTCTCTCTCTCTCTCTCTCTCTCTCTCTCTCTCTCTCTCTCTCTCTCTCTCTCTCTCTCATATTTAGGAGAACAATGACTAATAATAATGTCTGTACTAAAACGCCAGCATGAAAAGAAACACTTGACACACGCACACACACACACACACACACATATAATCACGATACAGGAGTTCAGAAACAGTTACGACAAGACTGGCTAGTTGAGAGATTTAATGACGAAACGATTAACAGAATCCTGCTCGTGCAGTCAGTGGGAAAAGCGCCAAGGTGCAGCAGATGTCACATGGAGGTTTTCCGTGTTTGAAGCTGGGTTTTTTATGGTTATTAACTTCGCTGATTGGTCACGTGACATGAAGGTGTGGTTTAATGTGTTTTCCAGATGTTTCGAGCATTTTATGGTCATTTGATACTGAAATGAGAATACTATATAAATTGTTGTATTTATATGTGTATGTGTGTGTTTGTTTCTGTGTGTATTCATGTGTGATTGTATGAATGTATATGTATGTATCTATGTTACGTGTGTCAGTATATATGCATATTTATAAATATGTTTGTATGTCTGGTTGATGTGTGTTTTTTGTATGCATTTTTGCGTAATAATTATTTGTTACATGTGTCCGTGTGTATAATTATGTATGCATGTATGTATGAATGACTCTTCGTGTGCAAACAGAGACATCATTTTGTTAAGTAATTGAAACTTTATGAAACAAGTTTGAGCAATTATTAAATATATTTGTAATATATATAACATTCAGATATAACACAAAATATTTTTATTCGTTTACATCAATTTTTATTCAGTTATTCTTTACAAAAATATGCAGTTTAATATCAACTCACTTTTAATTTGTTTTGTTTAGAAGAAAAAATAGAGAAGAGGAACATTTTTTTCTTTTTGCCTTTCTCTGTTTGTTATAAAAAAAGATTTGAAAGGTTCTATACTGAAACCCATCCCTTAATTTAACTTTTAAGTATTTATTGCTTACAGCAGACAATTTATTAACAAGAAAATAAAAACGAGAAAATAATAATAAAAAAATACGAACATAAATAATGTTAATAAGCGCAACATTTCCTTGGTAATAAATAAACTGGCGACTTTTAAATTTTTTATTTAATTTAATTTTAATTTTAATTTTTTTATTTATTTATTTTTTTAAATATATTTTCATACACATAATATATTAGCTAAGGTTATTTCGTTTTAAAAGCTTGAGAAAGAGAATATTACTGAAAAATGGTATGTTAAAGTTGACACATGTAGAAAATAATAAGATAACACACACACACACACACACACACACACACACACATATATATATATATATATAAAAGTTTAATAAATACACCCACTCACCCACATATACACAAATTATATGACACGACTCGATATGAAAGAATATCATATTTTACACAGAAAATTCCTAGGGCGGAGTAAAAGCAAACTGCACCGTCTAAATATAAACGTATTAATAAAATATTAACTGTACGTACACGGTAGGTAATCAAATAAACATGAATACTAAAAATCAGGTTCCACGGAGGTAAAACTACTAGTTATATATCATTATTATAAATCGATAATACGTACGTTTTCTTTTGTGTTTAAGACAAATAATAAACTATCGGATTTCTCGATTTTACAAGCCACAGCGTAGACATTATTTTGTGTTTGTTATTTCTATAAGCATTCTGAAAGAAATATTATCTCTTTCTGTTCTGATCTTTTTTTCTTTTCTTTTTTTTTTTTTTTTTTTTTTTTTACCACGCGAAGCAAGGGTGGTTTAAATGGAATTATTTAAAGGATACAAAATGGAATTATTTATACTTACATATACATACATACATACATACATACATACATACATACATACATACATACACACACATATACATACATACATACATACATACATACATACATACATACATACATACACACACACATACATACATACGTACATATATACATAAATACATACGTACATACATACAAACATATATAGATACATACATTTATACATACACACACACATACACACACACACACACATACATACATACATATATCATATACACATACATTAAAATATATATATACACATATATATTCATATATATATATATACATATATAGAAACATACATTCATACATACCCACACATTTACATACATACACACACACATATATATCTATACACACACACATAATAATATACACATTAAAATGCATATATATATATATATATATATATTTACACACACACTGAAACATTAAAACTGCAATCTATACTATTGCTTTTAGGTGAAAACGACTGCATGTGTAAAAAAAAAATAAAAAAAATAATAAAAAAATTAACGTGATTTTCTGCACGTGTATGTTTTATTTCGTGCCAATTTAGACTTAACGTTATTATGACTGAACATTCTTTTTTCTACTCACTCATTAGTATTGCTATAAATGCTCATCTTAATACGTTTGTATATTTTTCTAAATTCATTTACTTTTTTCGCTGAATACGTTACGTACAGGTAAATATAAAAACAAACACATACGCACATTATTATATATTCACACACACACACACACTCGCACGCACACAAATATATTTACAAAAACACCAATGACCCGTCTTGTGTGCAATCTAAACAGTGGCACTAAACTGTCAAAGATCACTTTGAAAATTTTATGCTAGCCTGTTTCCTTGTCAGTTAAGACTTATTTTCTGGCATTTTCTCAGATAAGGCCCAGAAGATTTAACTTTGTTAACAGTTATGATTGAATTCTGTACACTAAAAACGAGAACTAAATACTGGGATTTTTCAGCTGGTGGTTTTATCGATAGACCTCTGACACTGTGAAAGGAGAATGGCGTGATGCGAGGTGGTACTTTAGTCAGACACGAACGTTGAACAGTAATAAAAGTTTGCTAACAAAACGCGAAGAATAGTGAAGATAAATCCTCAAAGGAAGTCTAGCAATTATCTCTATCTGTGTCTGTCTGTCTGTCTGTCTGCCTGCCGCTGTGTACGTTTGTTCAGCGGGATGTCTATCTTTATGACAGTTTCTCCTCTTTGTTCTTGATGTTTGTTGGATCGTCTGCTTGCCTGTCTGTCAGTGTTTTCTGTCTCTCTGCATGATATATGTTAAATCAACGTATCATATACCACACTATTAAATTCTCTAACATACTGATCCATATCCATACTAGAGTATACAGTATCTTTTTACCTATCTGTCTGTCTGTCTGTCTGTCTGTCTGTCTGTCTGTCTGTCTATCTATCTATCTATCTATATCTATATATCTATTTATCTCTCTCTGTCTATCTATCTATCTATCTATCTATCTATCTATCTATCTATCTATCTATCTATCTATCTATCTATCTATCTATCTATCTATCAATCTATCTATCTATGTATGTATCTATCTGTCTGTCTGTCTGTCTGTCTGTCTGTCTATCTATCTATCTATCTATCTATCTATCTATCTATCTATCTCTCTCTGTCTACCTACCTACCTACTTGTCTGTCTATCTATCTATC
>CM022667.1:1837000-1857000 GCA_012295275.1 Chrysomallon squamiferum
TATTTTTTTTTTTTTGGTATCTCATTATTTTTTTCTGTGTCCTCGTTTTCTCTGTCCTTCATGTTTTTTTTCTCTTCACTTCTTCTTTCTTTGTCATTATCTTTCTTTCTTTCTGTCTGTCTGTCTGTCTGTCTGTTTGACTGTTTGTCTGTCTGTCTATTTAGAAATACTCTTTAATTTCCCGATTATTTTACTGAGAACAAAGAAACACACCGCTCTAACAGAATAGCTTTCACATCAGCTAATCCATTAAGACAACCAGAGATATACTTTTATGACGTTTAACTGTCACTGGAAAAAGCCAGCTTGCCACAAAAAATATTAACTTTGTCAGTACTAATCCTTAAGTTTAGAACATTTTGGATAAGGAAATGGACGATCTTAGCGCTTCTTAATTAAAAAAAAGAAAAAAGAAAATCTAGTTTTTGGTCAGCGACCGTTGAAAGACTTGACCAAATTTCCATTTCGATTTTGTGTCAGAAATAAGATGGAACATCTCTCTGCTTATCTCTTAGTGTGTCTGCCTGCCTCTGTCTGTCTGTCTGTCTGTCTACCTATCTGATTGTCTGTTTGAGTGACTGTCTGTCTCTATCTCTCTTTGTATCTTCTATATGTCTCTATGTCTACCTACCTACATGATTGTCTATTTAACTGTCTGTCTGTCTGTCTGTCTGTCTGTCTGTCTGTCTATCCATCCATCCATCCATCCATCCATCCATCCATCCATCTGTCTAACTATACCTTCCTATAATATTATATACGTACCTAAATGCATACATACCGATCTACCTATCTGTCTATTTGTCTTCTGTCTATTTATCTTTTTCTCTCCCTTATTTTTGTTTGTTTGTGTGTCTGTTTACCTATACATATACATACACATAAACCAACAACAAAAAAAGGAGAGAAAATTATAAATAGAATGAAGACAAATAAATAGATAGGTAGATCAGTATGATGTATGCATTTAGGTGTTAAGTGTCAAACCAGTTAAGTTGCAGACAACAAGAACAATAATACAACAAACAACAAAAACAACTAAAACAACATTAGATAATATTTTTTCCCGAACATTTCCTGCCTGTAACACTATCTTCCATTAAACCTGTAATCGTTTGTACAAACCGCAGCTATTGACGGGTTAAACAATTGCAGCAATCACAGCACCGGTAACGTTCTCACTTAGACAAGAACGCACGCTGTAACCTGGCAAACGGTCGAACGGAAATTCTACAAGCCGAGCGATTGTTTGTGCGAGCGAGCAGTTGCCACACCTAACTGTAGTCTAATGGACGGTATCACGGTTTTAGCCAAGCAGGAAGAGGTTGCCTTCGACTTCGGCAGATCGACATTAACGTGAGCGTTTGTTTATCTGTGAATTGATTTCCTCAAGACAATTGCGGTTGTTGTAACCCACAGGCAGGCAGGCAGTCAGTCGCTTTTGTTGATGATCGTTTTTAAACGTTGAAGATGGTGCATGTGACTGTTACAAGTGGCTGTTAGGTTTGTTTATTTGGTGGGTTCTGTGATGGTTTTTTGAGTAATAAAATCCTTTCAGGATTTCATTAGTGGTATATCAGCGTTTATCTCTCAGTTTCTTAAAAATTGTTTTATTTCCAAACTTTTGTTTTTACCAGCAACCACTGTCCCCATAAAAAAAAAATTTAAAAAAAAATCCAAAAAAACCAAACAGAACAAAAAAACAGCAAAGAAAATAACAACAACAACAACAAAAGTAATAATAAACAAAAACAAAAATAAAAAAAAAAAAGATTTAAAAATATTAAAAAAAAGATAAAAAGAATCTGAATTTCTTGACGTCAGAGACTATTTGTGGGTCCACTATGAGGCGAGGAGAACATCTCATGTCACGATGTAGTTAAAATTCAATACATGATAATCTTCACTCCTATTGACATTCGCCGTCATCGTAATGTTTTACGACCATCATCAAAGCTACAGCATTCATGTATTCTTACAACCTAATACATTAAGGCCTACGAAGGTGACTGCATTTCTTAAGAGATACACCATTCAGCGAAACTACTAGAGACTGTGTTTTAGCAAAAAAAAAACACCGGGCTTGTCTAGCAAATATTGTTGTAAACAGCGGGAAAGAAGGGACTTTTCTCAACAGTAGCCTTTTTTTGGGGGGGGCAAACAGAAATGATGATGTGTGTCGTAATAAAGAGGGGAATGTCTTTGTAACGTTGTCTTTACAATCAAGGGGATGTACAAGCAAAAAAAAAAAAAAAAAAAGAGTTTCTATCCAAAGAATCGGGTATCTCAGCAAAGTAGAAGAGTTTCGTTAATTCTGTGGTTTATATCTTGGGTAAAAAGGGGTGTACTAAGAAAGAGAGGGGTTCCTTCGCAAAGATGTCGTGTGTTAGCATGAAGGGGAAGGATGTCTTGGGGAAAGGAGAGATGTCTTGAGATCATTAGAACCCAGGAGGATTAGCTACGGCCGTGGTTCTTGACACACCCACTGTATAACCAATATTTCTTGTCGAGTTAATGCCTCTCTCAAGTCTGTGTGTGTATCATGTGTCTCGTTATCGCCGTGTCACTAACTCTTCACATGACAAGTAATGGATTCATTGCTACTGCACTGTTGTCTGGGTCCTATTGATGATTTTTTTAATATTTCATTTTTAACACGCAGTCGGGATCGAATAACAACAGAGTTCTTCATTTTTTTTTTTTTTTCACATTATAAAATAAATAAATGGAATACAAATAAAGTAAATAAAATAAAAAATCTATTATTTTGGTCTACATGTTAATCGACAAGTCATGAAATTGCAGTGTTATATTATATAATTTAAAATAATATACGGCAACATGTTGTATATACGTGTGTGTATTTTAGGATTTTGAATATTCTCTCTCTTATGTACGTCTGATTAAGGACTCTGCACACAGACAATATTCGGAACGCACTGGTACAGGAGGACAAAGTCCAATCACAACCTCACAAATCCCGTCAGATGCCGCTGACAGACTCGAACGTATGACACCCATTCTCCGAACGCGGACAGTGTTACCATTCGGCCACCGAGACAACCTTCTATGTATGTTATGTATGTCTCTGTGTGTGTCTATGTAGTTATGATTATATGTATGTATGTATATATGTATGTATGTCTGTGTGTGTGTTTCTGTGTGTGTGTCTATGTAGTTATGATTATATGTATGTATGTATATATATGTATGTATGTATATATGTATGTATGTCTGTGTGTGTGTTTCTGTGTGTGTGTCTATGTAGTTTTGATTATATGTATGTATGTATATATGTATGTATGTATATATGTATGTATGTATATATGTATGTATGTCTGTGTGTGTGTTTCTGTGTGTGTGTCTATGTAGTTTTGATTATATGTATGTATGTATATATGTATGTATGTCTGTGTGTGTGTTTCTGTGTGTGTGTCTATGTAGTTTTGATTATATGTATGTATCCATAGAAGAGCGGCGTAAAGTGACTTCCTATCTCATATTCTAAGAACAGGTATTTTTTTAGTTTCTTTGTTTGGAAAAATTACTTCATCTTGACAATTACAGTTTAATCAATAATGCTTCCTTTGTTCTTTGGATCAGCCCGTATATGCATTCATTTATTACTTTGATTTTTTCTAGAAAACTGATGTATCTATACTAATTTATTTAAATTATTCTAAATTTGTATTTCACCGAGCTCAATTTCTTTGTTCAAAATGAAACATTAGTTTAATGTTATCGATTCGAAAATAGAACATTAATTTCTAGATTTTTTTTTTTTCTCCTTCTTTTAATTAATGTCTTCTATTTTTATGATTATTTCATTTTTTTAAAATATTTTTCTTTTTCTTATGTTTTTTTTGTTACTATTATTATTATTATTTTGCTTCTTTTTTGTTTTTTCGTCTTTTCTTTTATCTCTTTCTTTGTTATCTAATTCTTTACTTATTTCTTTCTTTTCTCCGTTTTTCTATTTTTCTCTCCCTTTCTTCCCAACTTCACAAACACGCACGCACGCTCGCACGCACACACACACACAAACACACTCTCAAGTGATTCTACACTTTGTATCGATCTTAATTTTGAATCCTTGACAACTCCTTTATCAATCGTCAGTATATTTATTAATTGCCGTGCACATGAATAATGTTCCGCCGTGTATTTAATTTACCCATCATTCTTCCGCGACTTCGCATGAGAATATTCGAGACACTTTCGCTGGACAAAGTACTTTTGTTGTTTATTGATTTTTTTTATCTTTTCTGTAGTCAACACTAAAAATGAAGAATCACAGAATGAATAGATTAATAAAACAGTATTATAATCTTTATTCATTCTGACTTAAAATTAAAAACAGCGTACACACAAATATTAAGACTAATTGTTAAAAAAAAAAAAGAGAATGTGACATCTGTTGTTCTGTCTGTCTGTCGGTATGGGTGTATGTTATGTATACAATTTTATTCCAAACTCGGTGTGTCTCTCTGTGTTTTTGTGTGTGTGAGTGTGTGTGTGTGTGTGTGTGTGTGTATATATATATACACACCTACCTAACTTCTTACATACATACACAAGTAATATATTTTAGATAGTTATGTATTTGCGTACCTTCCAGCGTACCTTACTACCTACCTGTCAACATTACACACATCACACACACACACACACACACACACCACACCCATATACATACACACACAAACACATACACACATATACATATATATATGTTTACACACACACACACACACACACACACACACACACACACACACACATATATATTTATTTATATGTATATATATAAATAATTTGTGTATGTATATATACGTCATAAAGAGATGAAAAGAAGAGGAATAGAATGAAAGAAGATAGAAGAAAACAGGAAGGAAAAATGTAGGTAATGTCTAGGTACAGATTAACCCAGTTTGACTCGGGGACAGTTACGATGTGAAACTCAAATTAGAATTAACTGTGAATTAAAAACTTAACCTTTTAATTTCCTTCTGAAAATCACGTGTCTTAACATGCCCTTTAGCGGTGTAGAGGTTAGCTGAAATAAAAAAAATTAAAAAAAAGAAGAAAAAAAAAAAGAAAAAAAAGTGATTTGTATAAGAATTATATATATAAAAAAAAGCAATCGGATTGACATTTCGTGTTTCTGAATGTATGAAAAAAAAAAAAAAAAACACAAAAAAAAAACGCAAGAATTGTAACAAGAACAGTAAATAAAAAGGAAAAAAAATTACTAGATAATTTTTTTTTCCAAATTAGCAGCCATTAAGAAATAAAGTATGAATACGAAAAAAAAAAAAAAAAAAAATGAAAAAATCAAGAAAACAAAAGGTAAAGAAAAGAAAAAACCCGCACTTGTATATACGTATGTGCGTATGTGTATATGTATGTTTGTGTATATGTACATATATATATAAATGTTTTTGTGTATGCGTGACTGTATGCATGTCTCTGTAGTTCTATATATGTACGTGTGTTTGTGCACCTATCTATCTATCTGTCTATCTGTTTGTCTATCTGTCTGTCTAACACGATATAAAAAGTTAATATAAATTATATTTATATAACCGTTACTTTCATTCTGCCAGCTTTGTGTTTCTCTGGCGTCAGTTGTTACGCCCAAAACTCGTCTATAACTGGCAGAGTTACAGTTTGTTCTAACACACCAATCAACAGATCGATTCAGCCGTATCACTCTCGCACTCTCCGATAATCACGTTTTCCGCGAGATGAGAGAATGATAGATAGACGCACGTCACAAGTTATCCATCATTTGACCTTTGACTCACAAACTCGGCTGTATAGGCTAAGAATGAGCCGGATTAAAAGGTTAATTACCTTGAAATTTAAAAAAAAAAAAAAAAAAAAAGTTTAAACTCCTACGTGCGTCATTATTATATATACTGTTTTGATTTTTTTTTTTCTGTTTCTTTCAGTCTCTTTTTTCTTTTTTTATTTCTTTCTTTCTTTTTTTTTTTTTTAACAAACTTGCTAAAACTTACGAAATTATTTTTTTTTTTTTTCTTGTCATATTATCATTGGTATTATATTGTATAAAAGTTATAAATTTGTTCTCGATTTCTGACAGTGACGTCATATATTGTTGATGTTATTATTTAGAACACTTAAAATATAAAAAAAATTTTTTAAAAAAAAGGAAAATTAAAAATAAATAAATAAATAGATAGATAGATAAATAAATAAATAAATACTAAAACAATTGAAATTAAAATTAAAAAAAAAAAAAAAAGAAGAAAATCCACAGCTGCAACAACATAACAACGAAGAATACCGAATATATTTAGATCTATTCACCACAGGTTCACTTTAAAATCAAATTACAAATATTCAAACTAACAAAGAATTTAAAACAGTCGTTAAACATAACTACGTCATTTTAAACCTTTATTGACCGTACATAACTGATTAAGCAGCCTTTATTATTAGATCCACTGTGACAGAAACATTTCAAACGTTTTTAATATTTCTCCAGAGTTTTATCTTCGTATTAAACAACGAGAGAGAAAAAAAAAAGTGAGTAACTGTATGCTCGTCACATTAACATTTCCAATTTTATACCATTGTTGATGTAGGTAATAAAAAAAACATTACAAAGCGATATTGTTTAAAAAGCGAATTTGTGGATTAAAAACAGTGGGGAGCATTTTTCATTAACAATTTACATGTAACATGACGAATATCAATTGAAGTAACAAAAGCGAATCCGGAGATTCAAAACAGTGGGGAGCATTTATCATTAACAATTTACATGTAACGTAACGAATATGAACTGAAGTATATACAGAAAGAGAAAAATTCATCCACTGAATCACAGCCTGCTCTCGTTCCTCCAATCCATTTGACAACCGTGATAGGACTTTTTGTATGTCAGAAAAAAGGTTGCGCCCTCGGTCGTATTGACGCTGTTGCCATGGATACAAAATGGTTGTAGCCCACACGCGCTGCGACTGTTAATGAGGTGACGGGCACACTTCATCTGTGTGTTTTTCCCCGTGAGCCGTGTAAAACATTCGTCTCGGCATTTTGATACGACTGCCAGCAGGTAGTCCGCGAACTCGAGTGTCAGGCTGTTTTGCAAATTAATATTTCGCCAGCAAGAGGCGAGGAGACGGAGACGAAGGTAACGAAATGTCAACTTTGTTAAAACGTTAACGTCAGCAACGGCTACAGCAGCAGCAACAAGAGCAACAGTTTCGTCAACATTATCGTCATCAGCGACTACAGGTAAATATGAAAATGATAGCGACAACAACAACAAGAACAAGAGGAGTATTAATGACAATGACAATGACATTATTTTCATAAACTGTACGATTACAGAACAGAGAAGAATGTGTTACAGATACGTAATAACAAAATTAAAATTAAAATGCGCATGCGTGGAAGTTTAACGTGCAGGGGATATTCTCTCACATATAGTTCTTATTCATAAATATAACTTCTTTTTTTATATAAACATATTTTTTATTATTAAATAAATTATTGTATGAAAATATATTTTGATGTCTCATTTGGTATACTTTTTTCTCACATTTAGTAATATAGGATCATTACATTCAAATATATAATGATGTTCATCTCCAATTTTGTCAAGATTACAAATATAACATGTTCTGTTTTCTCGTAAAATATTAGACCATTGTCCAGTTTCAACAGGAAGTTTAACATTAGAGGTTCTAAATTTACATGAGAAAGTAGCATTATTTTGAGCCAGCACACTAAGGTAATTTTCTAATATCAATTCATTTTTATTATTTTTTTGTTTAACGTGCAGGGGATATTCTCTCACATATAGTTCTTATTCATAAATATAACTTCTTTTTTTATATAAACATATTTTTTATTATTAAATAAATTATTGTATGAAAATATATTTTGATGTCTCATTTGGTATACTTTTTTCTCACATTTAGTAATATAGGATCATTACATTCAAATATATAATGATGTTCATCTCCAATTTTGTCAAGATTACAAATATAACATGTTCTGTTTTCTCGTAAAATATTAGACCATTGTCCAGTTTCAACAGGAAGTTTAACATTAGAGGTTCTAAATTTACATGAGAAAGTAGCATTATTTTGAGCCAGCACACTAAGGTAATTTTCTAATATCAATTCATTTTTATTATTTTTTTGTTTAACGTGCAGGGGATATTCTCTCACATATAGTTCTTATTCATAAATATAACTTCTTTTTATATAAACATATTTTTATTATTAAATAAATTATTGTATGAAAATATATTTTGATGTCTCATTTGGTATACTTTTTTCTCACATTTAGTAATATAGGATCATTACATTCAAATATATAATGATGTTCATCTCCAATTTTGTCAAGATTACAAATATAACATGTTCTGTTTTCTCGTAAAATATTAGACCATTGTCCAGTTTCAACAGGAAGTTTAACATTAGAGGTTCTAAATTTACATGAGAAAGTAGCATTATTTTGAGCCAGCACACTAAGGTAATTTTCTAATATCAATTCATTTTTATTATTTTTTTGTTTATAATTAATACCTTTTGGAGAAATTTCAGTTGCATTTTCTATATCTGTAGCATTATCAAAGTTGTGATATGTTCATATATATATATATATATATATATATATATATATATATATATATATATATATATATATATGTATGTGTGTGTATGTTAAACAGCCTAAGTATCAAGAAAAATCAACAGTAACTACATCGACTAAAACAATAACAACAACAACAACAGTAACGATGATGATGATGATAACATTATGAATAAAAACAACTACAAAAACAATAACCAAACAATAATGACAGGAGTGTTAACGAAAGCAACTGCATTATGAACAAGGACAACAACAGCGACACTTACAACAATTTTATAATAATAATAACAACAACAACGACAACAGCAACAGCAGGATCATTAATGAAAGCGGATGTTGTTTAAAGAACAAAAACAAATATAACAATCTAATAATAATAATAATAATAATAATAATAATAATAATAATAATAATAATAATAATAGCAACACCCATAACATAATAACACCAGCCAAAAAATAATGATAAGAACAACAACTACAAGCAGGATTATTAATGAAAGCTGATACGGTACCATGTAGAACGACAATAACAACAACAATTACAAGATAATAAAACTACTACTACTACTACTACTACTACTACTACTACTACTACTATTACCACTACCACTACTACTACTATTAATACTACTACTGTTTCTGCAACTACAACTACTATTACTATTACTACTACTACTACTACTACAATAATAATAATAATAATAATAATAATAATAAACAATAAAGATAATAACACAAGTGAGCTCGAACTGTTTTATATGGCCTTTATACAAACATACTCAAGCAGCAGCAGAGCAGTATATTCCTTGCTGATTAGGCGAATACCTAAGTAGCTCGATTAGCCAGTTACGTTTATTTATTACCGATTTTGGAATACAGCACAATAACAATCATTCAGAGCTTTGTTAGTTTAACTAGCAATCCTTCGTTAAAGTCCGTGAGTCGAGTTCCGCCACGCTCACGTGTACCTAATTTCCGGTGCGATTTTTTTTTATTTTTTTAATGCGTCAGTTCATAAACTTCCGGGAGAAATCCTAACAACAACAAAATCGTTTGTTATTTATCACAAATACTATGAAAACACTATTAAAATGCTATTATATTTGGATTTAAGCTCAAAACAAATTTGGCTTTGTGAATACAGATTTCATAAATCGTAATTTCATCATTTAAACATGAAACTGCTGACCGCTACCGATGATATATAACCAAAACGAACGTATAATCGTGTGGAACAATTATCGTAATCGAAAACAAACAATGGATGGCTGCTTGAAAAATTGATTAATCAAACTGTCGTTGACTGTGGATGTTTCGCTGGCTTAGTTTGTAGGTCGTTGGGGAAGTCGTAACGTCATCAAATTGTTACATCGTCCCTCGAGGGTCTGTTGTCTTGGAACTGAAAAGCTGCCAATGTTCTGTTAAAACAGGCAAATTCTGTCTGGACTGTGGCCAGTATGAGAACAATATTCAGTAATAGTGTTGTATTATAATAAAGACATTCCCAGATGCACATAGATCTGTAATTAGGTAGCGATTCCATGGATTGTTGTAATGATGATAATGATGATGATGATGATGATGTTGATGATTATTATTTCAGAATTAAAGAGTTAATATTGTTATGTAGTTGTTATACAGTAGAACTGTATAACGTACACCCCAAAACACTTAGCTTTTGATTTGCTTGTCTGTATTATCTGGAATATTGTTCATCTTGGTGTTTTTTCTTTCTTTCTTTTTTTTTTTTTTTTTTTTTTTTTGTAGACTTTTAGTAAATTTTATCAGTCTTTCCTACTCCTTGAAGAAGAATGCGTAAAAACCCTCTCATATTTATAACATAACATAACAACAACAGTTATAAATAAATAAATAAATAAATAAATGTACCAATATTTTTATCCGAAGAGACACACCTATAACATTATGCACACACATACACAAACAACTCGCACATGTATCATAAATATAAATTATTGCTTCCCACTCACAAAATCAATAGCAAGTAATATTCATTTTTTATTTTCATTTAAGAAGAGAGAGAGAGAGAGAGAGAGAGAGAGAGAGAGAGAGAGAGAGAGAGAGAGAGAGAGAGAGAGAGAGAGAGAGAGAGAGAGAGAGAGAGCTGTGTTTGAAAAGATCGAAACACCTGTTCGTTTTCCGTACGAGGATGGAAAATCAGTAATCTTTCTTTCTTTTTTTTTCTTTTTTTTTGACATGTAGAGCTGTCTGTTTTATACGGTTCACGTATTTATTTTTCACTCATACGATGTTGATGGATATTTCAGAAATTCAGTCTTATCACACTGAATTGCAATCTCTGATTACGATAGGTTTGCAAACGTTATTTATTTATTTGTTTTTATGTTATGTTATATTATGTTGTTTGTTTGTTTAATTTATCTATAATTTGTCTATTTCTTTGTTTGATTTTTTAATTATTAAATTATTTGTTTAGATTTTCCTTTCTTTATTTATGTTTTCTTTCTTTCCTTCTTTCTTTATTTATATTTTTATTTATTTATTTGTTTGTTTGCTTGTTTGTTTGTTTATATTATTTATTGATCGGTTATTTAGATTTTATTTATTTATTTATTTATTTATTTATGTTAACTAGTGTTATCAAAAAATCTGGTTAGCTACTTTTCTAGTCTACAGAATAGTAAGATGCACATCACACATCCCATGCTGTTAACTGACAAGAGAGCCTCATGCACGTGGATTTCCTTGCCTATTCTAATTATAGTAACAAGACAAACATAGAGACACACACTTAGAAATAATATAATCTTATGCAAAAATCTTCTAATATGGACAGATATGCAAAGGCAAATCATATGCATGTTAAATGAGGACAAAAATAATTTCTCAGTTGTTGAACAGTGGCGAATAAATATGTTTAGTACCATAATCATGGTAGATTTGGTATTAGCATTTATCTAACGATGTTTTACTGTTAAGCTAATGAAATCATAAAACAGAGATAATGGTGGTTATTATGTGGAACATAAACGAAGGTAGTATAAAACCATCAGTAGAGATAGGTTCTGAATAATCAAGGGAGATAATTTCATACCCCAAGGGAGATAATATGATATAAAGGTTCACCATTAAATGAATATAAATGTTGACAATGATAATTAACTGACTGAATGTGAATGAAACGAATAACAACATCATCATTTTCCGCAACAGCGATGTAAAACAACAACAAACAAGATAAAAAAACACCAAAAAAACAGCACAACCCCCCCCCTTAAAAAAATGAAAACAAAACAAAAACACAAAAAAACCCACAAAAAACGAAAAAAAAAAAAAAAAAGAAGAAGAGAAAAAACAAAAAACAAAAACAAAAATCAACACGAAAGAAAACAAACTTAATATTTGGTACGATCGACAATACAACTTAGGTATGTACCTCTTCATCAGTCTCTCTCTGTCAGTCTGTCTGTCTACCTCCCTGACTTTTTATCTGTCTACTCACATAACCTTTCTTACCAAGCAACCTAACCAACACTATCCATCCATCCGTTGTTTTGTATCTCTGTCATCTCTCCTTCTAGTTAGAAACAGCAGACATCCATTAACCCAAGCATACATAACAAAAAAAACAAAAAAACGTATCTGTTTTAACAGGTCGCGTTACAATGCACTTACATTTAAAATATCCGGTTTCGTCAGCAGATGATTACGTCGAACACGGATATCCATCAATATTCGTTCGCTCGCTGTTTAGAGTTTGCTGTCACAGAAGGAAACGTCGAGTTACTAATCCCGTACAAATAAATTCAGTTTGACAGAAAACGTATTATTTTTACTTTGTTTGATGAATATCATTTTCATTTGTTAATCAGACAAGTGATTAGGAAACCAAAAAAATCCAATATATTATTATATTTTATTTTGTTACTGAAAGGTCGTTTTTAATCGGGCAGATTGAAGGATATAAATGGAAACGTTCAAAATATAAATATTTAAATTACGTTCATGGTCACGAAAGTTGGATTAAGAATAATGATTGATTCAGTTGTTTTCATTGCTGTTAATTTTCTTGTTGATGATAATGTGTAGCTCTGACTGCAAAGTGCTGACAGTTTCGAAAAGGTGTTTTATAAACTCAGGTAGTTAAGATTAATATGATTAATGATTAGAGAGAGACAGAGAGAGAGAGAGAGAGAGAGAGAGAGAGAGAGAGAGAGAGAGAGAGAGAGAGAGAGAGAGAGAGAGAGAGAGAGAGAGAGAGAGAGAGGGGGAAAAACTGTGATTGTTTGAAAATATCGAGACACCTGTTCGTTTTCCGCACAACGAGGATGGAAAATCAGTAATCTTTCTTTCTTTCTTTTTTTTGTTTTGACATGTAGAGCTGTCTGTTTTATACGGTTCGCGTATTTATTTTTCACTCATACGATGTTGATGGATATTTCAGAAATTCAGTCTTATCACACTGAATTGCAATCTCTGATTACGATAGGTTTGCAAACATTATTTATTTATTTGTTTTTATGTTATGTCATGTTATGTTATTTGTTTGTTTGTTTGTTTAGTTTGTCTATAATTTGTCAATTTTTTTGTTTGAGTATTTAATTATTAAATTATTTGTTTATATTTTTCTTTCTTTCTTTATGTTTTCTTTCTTTCCTTCTTTCTTTATTTATATTTTTATTTATTTATATGCTTGCTTGTTTGTTTGTTTATATTATTTATTAATCTGTTATATATTTATTTATTTATTTATGTTATCTAGTGTTATCAAAAATCTGGTTAGCTACTTTTCTAGTCTACAGTATAGTAAGATGCATATAACATATCCCATGCTGTTAACTGATAAGACAGCCTTGCGTATCCTAATTATAGTAACAAGATAAACATAGAGACACACACTTAGAAATAATATAATCTTATGGAAAAATCTTCTAATATGGACAGATATGCAAAGGCAAATCATATGCATGTTAAATGAGGACAAAAATAATTTCTCAGTTGTTGAACAGTGGCGAATAAATATGTTTAGTACCATAATCATGGTAGATTTGGTATTAGCATTTATCTAACGATGTTTTACTGTTAAACTAATGAAATCATAAAACAGAGATAATGGTGGTTATTATGTGGAACATAAACGAAGGTAGTATAAAACCATCAGTAGAGATAGGTTCTGAATAATCAAGGGAGATAATTTTATACCCCAAGGGAGATAATATGATATAAAGGAGACCATTAAATGAATATAAATGTTGACAATGATAATTAACTGACTGAATGTGAATGAAACGAATAACAACATCGTCATTTTCCGCAACAGCGATGTAAAACAACAACAAACAAGATAAAAAAACACCAAAAAAACAGCACAACCCCCCCCAAAAAAAATGAAAACAAAACAAAAACACAAAAAAACCCACAAAAAAAAAAAAAAAAAAAAAAGAAGAGAAAAAACAAAAAACAAAAACAAAAATCAAAACGAAAGAAAACAAACTTAATATTTGGTACGATCGACAATACAACTTAGGTATGTACCTCTTCATCAGTCTCTCTCTGTCAGTCTGTCTGTCTACCTCCCTGTCTTTTTATCTGTCTACTCACATAACCTTTCGTACCAAGCAACCTAACCATCACTATCCATCCATCCGTTGTTTTGTGTCTCTGTCATCTCTCCTTCTAGTTAGAAACAGCAGTCATCCATTAACCCAAGCATACATAACAAAAAAACAAAAAAACGTATCTGTTTTAACAGGTCGCGTTACAATGCACTTACATTTAAAATATCCGGTTTCGTCAGCAGATGATTACGTCGAACACGGATATCCATCAATATTCGTTCGCTCGCTGTTTAGAGTTTGCTGTCACAGAAGGAAACGTCGAGTTACTAATCCCGTACAAATAAATTCAGTTTGACAGAAAACGTATTATTTTTACTTTGTTTGATGAATATCATTTTCATTTGTTAATCAGACAACTGATTAGGAAACAGAAAAATACAACAATTTATTATTATATTTTATTTTGTTATAGAAAGGTCGTTTTTAATCGGGCAGATTGAAGGATATAAATGCATACGTTCAAAATATAAATATTTAAATTACGTTCATGGTCACGAAAGTTGGATTAAGAATAATGATTGATTCAGTTGTTTTCAATGCTGTTAATTTTTTGTTGATGATAATGTGTAGCTCTGACTGCAAATTGCTGACAGTTTCGAAAAGGTGTTTTATAAACTCAGGTAGTTAAGATTAATATGATTAATGATGAGAGAGAGAGAGAGAGAGAGAGAGAGAGAGAGAGAGAGAGAGAGAGAGAGAGAGGAGGGAGGGAGGGAGGGAGGGAGGGAGAGAGAGAGAGAGAGAGAGAGAGAGAGAGAGAGAGAGAGAGATCGAAATCAAGCAGAAAATAATACAGTAAATAGAAGAAAACTGCATTAACCTTTATTTTTTTAACAATAGCAATACGTTCTTATAACACTTTATGCAATAGAGAGAGAGAGAGAGAGAGAGAGAGAGAGAGAGAGAGAGAGAGAGAGAGAGAGAGAGAGAGAGAGAGAGAGAGAGAGAGAGAGAGAGAGAGAGAGAGAGAGAGAGAGAGAGAGAGAGAGAGAGAGAGAGAGAGAGAGAGAGGGAGGAGGGAGGGAGGGAGGGAGGGAGGAGAGAGAGAGAGAGAGGGAGGGGAGAGAGGGAGAGAGAGAGAGAGAGAGAGAGAGAGAGAGAGAGAGAGAGAGAGAGAGAGAGAGAGAGAGAGAGAGAGAGAGAGAGAGAGAGAGAGAGAGAGAGAGAGAAATCAAGCAGAAAATAATACAGTATAACAAAGAACAAATATTTCCATTGAAAAGGTACAACATCTGGAAAATAATATCTATAAACCATAAATTATAAAAAAAAAAAAAATAATAATAATAATAATAATAATATATACATCAGTGTATTTAGCTGTTGTCTTTCATACATCCTCAAAGACATCTGCATGAAAAAACAACAACATTTCAACAGCCGATGAATTAACAGTTACAAGTTGCTGGCGAATACCTACTACTGCGACAACCGTCATCGTGAACAACAGTAAGCAAATAAAGTCACTGAATGACACTATTTTGTAACGTAACAGAATAACGGACTGGGTTTCGTTTAATTAAGTTCTAGTCAAAAAGACACGATTAGTTTAATTCGACAAAATAGATTTCTTTGTCACAGAATACATCTTTAAAATAGAAGAAAACTGCATTAACCTTTATTTTTTAACAATAGCAATACGTTCTTATAACACTTTATGCAATAAAGAGAGAGAGAGAGAGAGAGAGAGAGAGAGAGAGAGAGAGAGAGAGAGAGAGAGAGAGAGAGAGAGAGAGAGAGAGAGAGAGAGAGAGAGAGAGAGAGAGAGAGAGAGAGAGAGAGAGAGAGAGAGAGAGAGAGAGAGAGAGAGAGAGAGGGAGAGAGAGAGAGAGAGAGAGAGAGAGAGAGAGAGAGAGAGAGAGAGAGAGAGAGAGAGAGAGAGGGAGGGAGAGGAGGAGGAGAGAGAGAGAGAGAGAGAGAGAGAGAGAGAGAGAGAGAGAGAGAGAGAGAGAGAGAGAGAGAGAGAGAGAGAGAGAGAGAGAGAGAGAGAGAAATAACGAGAAATCAACTGATACAGGAACTCCAGTCCTTAAGAAAACGTTTAATTAAAGAACGGAATCATACGTAATCGTCTTCACGAGTTGATGAGTTTAGTGTGAGAACACTCGCGTTTTATTGAGTTCCTCTTTATCTATCCTCTGTCATTAAGCTGGATCAAACCTCTTCTAGCGATCGACTAAGTACTGCAGATTAGTATCGGCTTTTCCTTTTACAGAAACCAGTTTAAAGACAAATAAAGAAAATGGTCGTTGAAATCCATCGATAAAATTATCGGGAACGATTCAAGCAACTGTACAAGTATCAAGAATGAAAATTTAACAGAATTCCGGCGTTGATTGCGTATTCGATTGGGTTTAATGATGGGAGATAACTCAATGCGGTCAAGGGAGATAATTGAAGTAAATGCACACGTATTAAAAACGTAACTTTAACAGCATTCACGTGTTAATTACATATTCGATTGGTTTAATCAAGAGCGATAACTGAATAAGATAAAGGGAGATAATTTAACTGGGTCAATGGAAAAAATCGAAGAACGTAAAGTTGAGTGTGACCTTTTAATAGCTTTTTGCCGTCAGTCTCAACTGGTAATTCTCATAAAAATGTTGTATTTGTATGCGTCGATAGGTATTGAATTCCAGCTCGTAACGTTACTCTCAGAACTTTCATAGCGGTACTAAACTGTCGACTTCAAAAGAGACTGAATATTATTAGTTCACCTTTTTTTGCACTGGGAAATGAGGAATTCAGTTGACTTGTGTGATTAGTGTACATTTGTTCTTACGCTTTTGATTCAAGATCGAAAATTTTAGTACGTTTTTATATCATTCATAAAATCTTAATTTTTACAAAAGAAAATATTGACTGGTATAGTAATTAATTTTATGATTCTTGCATGTGTATGTAAATGGATATCCTTCTAGAAATAGGAAATAAATAAACATGTTCAGAATGTTTTATAGACTGACACATACACATATTAACAGCTTCCATGCTAGTATATACATCTAATTATACAGACAGAGAGATACATACATATATACACACACACACACACACACACACATATATATATATATATATATATATATATATATATATTAATATTCTGCAATAGGCATGGTCTTCGTTGAAGAAGAGGCTGTTATTATTTTTTCATTTTCCTTATCTTTTCTTTCTTTATTTTTTTTTTGTTCAGAGATGATTTTCGAAAGTTGATATCCTCGCCTCCATTCCCTTCGCTTCTGTTATTGACAAAGACAAGACATTTTTCAAATTTGTCGAACAGAGTAGAATCGATCCAATAACCGAACGTGCCAGAAGCGATTAAAATCAGTGAAATGCCAGCACAGAAAACTAACAGTTACGCGATCTTTAAGTGGAAAATTGTATCGTATTTCTTACCCATTACTTAAAAATAGATACCACATGTTGTTACTTGGTTTAATTCTGGTACTACTCTTGTATCTTTTAGAGATTAGATTAGCTTGTAATGTATACATTAAATAATTTTAATATGGTAGTGGAGAGATGATTTTAAATTTGTCAGTGTTTATTATTAGTGGTAGCGGTAGAACCTCAGTTTTATTGAAGTCTGGCGTAAATGTTGTAAATGGTTGTTTTGAGAAATGAAAGAATTACAAATACATTTTATATATTACAACAGTTAATACTATTGTTAATAATAATAATTGTTATATAATTGTGATGATGATGATATCAACAAATAAATCTTATATATTACTTGTACTACTGAAATTACTACAACTACTACCACTATTACTACTATAGCTACTACTGCTACTACTACTACTACCACTATTACTACTGCTATACCTACTACTACTGTTAGTAATAATAATGATGACGATAACAACAACTGAAAGCAGGAATAATATTAAACTTTTTATATCAGTCCTGCAAATTACCAAGAATTAAAAAATTAAAGCAACTAAAAAAATCCTGTGTTTTACAACTGTACTGTTACAGTTCTACTTTAGATTCCGATGAATATTTTAAATATTTCATTTATTACATATTTATCACGTTTTTCGTCTTTTCTTATAAACTAAATGTGTGGGGTTTTTTTTGTCGTTTTTTAATGAGCAATTATTTATTCTTTATTATTCTAGAGAGGATGCATTGTTGTGTACCCCATACGTCCAATTCTAAAACAAAAATGAAGTAAACGTTTTCACACCATCGCTCAATATCAAAGCCAAGAGATATCTGGATAGAATATTTATTTTTATTACTTTTTAAAGAACGGGGGGAAAATATGCTGATGAAAGAAAGATCTTATAAAAAAGTATTTCTTGAAAAAGATTAAAAAGTAAGACATATGTCTCAAAAAAGAATGAAAATTAAGAAATACTTCTTTAATAAGAATAAAAATTAAAAAACAACAAGAAGTAATGGTAATAATAACAACGTCAGTATTAATAACAGTAACTATCGCAGTGGATGTAGTAGGAGTAGCGACAGAGGTTGTTGCTGTTGAATGAGAAGTCGTCTTAAAAGTAGCAGAAGTACCATCAGCAACGACAGCAACAACAACAGTAATAACGATGATAATGATAATAAAATATCAATTTGAATGTCATTATCGACGTAATAGAGGAAAGATTGTCCAAAACCCGAGTGTTTTCACACTAAACTCATTAACATGTCAAGTGAAGACGATTTTTGATTAAAAGTTTTCTCTAGGACTGTAGTCTCTCTCTCTCTCTGTCTCTCTTAGGACTGTAGTCTCTCTCTCTCTCTCTCTCTCTCTCTCTCTCTCTCTCTCTCTCTCTCTCTCTCTCTCTCTCTCTCTCTCTCTCTCTCTCTCTCTCTCTCTCTCTCTCTCTCTCTCTCTCTCTCTCTCTCTCTCTCTCTCTCTCTCTCTGTCCATATACGTATTGCTATTTAAATACATGTATTACAAACAGGCATTACAATTATATCACAACACTATACATCACAATATACACACACATTTTTATTTTTTCTCTTTTATATTACGCCTTATAATTAAAGAACGAGACATCAGAGACTTCACCAAGAACTACTTTTATCAGTGTGATCTGTTTGAAAGCTCTGCCAGGAAATCACGACTTCGCTTTAACACTTTCCTGCTTCTCTCGATAAAGTCGCTCTTAAGACAAAAGTTCTCTGCTTTATCAAAGACTTTTTGCACAAGCAAACTTCTTACATTTGTAATGTAAATTGCACCCCGTGTCTAGCTGGCTTTGTAAAGTTTTATTTCTCAGGAGAAATTCAAAGTAGGCAATAAAGAGTCAGATCTTGTTTCTGGACGTCGATATGGATGATTGTGTAAAAAACTTCACAGTTCAGGTTGTAATTTATTACACACGTTTATTTTGTATTTTTTTTTTAAACTTTTAAGAAGAACGTGATGGTTAATCTTTAAAAGAAAGTTATAGTATCTTTTCTAGGTGCATATGTGCGTGTGTGTGTATGTTTGTGTGTATCTGTGTCTATGTGTGTGTATCTATGTGTACTAGTTTGTGAATACTATTAGATAATGAGATACTGACATACACACATATAAATGGAGAGAAAGACACAAAGTGAAAGAAAAGTAAAAAGAGTTTGAAAGACAGAATATGAGAAAATGTGGGAGAATAGAGAGAGAGAGAGAAATAAAGAAAGAGAGAGAGAGAGAGAGAGAGAGAGAGAGAGAGAGAGAGAGAGAGAGTAAAGTGATTTTTCAGAAACATAAAGTATGATTATTTTCAAAAAAAACACAACAAAAAAAACC
>CM022667.1:1867000-1909500 GCA_012295275.1 Chrysomallon squamiferum
TGCGGGAGTACTTTCAGCTCCCAAAGCACAGCTACTTTGCAGTTTGTCGATATGGATCGTTCCATTGCAGCCGCGCCATTAACTAATGATCGTGAAAAAAAAAAAAAAGGAGAACATGCTATCCGCCATTTATCTTTTATCTCCCACTCAAGCGTCTTCCATTTCAGATGATCTCAGTAACTCGAGTTTATTTCTGAAATAAACGAAAATGCTTTCGACTCTCTGACTTTGCACATTCGTTTTGCGATGACCTTTGTTGAAGTCGTTCTCCAAAGTTTTACGTAAAGAATCACGAATGCTCGATTGAAGCGAATTTGAGATGTCTTAAAAAGAAAATCGAGAGGGTTATTTTTTTTTAGGAGCATAAAGTTTTTATCTGTAGCTACGATACATGTTAATTTGAATATTTTTGTAGATGATTTTTTTTTTTTTTTTTTTTTTTTTTTTAAATAAATCAATAAATCAATAGACATGCATGTATATGGATAGATAGATGAATAAATACATGAAATGCTATGAAGTGAAATTAACGAATTAATTGTAACAAAATAATATTAAGAATAAACAAATAAATAACTAACGAACCAAGCAAACAAACAAGAAAAAAAAAAAGAATATATATATAATTACCATACACTATATGTAACAAAACAGTAAATTATATATTTTATTTATTTATTTATTTATTTATTTATTTATTTTTTTTGTTACTGGCCTTGGTGTCTCTCCTAATTACGTACGCGATTACGTTTATGTTTGTTTTTATTCCAGTGTATACGTAGTGATAAACACATGTTGACATATCTGTAAGTTATCTGTTTGTCCGTATTCAGTATGCAGCTAACAAAGAGTTTCTAATATTGGCAGTGAAAATTCTGCGCATACTTCTCTCGTATTCAAGTGTGGTTAGGTGTCATTTGCTTCGTTCACAAATCAGCGTGACTATTCTCTGTGATAACAGTGTAATCCAGTGTAACAGCTTTTGCTTGAAAGAAAAAAAGAAGAAGAAATAAAAGAAAAAAAAAAAAGAAAGAAAGAAAGAAAAAAATGTATTAGAATCCGAAACACATTATTATCGTATTCGTTATGACGTCAACAATTACGTGACGTGATAATAATTGTTGCTTGACGCAATGGAGGAATTAGGGATATGAATCCAAACTTCGATCGTTTTTTTGTTTGTTTATTGTTTTTTTTACAGTATCAGCTGATGGATAATCTGTTATCAACATAGCAAAACATGGTAAATTTTATTTATTTATTTATTACTCAATTATTGTTAAATTCAATTATTATTAAATATATTATTACATTTAGTGTAATCATAAAATAATCATTTTTATAGCTTTGTTATAGTAAATCTGTGTTAAGTGGAGAAAGAACAATTTAATTTTGTGTTACACACATAGGTATTTTTTTCTAATTCTTTTATTTATATATACACTCATATTCTCTCTCTCTCTCTCTCTCTCTCTCTCTCTCTCTCTCTCTCTCTCTCTCTCTCTCTCTCTCTCTCTCTCTCTCTCTCTCTCTCTCTCTGTGTGTGTGTTTGTGTGTGAGGATGTGTGTGTATCTCCCATCCCTGTATACCCGCTGACAGCCTCATTTGACAAATACGTGTCCAAAAACGTTAAGAATTAAACGTCTGTTTTCAAAGTAACATTATATTAACTGTAACATTATGCAGTCAGTATAAAATTCTTAAACCATAGATAAATAATTCTAAAACTGCAAATATAGCTGCCCTGTTAATGTCTAGAGCTGCTTCAAAAATCAGCCTGTAAAAGTTACTTAAAATTGTTAACTAACGAAGCGAGACCTGGCTACTAACGTGTGTATTATATTTAGAATATAAAATTAATCGTAAACCTTACGCATATAATGCAGAGAGTGTCATTATAAAAATATTTTATGGTTATGATTAAACATAGTAAGTAATAAAAGTATTAATTACTAGACACTTGCATACAGTTAAATATATTACCAGTAAACGTTAAATATTTTATAAGTTCTGTAGAGATTTATAAGTTCGGAGTATCTCTAGAGAGATAAATAAATGGATAAGTACGTTCTGCATGGTGTCAGATTTCGTTTTATTTGGTGTCTGGTGGAGAGATGATTGTCTATGTTTTTTTCTGTATACTTCTAAACGTTTCGTTTTCTTTGTTGCTTTTCCCGTATAGTATTTATCAACAACGAAGTAAACAAATAAACAAACAAACAGACAAATAAACCCTCCAAAAACAAAGAAACAAACAGACAAACAAACAGACAAATAAAACAAACAAACAAACAAAAACCCAGTGTTTCTATAATCGTTCATGCTGTTCGTTCATTTAATACGGCTACAGCTTTTATGAGTGCCGATGATAAAATAATAATTTAGTATTTTGTTACACATTTCCTTTCGCATGTGTGTGTGTGTTAGTGCGTGTGTGTGCGTGTATCTATGGTGTGTTATGTAATATAATATAAAGAAAATAATTACAGAAGCAAATAAAACTGATAACAATTTTCTTTTTATTAGACCACTTTAATGAACGATTCATAATCAGAAAATATTCTCCTATTTGTTTTCTTGTTTTCTCCCCCCCGAGAATTTTGACGTCATCACAATCATGTTCGACAACTGTTAGGAACAATACTAGTATTATGCCTTTGGAGTTGCCCCCCTTGTATTAATACTCTTTAATCCCAGGGCGAGCGAATGAAAGCATTCTAATCAGTGGTGAATACGTAAATCGAAAAATGAATCCCAAAGGCAAATATAATCGAAATGTTTATGTGCCTGCTATTTGACTACAGACATAATTTAATGCTGATAAGGTCACATATTTGCAGTGTACAATTATATATTAATTCGTACGCATCATCCAAATGAAATATAATGGTTCAAAAATTACTTCTAGGTGGGTGGGGTTTTTTTCGGGGGTGGTGAACATTTTGAAAAGTCATATTACTTTCTGTCAACAATATTTCAGGATTATTTGGTATCCGATGTGCATATTAGGTTATTATTATTATTTCTTTTTTGCTTGTGCATGAGTTTGTGTATGAGTGTGTCTATACGTGTGTGCGTGCGTGTATGTGTTTGGTTACTGATAAGACTTTTACAAATTAGAATTTCTGACATTTTAGGTTTTGTCATACAGGAATCAGTGAATTTAAATGTCTCTTTTCATTTCATCTAGTTTTTGTATCATTTATATCATGTTATCAGTGTACCTTTCAGTGACGTCATTTTTTCCTTCAGATTAGCAGCAAATAATCTTTTATAAAATACCTCCCCATAAACCTAATATTTATTATTTTATGCTTGATTGCGTAATTACGTCATAACTAAAGGGGAATAAGTTAGACCACGCTGGAGTTTCAATGTAAATAAAGAAAACTATGAAACATTTAGAAAAATGTTTTTAATTTGTAATCAGGTACACATGTGTACATATTTAACAAGATGGAGAGAAATTGAAACCGAAATATGTGACGGAATTAAAAATATTTTTAATTATGTAAATAGAGATAATATTATAGCTTTATATCAAAAAGAACAGAAAACGAAATTATAGGGAGTAATAAATAAAAAAAAAATTTAAATTCTGTAATTAGAATAATTATATATTTATATCAACGTGAATAAAAAGCAAGATTATCACGCCTATAAGAATTAAACTTTTAAATATTATTTTATTTTTTTGTTTTTAATTTTAATTTTTATAAATATTTAATCAGTTAAAATTAATAATTAATTTAGCATTGTTATTTTTGCATAAGCGTTTTCATATGAAACAACCTAGTTTTGCTATATTTTTGTTACTTTACAACAAAACTCCGTTTATTAACGGTTTATCTTTTTTTTGTGTGTGTGTTTTGGCACCTCTGTATTTACGCTGATAGCTAAAACAGGAAACATTTATTTTCACATTTTTCAC
Source organism: Chrysomallon squamiferum (assembly GCA_012295275.1). Taxonomy (NCBI): domain Eukaryota; kingdom Metazoa; phylum Mollusca; class Gastropoda; order Neomphalida; family Peltospiridae; genus Chrysomallon; species Chrysomallon squamiferum. The sequence goes on from CM022667.1 coordinate 1,870,933, forward strand.
ACAAGAACTAATTACATTTTTTTTCTCCACGGGGGGTAACTGAGTGAATGTAGCGCGTAACCTTATTAACTGAACCAAAATTTGGTCCGTTAAAATTTCAAAACGTTTTTAGAATTTCTATAGACTGACTTTTTTTTTCTTCTTCTTCTTCTTCCTCTTTTTATATTTTTTCTTGTTTAACTATATTGATTTATTTTTACATTTAGTTTCAAAAATATTTAAAAAAAAAAAAATAAAATGAAAAAAAAAAAAAAATAAAATAATAATAAAAACAAGAAGAAATCGCATTCATCAAAGTGCCCGATTTCATGCATATCGCGTTTAACCAACGAAGGCGAAACCAATCGATAAAAAAACTAATTGCGAGCAGTCCGCTACTTTTTTACCCGGCACTCTAGGAGTTACGTCAGTGAAGCAGTTTAAATAATCGTGATGTATTGGAGTTTTCTTTTAAAAAGATTTCTTTTTTTTTTTTTTTTTTTTTGAGGGGCGGACTCTTTGGGAACAATAAATCAGCCCTTAAATACCTTCATTTGAAAGATATGTTGTTCTTATGGGTGAGTAAAAAAAAAAAAGATTGAAATATATCCGAGATATTAAATGTTGAGATATATTTTCTTTTTCTGGTCTTATAAGTACGGTTAATGTCATTTTAACGCCTTCGGAGTCTTCTGGTAGTTTCTCGTGCAGTGATGGTAAGTTATTTATCTCTCCACAAACACCCACTGGGATCCAGCTAAAGCCGCGTTCACAGGAACGAACTGCTGTTAACGATTTAGGTTTTCGAATACTGTAGGAACCTCGAAATACAGTTCGAAACAAAATGGAAAAATTAAAACAAAATGTAATTAAATTAGATTAATGATTAATTTAACGAAAGAAGAAGGAAATAAAACGAATAAATAGAAATAATAAAAGCAGGATATTTTAATAAAAAAGATGATGATGATGATTATATAATAATAATAATAATAATAATAATAATAATAATAATAATAATAATAATAATAATAATAACAATAACAATAACAACAAAACAACAAATTATAATAACAATAAATAAATAAATAAACAAACAAATAAATAAATAAGAAAAACTTTTAAATCGTTATCGGAAACCTCTCAACTTTCCAGTCACGGATACCGAAGGTTATCCGACATCGCGCAGTATGTCGCGCGCCATTAAGGGGCGCTGATTGAATTTTTGAGGTTTTATGTGGAGACTGGCAGTGAGAATGTCGGCGCTCATCAAAGTAAGAGATTCTCCTCCTAAACAAAGACGTCGTCGTCACCGTCAAACCAGACACACGGGAATTCAATCCGCCATTACTTCGCGAATCTCGCTTAACACTGGAATACCCTGCCTCTGTGTTTTACAGCTCGCCCGGGACGTGGGAGGCTGCAGGATCTAATCTTCCGTGGTCCTCGCTCCCTCTTTGCCTTTCTTTTCCTCACCGCTCAGGCCAGTTCTCATTGACTGGTTGGTTGTTTAAACGCTGCTGGTGATAAAGCAGGTTTCAAAGATCTCTTGTTGGTAATAAGTAAAATAACTCTTGCTGTGGTGATGGAGGGTTTCCTGCGTCTTTTTTATTATACAAATACAAATATTATTATTATTATTGACGTTAATATATATATATATTAAACATTTTTGGTTAAGAATTCATTCATTCGTCGATTAGTCCATCCATTTATCCTTTCATTCCATCTTTTATCTTTTCTTGATTCATTCATCCATCCATGCTATTGCTCATTCATTCCATTTTCGTTCATTCATTCTTTCATTCATTCATTCATTCATCATCCATCCAGGCGTTCTTTCGTTATTTCAGCGATTGATTCGTTTTATCTTTTATTCATTCGTTCATTCACTCTTATATTCATTCATTCATTCATTCGCTTTCTTGCATTCGTTCGTTCATTCAGTTATTCTGTCAATATTCGTTTATTCATTATCGAATCTTTAACGCTCTTTATCGTGTCAAATTTTTACGAAATAAGAGCAAAAATTACTGGTCTCTCGCCTAATTTAGATGTTTTAATGTCACGTTGTCAGATAATCACACAGTTGTTTAGATGAAGGACCTTTTGTGTATTAGCAACACTTCATCACTCGACATCATTTCCTACTCTCACAATGTAATATTTATCATCAGGACATACTCATAATTCTTTAACATTGATTTTTAATTTTTAATTTTTTTTTTTTTTTTTTTTTTGATTCGAGAGATTTGATAATTCTGACAGCAGGTGTTTTTTTTGGTTCATCTTTTTTATTTTTTATTTTATTTTTTTTTTTGTTAAAATATTACGTTAAATTTTCCGCCTTTCTCACAAGATCGATGTTTTTCATTCATTCATTAAATTTCTTTAATTATTTAGCTCCTTTGTTGCTTCGCACTTTAGCAGTTTAGTATTACATGGTATATTAACAGTTTCATGTCTTTAGTTAAGAAAAACAACAAAAACAAACAAACAAACAGACATATAAACCAACAGTAAATAAATAAATAAATAAATACATAAACAAATAAATAAATAAATAAAAATTAATCAAAATAAAGAAAAGAAATGAAAAAAAACCCCAGAATGCAATAGTTCTTTCCAATTACAAGATTCCAGTATAATTTACGTCAGTTCATAAAAACATGTTATATATATATAAGTGGGATAACACATTATTTTTTTTTTTTTTTTTTTCGTCATTTACCAATATAATCTGACGTCACATTTAACTGTCAGATCTGTGACAGCGGTTGTTTGTGCACTTTATCGGGTATTGTTACATCCGTCATCATCTCTTCTCGCATAAAGTGTATTAAAATTTTTTTTATGACTGATCTTTCTGACGTATTTCCGCTTCCTCAGAATTTACCACAATGCTCTGTCAGGGACCAAACAGAAAAAAAAAAAAAAAAAAAAAAAATTATAAAGAAAGAATTTGGTAAACAGCCAAATCTAAACTGATTTCTTAGAAAACAAGAAAAACGGTTTCGAGAATCCGGTGCCAACCTTTCATTAACCTTGTGTCGGTTCTTCGGTTTCGCCGACTTTACAAGACTTTTTGTTGTCGGCTTTGTAAATTGTGTTTCTTGTTTGTTCGCATCGCATGATTGGATTTTGTTTCCTAAAAAAAAAAAAAAAAAAAAAAAAAAAAAAAAAAAAGGCCTTCGGGTATTTCACGTATGCGCATGATTACCGACGTTTGACGAAGATTTTTCTATTCATAAACGCTCAGTATTCCGAATTCCTTCCTTCGTTCATACATACATACACCAACGAAGAAGATGAAAAGCTAAAAATAAAAAATAAAAAGAAGATGAAGATTGTGATCAAGTTAATGCATAAAATTACGGTGGCGTAGATTAAGGGATATTCATCATCGGATCTTGGGCGTCAGAAGAAATGTTGACTGTGGTGTTGTGTCGTAAAGAGAAGAGTGCCGATATAAATTGATTGTGCCTGGGTTGGTTATGAATCAGAGAATGCAGAGCGTTGATGAACATTCTGGTAAAGTTACAGAACATTTTTCTAAAACCGTTTTCACTGCATTGTCGTGAAAGTAGTGTTGATGAAAATGAACCGGATCAATAGTTATGAATTGGAAAGTGTAGAACGTTGACGATGAAAATTCTGGTGAAGTCTAGAACATTCGAGAACAATTTTTAAAGCGACAGCTGAAAAGGGAATAGCGTAGAAATGAGTGTTCAAAACGCTCTTTTATGGTGTTGTCATTGCATTTCATTTCCGACTATCGTAGGGTTATATTGAATACAAGAAAAACGAGTAAAAAGCGAAAATAATGATTAATAAAAAATAAAGAACGGCAAACTACACATAGCAGAAAACAAACCGATAAGTATATAAAAAAAAATATATAAAAGAATTAATAAATAATAATAATAGTAATTATAATGATGATGATGATGATGATGATGATGATGATGATGATGATGATATAATAATTATAATAATAATAAACTAAATTAAATAAATAAAACGTGAGGAAAAACACACAACCAAAGAATAACTGGAATAACAACAACAAAACAAATCTAAATAAAATTAAATAACAATGTGAAATATAAAGTATATAAATAAGCCAAACAAAGTAAAACTATTTAAAACCCACCTAGTTTATAAATTAGTACAAATAAAATATAAAAAAATTTAAAAAAAAAAAAAAAGAAAAGTACGTGGAAACCATGGAAACAGGTTAGGAAAATAAAATGACGTCCGCCGAAAAAACAAGTAAAACAAAAGTAAAAGGTATAAACAATACACAAAAAAAAAGAAAAATAAAAATTAATAAAATAAAAAAAAAAAAATTAAAAATAAAAAAAAAAAAAATATATATATAAAAATTTAAATAAAAAAAATAACAACTAAAATAAAATAATAAAAAGCTATAAAAAAGCAGTAAAATAAATGAAAAAGTAAAAAATTAATAAAAACTGAAATAAAATGAAAAATGAATGAATGAATGAATAAATAAATAAATAAATAAAAAAAACAAACAAAAATAATAATAAATAATAATAATAATAATAATAATAATAACAACAATAAATAACAACATCAATAATAACAACAATAATAATAATTAAGAAAAAGAAAAAAAACGAAAAAAAAACGAAAAAAGCAAAAAAAAAAAAAACACGATATCGTCAAACAAAGAAATTAAATAAAACGAGTGATTTTTGTTTTTTGTCACGAAACTAAGACAGTGAGAAGATCGCGGTTGGAACAGGAAGACAAATTACACTTAAATTCTGCTCTTGATTATGGGATGAGCTCTGGGGAAATTTCTCGAAGATGAAAAATCTGATTACTTTTCCTTATCGAGCCAAAGGTTGAGAGCGACTGAAGTGTATTGAATGTTACAGAAGATTGTTTCATTTAAATAGTTTGTTCGGTGTTGTAGTCGTTGATTGGCGCTGAAATGGCGATCCGCCGGCAACGTTGGCGACAGTGTTGTTTCGTCGTATTAGGCTCTGTAGCAAGTGCGGACACACTCTTTGTTCTTAGAGTGTTGTGTTATATTGAGGGAAAGAAATAATTTTATAATGAAAATATTTATAAATGAATGAATGAATAAATAAATATGTAAATATAAATAATAAATAAATATGAAAATAAAAATAAATAATAAAAATAATAAATAAATAAATAAATAAATTAAAAAAAATTAATATATATATATTTTTTAATTACAATGATACTAAACTAATTAATAAATATATATATATATATATATATATATATATATATATATATATATAACAAATAATAAATAAATAAATAAATAAATAAATATAAAAGTCGAATCGCTAAAATAAAACCGCTTAAAATAAACGTACTTATTAAAAAAAAATAAAAAAAAAAAAAACAATTAATAAAAAATGAAAATTTTTCTTTTTAAAAACTAAAAAAAAAAAAAAATAAAATAAAATAACTGAAGATCACGTAATGAATTAAGATATCAAAAACAAAATATTCTAAAACAAAAAGAATCTCTGTAAAACTAAATCATCACGTAATTTTTACAAGTTTTTTTTTTTTTTTTATTTTTTTATCAAAATTAAAACATGCCGTGAACTTGCGACACTCAGCTCACTTTCTTCACGATCCAGAATCAGTTCTGAATCCCCTCACACATCATCAACTGCATTACAAACAGCCATCCTATCTAGATTCCACATTTATATTCAAACACACGAACAAGCAAGCCATCGACTTTTGCCATTTCTGACAGAAACGAATTCAACACACGCCGCAAGCAACTCGGAAAATTCTCGCCAGAACGTACTTCACGACCACGAACGAGCTCGGATTCGCCCGCCTTTCTCTCCGTCTCCCCCCTCACACCACTCCTTAACGCGCTCGCTCTTTTGATTCCCTAAGGTCTCTTCGCCCCATTTATTTATTTGACATCCTTATTTTCTTAGTGGTGCTCGACTCATCAAAACGTCAAATTAGAAAGTACCGCGGCTACGGGAAGCTCGTGTTTCGACGCACAATTAGTAAGACAACAGTCTGCTAACCACATTACCGTGTCGGCTGAGTCCGTCATAATGTCGTCTGCTGCTATCGACTAATGACTTGCGGGGCAAACGATGCTGCTGTCGTATGTCGCCTTCGCCTTCGTTACGGTCGTACACATATGCTGTTGTTGTTGTTGTTGTTGTTGTTGTAGCAGCTGATGGAGATTTAGTCTGGCAAAACAGTCACTTTAAAGAAGGCTGTTTGGTTAATGAATTCGTGTTAGAGTTGAGTGTATTAAATTATTTGTGAAGACGATGTCGCTAAAAGAGATACAGTAAACCTCGATTTAACGGACCTCGATTCCTCGTAACTTTGGAATTTAACAGACTTAGATTTGCCAAAGCGGTTCCTTCAGATCTGAAACAAGTTCTAATAAGAATTCTCCTAGAGTACGCCTTCAAAAAAATGCTAGATGTTTAGGATACAACTGGATGAATCATTATCATAGACTTCTTAATGTTATCATGCATCAACTGACATACATTATTACATGTTCTGTGACGGTAGTTAACTATTACGTAGTGCAGTATTAAAATTATTAAAATGATAATGTTATGATATTCAAATATTTCAACATATCTGCGATTTAATGGTCTTCGGCATCAGTCGAGCTTCGCCGGTGTTAGTCCGTTAAACTGAGGATCGACTGTGGAATAAAAATACACGGTTCTGAATCCCGAAGCGTCGCGGTTTTAACATGATAGATCTCGCGTTCAGACGAGTTTTTAATGCAGAATGTTTTCCCTTCTGAGATTACTGTGCAGTTAGGACAAAGCTTTTGGCATTATTATGTGACGTGCTGTCTTGAAAACAAAGTCAGAGGAAAAAGTAACAGTTTACATTTAGAAAAGTAATAATCATAATAATGATGATGATAATGATGATAATAATAATTATCATGATGGTGGTATGATCATGACAAAAAATAATAACAACAGTGATGATGGTGAACAATAATGACAGTGATAATAATGATGATTATAATAACAACAACAACAAATAATAATACTAATAATAACAAAAAAAAAAAACAACAACAACAACTATAATAATAATAATGATAATAGCTACAAGCAGCAACAACAGCAACAACAACAACAACAAAAAATAACAAGAACAAGAACAAGAACAATAACAATAATAAATACCAGGGATATAACATTCAAAATTCAGTGAATTTCAGTGTAAAGAATTACACAACTACTACTTCTACTACTACTACTTCTGCTGCTGCTACAACAAATTCTACTACCATTACAACTACTAAAACTATTACAACCATTACTACTGCTACCACTACTACTAAATATACTAAAATATATTAGTTTGTATATAAAAACGTTTGCATCTTCATTTTCTGTGACTAACTTATTCATCATGGACGACAAAACAGATTTCGAATAAAATAAAAATAAAAATAAATAAAAATTCACAGAGTTCACGGGCTGTGACCGGACACGCTTGTTGATTAGCTCGTATTTGTAGACTTTCGACCTGAGCTGTAACCATTCATTTCATTCATCCTACGATTCTAAACAGCACAAAGACTCAACTCAGCGCCCTCGATAGCAGCAGATCACGCGTATTAATTTCCACGTCGCCATACATCAAAACAAAATAGTTCCTAAATAAAAACGATTTGTTTTGTATGAAAACTGTTTTTTACATAATGGGTGGGTTTTTTTTTTTTTTAGATCTAAACCAGGATTTAAATATTTTTATTTATTTATTCTATTAAATAAGGTTCCCCAAAAACAATATTTTTGGTCAGTGTTCGAAAATTGAAATTTATTTAATTATTACACCCCCACATAAATACACGCGTGCACGCACACACATACGTACACACTATAACCTTTTCTCCTCTGAATTCTGTTTTCGCTTATATTTCTCTCAATCATGACAGTGTATGCTGCCGAGTACAAGACGTCTCACTACTATTTAATTAGACACTTGTAAACGAGACATTCATATAAATCACGATTGATCGATGACAACAGCGAATATAACACAACACAGTTAAATAGTCATATTTCAGTATATATTTTATCTATCTATCTCTTATTACCTGTTTTTCTGTCCATCTGTTCTGTCTGTACAACTATCCATATGTATGTATGTGTGTATGTATGTATGTATGTATGTATGTATGTATGTATGTATGTATGTATGTATGTGTTTGTGTGTGTGTGTATGTATGTATGTATGTTTGTGTGTGTATGTATGTATATATGTATGTATGTATGTATGTTATTGTGTGTCTGTGTGTGTGTGTGTGTGTGTGTGTATGTATGTATGTATATATGTATCCATCTATCTATCTGTATCTATCTATCTGTATATCTATGTATCTATCTATCCATCTTTGCATAACTCTGTCCATATGTCTGTCTGTCTGTCTTTCTGTCCGTTTGTCGGTCCGGCGTATGTCCGTTCGCATAAACATTTATTACAGGTAATACTATGATCTGAAATATAGGAATTTTATATGGAAAATTTTATACATGGATGACAGTGACAATATTTAATATTTCATAATATTCCATATGACCTATGAACGGGTCGTAACAATCTTCGTGAATGTTGGGTCAATGACGTTTTCAAATCCGAACCCGTCCAATTACGACTTGTCGTATTTGCTGTTCTTAAAACTCGATCTCTCACAGCTTAAATGTGTGGGCAGAGGAAACTTTGACTAAGAAAACTGCGTCAGAGAATTAAATCTTTATAAAGTTAAAAAAAAAAAAAAAAAAAAAAATTTAAACTGAAAAAACTGAAAAAGTATCCCAAATTTTCAAAATCATCAAAGCGAGGTGCTGCTGGAAACTGCATCCATAATTTAATAGTCACAGCTCTGGAATGAAAATTTGAGTTACGTTCGTGTGCTAACGTAAATAGCAAAGATTCCATATTGGATAACCCGAGACTTGGCGGAATTTCGAATACAGATTACGTTTCGTGTCGAAATGGGAAGCAAGCAAGGCGAGTGGATTGTACTTCACGTCGGAGATGATTACATTTTCTTGAACGATCTTCTCCAGGAAGCTCGACAGTAATTTTCGTACCGGAAATCACCGAAATCTAATTCTTTTTTTTTTTTTTTTTTTTTGTCTTCAACGAGTTAAAACATGAACAACCAGGAAGAGATCCGTGATTTAATAAAGTGAGATGTACTACCACTACTACTATTACAGCTATTGCTACTACTACAACAAATTCTACTACTATTACAGCTACAATTACTACAACTACTACTACTATTACTACTACTATTGCTATTACTACCACTACTCCTATTAGTATTATTACTACTACTACTTCTACTATTACTACTACTACTACTACTACTACTACTTTTCGTACTCCTCCATCCCTCCTTCTCCTTATACTGCTATTATTATTACTATTATACTACTACTCGTACTACTACTATCTCTACTACTACAACTATTACTACTACTACTACTATTATACTCCTCCTACTACAAGAACAACAATAACAACAACTACATATATCATAATATGGTGAAAGGAAAAAATACTAGAATAAAAAAAGGTCTGCAAGCATTTCGTGAATGCGTATTTTGGAAGATTGGTCTTTGGAAGAATCTTTCCTCGAATCCGTATAAAACAAATCACGTTATCTCCGTGCGTTTAAGTACTTTATTTCCTATCTAAGATCAGTCAGTATTCCATGTAACAAAGACCACAGTATATTTTATCTTGCTTTTAAATTTATGTTTGCTATATGAGAGGCCTTTGTACTTGTTACCCTACCTATGGGGTGGTGCATATAATACATGCTTTGCTGCTACTATTTTAAAACAAATAATCCAACACACTGCTTCAACTGCGTCTATGTGGTCATCAACCTTACATATGTCGCTACTTTACTCTGCGTATGACGCTTCTTAAACTTACGTATGATGCCACGTAAATAACCTTTACTTATGACGCAAAAACCCTTCCATTTCACGTCACAAATCTTACGTTTGAACTATATAACCTTACGTATGACGTCATATAATCTTACGAAAGAATCCATGTAACCTTATACTGGATGCCAGATAACCTAACGCATGAAACCACAAAAACCTTACGTTTGACAACACATAATTTTACTTATGACGTTACATATGACGCCATATAACCTTACATATGACGCCATATAACCTTACACGTAACACCGCATAATCGTAGATTCAACCAAACAGGTTGAACAAAATGCTTTTTTTTTTTGTAAATTTTCGCTTTCCTTCCTTCTTCTTTGTTATGTCCCGCCATATCGATTGCGAGTCTCCTCTTCAACGGTGGATTAGATAGAGTAGGTAATTGAAAACTTCGTTGTCTGTTCAGACAGCTGAGTGGAAACGACACTTGTCTATGTGTATTTCTAACAAAGCAAACAAAGCAAAGAAAAATGTTTGTGGTTACGAAATCAGCTTGCGCGTCTATTTCTGCCTGGCTAATGTGGTGCTTTTTGGAAACTAAATTTAATTAAGATGTGAACACTGAAGCGTCTCTGTTATTAATTATTTGTAACAGTAGCGTATAAGATTTATTGCTATTGCTGTTGCTATTGTTATTGTTATTGTTATTATTATTATTATTATTGTTATCATTATTGGTATTATTGTTATTATTATTATTATTATTATTATTGTTATTATTATTATTATTATTATTGTTATTATTATTATTATTATTATTATTATTGTTATTATTATTATTATTATTATTATTTTTATTATTAATGTTGTTGTTATTATTAGTGTAATTATTGTTGTTGTTTTACTAAAAGTCGTGTTTTGTTAGTAGTAGTAGTAGTGGTAGCAATAGTAGTAGTACCAGTAGTAGTAGTAGCAGTGGTAGTAATAACAGTAGCAGTGATGATAACTGTACGTGTATTAGAAATTCTAGTCACAGCTGTAGTAGTAATGGTAGGAACAGTATTGGTTTTCGACATCGTAGTTATAGCGGTATTGTAGTAGTAATACGTACGTACTTAGTTATTGCAGCAGCAATAGTGTGGTAATAACCAGTACTAGTTATGTTAACAGTGGTGGTAGCTGTAATAGTAATAACCGTGTTAGCAGCGGCAGTGATGACGGTCGTAACGGTAATAGCTCAATATTTCTTTGACGTATTTCGTGTAATAACGCTCGTTTTATTATTTGTTATTTTCTGTTTTTATCGTGTGTGTAGTTGTGATAAAACGACAAGGGATACAAAGCCGTCCATATTGATCAGCCTCATTTGGACGTCTAGAATAGAATACTGCAAACGTTAATTGAAAATACTGTTTATTTAACACCTTAATTATGGTTTTCGTATATTGGATGGAATAGCCTGTAGCTGACATTTACAACTTGTTTGAAAACGTTTTACTGAACCGAGTTGTAAGGCGTTCGCTGATTGGTTAAAAATAGAATTTTTTTTTTTTTTTTTTTTTTTTTAATATTTTAATTTCATTTAATTTTTAATTTTAATTTCATTTAATTTTTAATTTTAATTTTAATTTCATTTAATTTTTAATTTTAATTTTATTTTATTTTACGTTATTTTATTTTATTAAATTTATTTATTCGTTTATTTATTTATATATTTATATTTTATATGATATAATTTCAGTTTTGCTTGACTTTTTACATAAACGTACGGGCATGCATGCACAGTAAAGAACACATAAATACATAACACATAATACACACGTATATAAAACATTTATATATATATATATATTGAATGATACATACATATATATATGCACACCCACGTGCATACATAAAAACAGACAAACAGACAGACAGATGGGCAGAGAGAGACAAAAATGATCGATGACAGATAACGAGGTTAAAAAGATTTATGTAGAAATACAGATATCAGCTTCCTCTTTTATTATTATTATTCATATAATTTTTTTTTATTATTATTATTTTTTTTTTTTTGTGTGTGTGTTAATATCTGCATATCTAAAACGATATCTGTTCCACAGATATTTTCTTTTTATTAAATCCTGCCTCGTTTATCTCTTCTGTTTTATTTTCATCTCTATTTTTTTTTTTTTAATCCTGATTTACTGCGGCACGTCAATCGATCGCAACCATCCATCCCTCGTTTCTGAATACCTCAGACCACCACGTGCTGTTCTTTGTCCAACAGAAAAGGTGTTAATTATTAAAAATCACATCTGTGACGCCAATAAAAATTTTCCAGCGAAAGCGAAGTAAACATTTTTTTTTTTTTTTCCCGGTACGAATCACGGCCTCGCTTCAGATCCGCGCTGCAATCGCTGAACTGTATTACAATCCAGCCCGACCCCCTTGTAAAAACGTTATTTCGATTCAGTCGTCTGTTCTTTTGACCCAAATGCTCTTTCCCCCCCCGACCGTCCCCCCTTTAGACGCGTTCGATTCGTCAATGACAGGGCGGGGGGAAAACTTTTAAGTTTATCAGCACGCTTTACGTGACTGAGTGATCCGTCTGCTTTTAAAAACAGCGATGTCTAGGTTTGTTGCCCATTTCTCATGCGTCTCTTCTCGACGTTGTCTGCACGTTTTGGAGCCGCTGACGTTAGCAACGTATTCTTTCTTTCTGGCCTATTATTATTATTATTATTATTATTATTATTATTATCGTTATTATTGTTATTATTACCTTTTGACGTTCGTTTGCCGTGCGTCCTGAAAAGACCCGAGGCTGAGAATAACATTCACGTTAAAAAGGGCGACGGAGGCTTGCCAAGGGAAACGATGTCGTTGTCGTATTCCGAGCGTCGTGTCTGATGCGCACGTCGTCACGCAGTCGACGGTTTTCTTTTGAAATTATAACCGTTCCGCCGGCAACACCCGCGGGGCAGGTCGCAGATCTTCTTCTTAATTAATCCCCTGTTTTTGTGGGTCACTGGAATAATTAGGTAGAGAAAGACAGAGTAATTAGCAAGAGAAAGGAAAAAAATAATTACCTAGAGAAAAATAGAGCAAAACACACCAAAAAAAAAAAAAAAAAAATATATATAGATAGATATATACATATATAACAGAATCCAGATTAATGCCAGAAGTTCTTTCTGCTGATAACGGTGAAATAATCTTAAAGATTATTTTTAAAGGTTATTATTATTATTATTATTATTATTATTGTGTGTGTGTGTGTGTGTCTGTGTGTTTGTGTGTATCTCTGTCTTAAAGCTCGCTGCTAGGATCTGTACAGCTAGGATGTAACGGGAGAAAAATCGAAGGCGTGTTTAACAGTTTTATTCTGCGGAGATCGTTTTGCTGGCGTGCTGTGAGTGAAGCAACGGGGGAACCGTTAACTCGCAGTCGCAACAGACAAACAAGAAGAATAATCACCAGCGACAAATGACACGACAGACGAAGACGAGTTCGCGTGACTACGAAAGTTACTCGAAGAGGTGTTTGTGCAAATTTATACTCGTCTTCTTAACGTGTGCAGATAATTCGTGTTAACTCACGTATACGGTTTTTTTATTTTTTTTTTTTTATTTTTGAATTAAACACTGACATATGTGAAAAAGCTTTTTCATGCTGAAATAAAGAATTCGACTTACGTGAAGGGTTTTTCGTGGCGGAAAATAGAATAAAGAATAAGACGTACTTGGATGTATTTTTTAATGCTGAAAAAAAAAAAAAAATAAATTAACGTTGAAAAATTTAACATACGTGGATGTTTCTTTGTGCTGAGAAAAAAAGAACTCTTGCATTCATCTTCGACTGGGTGTGGATGTTAAAAGAATATCTTCTGTGAGAAAATCGCTCCTGATGTCTGTCAAGTCTAACAGGAGTGACAGCTGGAAGGATTACCGATATGAGAAACTACGACGCATTGACAGTACCGGCACAGGTAGGCTTAGTGTGCACGCACACACACACACACACACACACACACAAACACACACACACACATACAGACAGATATACACACACACTGATATACATGCACACTCACACACACACACACACACACACACGCACACACACACACACACACATACATACACACATATATACACACTCACACACATACACAAAACACACATGCATACACACACATTGATACATACATACACACTGACACACTCATCACACAGACATTGACACATGCACACTCACACACACACACACAAACACGCACACACTGACACATACATACTACATACGTACAAATATACATACATAAACTGCAGTAGTTATGCAAATATAAATATATGCACACATACATACATACATACATGCATACATATTACACACATACATAAATACACACATATAAACACGCATACATACACTTGTGCGCACACTCGTTAACAAACATACTCACTTACGAACACAAACACACTTGTGAACACATATACATGTATAAACAGGAATATACACATACATTTACATTTACAGATCAAACGAAAACACTTCTACAATTATTGCTTCTGCTTTTGATACCAGTACAACTATTACTACTATTAAAATTGCGATTGTAACAAATATTACCCCTGTAACAAATATTACCCTGTAACAAATATTACCCCTGTAACTTCATCTAGTATACTACTACAATACTAATACTACGATACCACTACTTCTACTACTACAACTATTATTATTATTATTGCAACTACTATTAATACAGCAGCAATTATTACTACTATTACGACTATGACAAGTATTACTACTGCAACAACTACTACTAACACAGTTGCTACTTTTTCTGCTACTACTATTACAACTACTACTGCAACTATTACGACTCCTACTACAAGTACTGCTGCAACTATAAATACTACATCAAATACAATTATTACTACTACTACAACGTCTACTACTACTTATATTAAAACTATTACTTCTTTTTCCTACTATTACTACTACTACTACTACTACTACTACTACTACTACTACTACTACTAGTACTACCACTACCACTACTATTACTCTTATAAGTACTACCACTGATACTAGATAGAGTAGTAGTAGTAGTAATAGTAATAATTACATACTAAATCATTTGGTAACAATAAACAACATAAAATAAATAATTTCTAATAAAATGCAAAGAGTAAAAGAAATGAAAAAAGTAAATAATAAAACAGGTTTACAAAATTAATAAACGAAACAAGAAAAAAAATAAATAAATAAAAATACATTCCTTTTTTCAATTTTTTTTAATTTTTTTTTTTTTTTTTTTTTTTTTTTTTTTATGGCCTACGAGTTATAAACGCTGTAGGAATATTTTCAAACACAATGATATTTATTAGCAGCTTAATCCAAGCATTACTAATATGCAATCATAAACACAGCATTTTACATTTTGTTATTAGTTTTATCTAAACCTTTGCACACACACAGACACACACACACACACACACAGTCACATACACACACACACACACGCACACACGTATACATACATGCATACATACAAAAATACATATATATATATATATACATATACATACATACATATAAACGTAACTATACACATACGTACACAAACACATACATACACACATACATACGCACATAGTACATACATACAAACATACATACATACATACATACATACACACATAAACATATACACACACACACACACATTTCAGTTATTTAATTTCTCCCAGATTTCTTAGCAAACAATCATTCAAAAACGTCGCGTTATTTTTTTCCAAACAAAAGTTCATTTCTCGAATCATCTCCTCCTAAACAGATCTTATCTGAGCCACGTCATTAACACTTTGACAATGTGATGCATCAAATTTCATAAAAATAATAATAATAAAAAAAGATATTAAATAAAATAAACATCAACCATATTAAGTGACACGTGAAGTTAAAAATATTCTGACATTTGATTTTTCTAGGTTAAAACGTGGGTACGTTACAAAGCACTGAGCAATGATGATGAACCGCCAAAAACCATTCATTGTATTTCTCTCTTTCGTTACCTCAATTCGGTGTCAACTCATCCGTCATGACAGATTTTCGTTAAGTAATTATATACAGAGAGAGAGAGAGAGAGAGAGAGAGAGAGAGAGAGAGAGAGAGAAGAGAGAGAGAGAGAGGCCAATGAACGGCGGTCGATGAAACAGAAATGTCATCACATTCAAACAGAGAATGTTCTGATTTTTCTGTCAGAGTTTCATTCTTGGTTGAGTGTCGTGAATTTACTCTGAAATTCGCTGCTGACAAAAACGTCGCGAATGTTTGACACGGAAAGTCACTTCTGTCGGCATTCGTACAACAGTGTACGAGTGGTGCACTAAATGTCAACGTATCTGTTAATGGTGAACTGCAAAAATCACGATATGTAAACATGTTTACAGACACTGAACACTTAAAATCACTATAGACTTTATTTCTAACAACTAGTGAAACTGAAATCACTAAATGTAAACATATCTATAATTAGTGAACATCGAAATCACGATATGTAAACATGTTTACAGATACTGAACACTTAAAATCACTATAGACTTTATTTCTAACAACTAGTGAAAGTGAAATCACTAAATGTAAACAGATCTATAATTACTGATCACCGAAATCACAAATAAGTAAACATGTTTACAACTAGAACATTCTGAAATCAGTACAAACAATATTGCTGGAAAGTAATGATCGCTCAAATTACTATATAAATTATTTTTAAAAGTAATGGACACTGATATCACTAAAGGTCACTGTAAAAGAACTGAAACAAATAATGAAACAAATAATAATAAACTGCAAGTATTTTTAGTTCATCTAATGAAATTTAATGCCCATCACAGTCAAATTTCCACCGACGCGTTTACAAGGTGTCGCATTCAAATGATTATTTGCAGAATTTACAACGTGCTATACATAAGAGAGGTTTGATTAAAAAATGTATAAAGTGTCATACTCAAATGGTTATTTGTAAAGATTTAATATTACAATTTTTTTTCTTTATAGCGAAATTGTGAGACTAAGGTAGTTTCCTTCATTTTCTTCTTTCATAAACCTTCCCATTACCAACATAATATGTTATTGTAGAGCAAAGTTCTTTGAAATATCAAGCTATTCAGCTGATGATAAAACTTATGAATATGGACAAATGAGTGATAATGATATGACTGGAAATAACGACTGGAGAATGGTCTGAAAGGATTATAAAGTGTTTTTCTTTTGATATTTTTATAAAATAAAATCCTTGAAGATATTCTCTGGTGCATTTAAAAAATATAGTTTTTCAGTATCTGATGGTTACTTTTAAAGTTCATAAAATTCATCATATTCTTACGTTCACTGATAATTATCTGGTTAACGGTTTTGCTTCTTTTCCTAGTTGAATATTTATTAATTTAATTTATCGTGGAATAACGCAAAACCATTCAAAATTATATTAGCAATGCATATTGCAAAATGTTTATCGTATTATCATAGCGGGGAAAAACGCCTCACTTAGACATGCCATAAGCAGATTAAAATAACAGCAAAATAACCACGGTTAAAATAACCAAGGACAAAATATAATCACGGTTATAGTATGTAACAAAATACTGAATATTGCTTTGACTAACAAAACAATAATGACAGCCATTTTTTTTTTTTTAACAATTAACGTCATAATAATAAGAAAACACTTGGAATAAATGCGAAAAATGGCGTAAAATGTTTTATATAATGGAAAAATAAATGTTCTGCTGCGGAATAACAAAATCATTTATTACTGTAATATTTAGTTTTTACGTCTTGTGTTTTTTTTTTTTCGTCAAGTTTAACAGTATCGCTGTTACACTTTAAGTGTATCTCTTAACACGTGCATTAATTTTACATCAGCCAGGTTATTTCAGTGTGTTAATTTCCGATCAGGAGAGAATATGGACCCACTGTTATTTCCTTTTGTTTTATTTGTTTTATTTAGCGTGTTAAATTATTTGTAGAGTGTTTAACTATGTCAGTAGCAAAACCAGGTATTTAAGTAAAGTAAAGTAATGTTATTTATTAGTTGTAAACATAATTGTCTTCCGTTTTGTTGTTGTTGTTGTTGTTTTATTTGCCTATTTAGAACAGGTTATTCGGATCCTGATATCTACTTCAGTACTTGAAACGACAGATCTGTGGATTTCTACAACAATTAGATTATTGCGTTTTCTTGTCATCATTAGTTGGATAATCTCTCTCTCTCTCTCTCTCTCTCTCTCTCTCTCTCTCTCTCTCTCTCTCTCTCTCTCTCTCTCTGTTTCTCTCTGTGTGTCTCTGTGTGTCTTTCATACTCTGTGCTTATTTCTGTTTTTCTCTCTCTCAATATATATCTGTCTCTCCTTCACTCTCTCTTTTTCTCTGGTTTTATTACGTAAATATCTTTGTATGTTTATATCTCTGTCTCTCTCTTGGTTTCTCTCTCTCTCTCTCTTTCACTCTAGTTGTTTCTGTTTTTCTCTCTCGCCTTCTCTCTCTCTCTCTCTCTCTCTCTCTCTCTCTCTCTCTCTCTCTCTCTCTCTCTCTCTCTCTCTCTCTCTCTTTTTTTAAAGTATATATCTCTGTCTCTCTCTCTCTAGTTTTTTAAAGTATATATATCTCTGTCTCTCTCTCACTGACTCCCTCTCTCTCTCTCTCTCTCTCTCTCTCTCTCTCTCTCTCTCTCTCTCTCTCTCTCTCTCTCTCTCTCTCTCTCTACATGTTTTTTTCTCTCTCTTTGTCACTTGCACCGAAATGACACTGACCTAATTCCACTCTGCGAGGAGCTGGAGACACATTCTGAAGCGTGGTTGTTAAAGTGACTAACAACGACTCCATGATTCGCTGGAGGCTTTTTCTGCCTGTCATTTCAGTTCCGTCTCCTTCAGCTTTCTCCAAGACGCTGGCGACAGTTTTCAATATTAATAACAAAGTGAAGTCGTTTTCTGTCTGTTTTTTTCACTCGCACTGATTCTCGTTTGGTTTGAAATATGACACAAACAATAAGCTATTCATAAATGTCGGCCATTACTATAATTATTCTACTTCGTTCTTGCATTTTAAAGAGCCAAATACTTTGTGTTCATATATATGCATATATATATATACACACACACATATATGCACACACACACAAACACACACATACACACATATATATATACATATATGCATTTATACACGCACAAACAGATATATATACATTCGCTCAATAAATAAAGGAATAAAAGAAAGAAACAATGAAAAAAGAAGAAATCGGAGTTAACGATGGAAAAAATGAAAAAGTAACAAATAAAATCTGAACAATAAAAAAAAAAAACAGTTTAAGGACATGAAAACCATTTTTATAGTATGTTTTGTTACATGTAAAAAAATAAAATGTTCACATTTAATAAAAGGGAAAACAATTGCAAGAGCGAAAAAAAGAAAAAATAATAAGAATAAAAAGAGAAAATGTTTAACTAACTAATCAACTGACTAATAAAGTAAATAAATAAATAGTTAAACATATAAACAAATAAATAAAAGGTATTTAAGAAAAAAATAAAAATCTTAGCATTTTAAACCAAAACTCCTTACAGAATAACAAATAAAACAAATCAAACAAAATGAAATAACATAAAATGATATAAAATTATATAAATAAATAACTAAATAAGTAAGTAAGTAAGTAAGTAAATGAATAAGTGTATAAATAAAGTAGAATAGAAAAACAGCTAGCTAACTAAATAGACAGATAGAAAGATAGGTAGATAAAAAGACAGACAGATAGATAAATAAATAAAATAAAACAATAAAATAATTAAAATAATAAAATAAAATAAAACAACTATAAGAATAATAAAATAATAGAAAACTTTCTCAAAAAAATCTAAAAAAAAAAAAAAAAAAAAAAAGAAAAAAGAATCAAAATTCCATTAAAAACTGCACGCTACAGTCTATGAACGAATGTCCAATAATTCATACAAGCTTCCATCACAGAACAGTTTACGTTTAACGTTAATCGTTTAACCAACAAACATCTTCTTACACGAGGTCAATTCAGTCCAGGAGACGCGTACGACGTTCTTACCGACATCACACACGTAATTAGCAACGACGTTGACGATGTCGTCACGACTACTTGACACAGTGTTCAAGAAGAAGCCGCCAAACGGTATTGATCCCATCTCGTTATCCGTTTTCACCGCTTCCCTCTGCTTGTTGACGGCAAAAGCAGTGAGTGAAGCTAATCCTGATTGGAGGAGAGTTTGAGGGTTTTTGTCGAGTCTCGCTGGAGACCAATTCAAACTGAACTCACCATCTTAACCGGCTCTTGGAAGCCCTCGTGTGTGTGAGTTGTTTGAGTTACAAATCTATCCCATTTTTTTTTTCTTATTTTTTTTTCATGGGGAAACTGATTGTGTAACGGGATTCGACGTCACTGGGTTGAGATTCAGTAACAGAAATTTTGGTACCTGTAAAGGATTATGTTCACGTAAAGGCATGATTGAATATGTATATGTCTATATGTGTGTGTGTGTGTTTGTATTTGTGTGTGTGTGTGTGTGTGTGTGTGTGTGTGTGTGTGTGTGTGTGTGTGTGTTATACCAATGGCTTAAGCACTAATAATATATTATTACGTACGTCAACCTCATTACGTAGCTTTTCATGTAGAACATATTTTTATCCATAAGCGGGCCCCGGATCAGTTAATAAACGTTATTTTTCATTGGAAAATTAGCCGCGCCATTCAGAAAGTCTCGCTCACTGCATGCAGTTTTGCCCGTGACTGCTGTACGTCATAGTACATTAAGTATCATACTTTGCTAATAATAAAGTATATTACAGCAACTTCCAAACGCAGACATTTCGTTTAGGAATATATAGCCTCACATCTGTGAGAAAAAAATGTTCAGGCACGCCTTTCATGGGCAAGATGACACAGACGAAAAGGCTACGGCTACAACTACGGGGACGGCTAGCGTGGATAATAAATGGAATTGCTGTCGTAGTTTGATGTAATGGCCATGTTAAATCACAGTTTTATTAAGAACAGGGAAGAAAAATAAATTCATCTTCTAGTAAAATTAATGAATTTTTGTATCCTTTTATATATCTACAGACAAAGGCGTCTACTAGTAATTTTTATCAATAAGTAATTTTATTTTGACCATAACATCATTACACATGTAAAGATATATTTATATATATATTTATATATATGCACTCATAAACACACACACACACACACACACACACACACACACACACACACACACAGATACACACACACATACATATATAATCATATTGTTTGATTTCCTGTTATTACTAATAGCACGTACACCAATAATAATAATATTAATAACACACACATACACAGAAACACACGTGTATATTTAAACAAACACATACTTTGTTCAACCAAGTGAATACCGTCTCCTTGTACATTAAATTGGCGACAGTATCAGAAATTTCTAGGTAAAATTTCTAAGCAATATTTAGGCCATTTAAAGTTAATTCAATGTTCATCGTTTTTTGTCATAAGTGTCTGATGTATATTTTTGGAGTCGAAGATGAAATCTTTTTATTCGCAAGCGATGATGATGATGATGCTTGTTTTTGTAATCATGCATTAACTCTATATATTTATTTAAATTTTATTATTTCTGTATCTATGCGTTATTAGAATATTATTCTGTTTTGTTTTATTTTATTTCATTTTATTTTATTTTATTTCTTTTTAATTATCATAGTTTCTGCTTTTTTCTTTTATGTATATTCATTAATTTCATTTCATTTCATTTCATTTTATATATTTATATATATATCTCATTTTCATTCCTTCACTAAATACACCGACTCGCGATTTTTTTTTTCTCAGACTGTTTGACTCTTTAACTCATCGCCAGAAACAAACAAACAGTTAATCTATGTCGCTACGAAACCAATATGTACGCAATGATTGGCTTTATTCGCCACCATTCGATAATAAATCATACCGACCCCGACTGAACTCGTGATTACTCCTATCTTTGTCCAGCAGACGAAACCACTTTGCCTGCACGTCAAACCACTTTGCCTCTCGCTACCGGTCGTTGCCTTTCGTGCCGTTTCGTAGGCAGGGGTCACAGGAAGATATGTCGATTCAAATTAACCTCCGCGGCTCTCGTTAGTTTCTGACGTGTATTTTCTGTCCTGCGCTTTTGTTGATTCCTCTGTTGCTGGTGCTGTGACGGACACACACACACACATACACACACAGACAGACAGACAGAGAGAGAGCAGACTTCAAAGACACACACGAATATACAGGCATACAGACAGATACAGAAGCAGAGATATAAAAGAAGAAAAGAAAGTGAAAAAGAAAATAATAGTAATTGGTTAATGTCGTTGTTAGAAAGATGAAGAATCTAATTGTTGTTCATAACTGTTTTTTATGATAAGATATTGTTTATTTGTTTAACTACTATTGCTGCTACTACTGTTACTACTACTACTACTACTACTACTACTACTACTACTACTACTACTACTACTACTACTACTACTACTGCTGCTGCTACTACTACTACTACTATTGACTATTATCTAGTTCTCTGGGAGGTGGCATGGGTTACATCAATGTATATGCATATATATATAATTTAAATGCAGAATGATCGTAGCAATGAATTTTTAAACGTTTTTTACAGTTAAATAAAAAAAATCTGTCTATCTGTATATCAGTCCTGTCTTTTATCTATCATGATTTTTCTATCTATTATCTATCTATCTATCTATCTATCTATCTATCTATCTATCGATCGATCTATCTATCTCTTTTTACATGATTTTTACATTATCTGTCTATCTGTCCATCTATCTATCTATCTATCTATCTATCTATCTATCTATCTATCTATATAAATGCATTTTTCCTTCTTCAAATTATCCAGTTGCTCATTAAACTGACATTTCGTTTTTCTCTGTCGCTTCATGCCTGTTTAGCGTATTTTGTAAACTTCCCTCCAGTGTTCGCCTTGAAGAAATAGCTAAACAAATGTCAGGAATCTTTCTTGAAATCAACAGTCTTAAACTGCTTCAAACACTTGATTAAAAAAAAAAGTTCAATAATAAATAAATAAATAAATAAATAAATAAATAAAATGAAAAAGAAGAAAAAACTGAAAAAAAAAAAAATCTTTATTAGACTGGCTATGCTATTGTTATTGTTACTATTTTCTTTTTAACATAACCTAAGTTTCCTTTCTTTTTTTTTTATTCTGTTATTCTGAAAACAAATTTATGTTAAACATCATCAGATCTATCACATGCATTCCAACTGCCGTATTGCAAGAACAGTAACTCTGCCAATTTTCAAATGAAACCTGTTGATCGTAGAATTCTGTGGAAACTGGCAACATCAGTTTATGTACCAAACCAATTTATAAATAATTCCTTCTCTTTATTTATTATACAAACACAGACAGGTGTGTGTGTTTGTGCGTGCGTGTGTGTGTGTTGTTTGTATATATGTATGTATGTATACATGTATTTATCTACGAAGGTACTGTCTGCTTATGTTTGTAAGTGTATGTGCATGTTTGTTAATGTATTCGTATATATGTGCGTCAGATTGATCGTAAATAATATATTTCATCTCCTTGTACTTATCTTTATTTATTTATTTATTTATTATAGCTGCGATAAATAATCAACAGATTGCAGTTAGGATCTTTGTTACAGAAATAATGTATACATCAATAATTTAGAGATATTTATGAAACCGATCATGTGTTAGATAATCTACTTAGTTAAAGTTCTGAGCTGGCATAATTATTTATCTGCTTTCAGAGCGAATGTCATGCTCTCTATAAATAGTTTCATTCGTAATTTTACCCAGTAGTGGGCCTCTTAGTGATACAGATGCTTTGACGTGTTAGGTCAAAGGTTAAGAAGGTCTATCATTATGACGTCATAACCGGTTTACATATAGTTTTCACGTGGCAACAAAACGATTTGTGTTTCTTCTGAATTGGCTTTGGATTACCGTTATTAATAAGTGTTTTTTTTTTTTTCCGATGGATTACCATGTTTTAGCCACATTTAATTCCAAAACGGTAAGTAAGGTTTGCTTTGTATTAGAAAAGAACTGCAGAAATGTACTTAGTTTTGCATTTTACCTTAAATATTGATGACATTTTGTTTATTGTTTTATTATTATTATTATTATTATTATTATTATTATTATTAAGGGGTGTATTCGCTGTTTGTAATATTACTGTAATTGTCATTGTTGTTATTGTTGTTATTATTGTTACTGTTGTTATTATTCCCGTTTTTGTTTAATATCAATTTTATATAATCAGTATTAAAAGTAAACCACATTATATTATGATCATTTTATATTTGTCATGAATAAATGAATAAATACACAAATAAATAAATAAACAAATATAATTGTGTGTACATATATATGCATGCATATATACACATACCCAACCACACATACACACACATAAATATATATTTAGAGATACATATACATATCTTTTGTCTGTGTGTTTGTCTCTGCTGTTTTGTGTATGTTCTTGTGTGTGTGTGTGTGTGTGTGTGTGTGTGTGTGTGTGTGTGTGTGTGTATGAACTCGTACATTTCTTTGGTAATAATTTATATCTGTGTGTATTTCTCTTAGTAAAAGGAAAATTCTAAAAAAAAAAAAAATGTCCTCTGGGATAAATGTCAGTATTTATTTGATTAAAATGTGTATGAACAGATACCAGAAAATTGTATTTCTGTTTTGCAGAAAAGGCAGAATACAAATTGATAACAAAAAATGACAGAGATGTAACGGAAAAAAAAAAAAAAAATTCATTCATATCGATTCAACAAAACCTATCAGAATATTTCCGGTTTATATATGTATTTTTTTAAATTATGAAATTAAATACTTTTTCTGTTATTATTATAATTTTATAATTCTGTTATGTTTAATACGATTTATATTTTAATATAAATTTTTTTTTGCAAAACAGAGAATATGCAGTTATGTTATAAATTTAAACTGTCTTATAGCTTATTATTTATAGAGCATAATTATGTTGTTAAGATATTAATCAAAACTGCGTCCAAAACAGTTTAAGAAATTATATTTAATATTGACAGTATCTATGAGTGACTCTTCAGTAATTTTTCTGTGTTAAATAAATCAACATAGTCTTTTTAGTCCGTTCCAACTACTGACTGATCTTTATGATATCGTCCGTGATAATATTTATCTGTTTTTAAAAAAGTAATAACAAATAGTAATTATATATATATATATATATGTGTGTGTGTGTGTGTGTGTGTGTGTGTGTGTGTGTGATTGTGTAATAGACACTAGATCTCTATTCAAGTCCAATCAAACCTCATGTATATCAAACTGTTTCAATAATAATAATAATAATAATAATAATAATAATAATAATAATAATAATAATAACAATAACGATAATAATAACAATAACAATAATAATAATGATAATAATAATAATAATAATGATAATAATAATAATAATCATAATCATAAATGAAAAATGATGATTATAAATAAATAAATAAGTAAATAAATTAAAACAAACAAATAAATAAATAAATAAATAAATAAATAAAATAAAATTAAAAATAAACAAAATAAAATAATTCTATTATCTAACCACCCAATGACACAGATCTGATTTAAGTTTGTCAAGGTCACGCGGCGAAACAGCGACATCTAGCGGGTGTCGGTATTTCAAACGACAAGGAGCACAACTCTGTATTATCACGAGACTACGTGGAAAATCATTCGAGATTGCCGCTTCGTGAAACTGCTTCAGCTCTCGTTATAAATCGTTCTGTGAAATAATTTAACACAGGTCTCCCGTGTACGTGAAACCAGATTGATAAATGTGACGTGGCCGAGAACAATCTTAGTCGTGTCAATGTGATTCTGATGCAGCCATCATTTTTGACATGGTCCTGTGTGTTTCTGTTGTATTGTTGCGTAAGATGTGTATAATTATATACGTGCATAAAAGAAGACGTTATATATATACTTGTTCACACACATGCGTGCGCGAACACATACATATATTCACACATCCACACAAACACATATACATACAAATATATATATATATATATATTATGCATATATTTTTGAGATGTATATATATGTATGTATGTATCTATGCATACATACGCGCACAAACACACACACACACACACACACACACACACACACACATATAAAAATGGGTGTATGTATTAATGGATATATGTATGTATAAATGTATATTCAATTAACAATGAGTAATAAATGTATAAATTACTCAAAAATTACTAATTTTCTTTAAAATGAAAATCATCTAAAACTTTCTCCGGGTCATTTCAGTTTGACCTGATGTAGAGATTCGCGTTTCTTTTCAAGACGAATTAATCTCAATTTTTTAAAACCTGTATCTCTAAACGTAATTCCATTTAAACTTGCAGACAACATCACGTTTTCTAAGATGTGTAACTCTAGTTTGACAAATCTATATTAATTAAATGTCGATAACAAATGAAAAAAACAACAACAACAACAAAAAAACAGAGAGAGATTTAAAACAAAGCAAAGCAAGCACGGTATTGTGTAATCTGTTTTCTTCGCTTGTTGTTGCTTGTTAATGATCATGTCACGTATAGCTAGCTAGCTTATCGGAAACGAAAGAAAAAAATTATATGCTGAACAATAAATTTTATATGTAATTGTTATAATGTAACAAACATCTATAAACATCCTACGCAAGACTGTGTGTAGTGATATATAACGGATAAAAATAATAACAATAATATTTAAAAAAAAAATAATAAAAATGATTTAATTTTTAAAAAAAAAAAAAAATAGAAATAAAAAAAAAAAAAAAAAAAAAAACGAATTAAAAAAAAAAAAAAAAAAAGATGGAAAAAAAAAAAATGAAAAGTAGAATAAAAAATTCAATAAAAAAAGAGTAACATAAAAAAAGAGAAAATAAAAAATAAAATATAAAATAAGAAAACCAATGCATCACCGTAATAATAAAAAAGTTCACGAGATGGAAATAAAGAAAAAAATTACTGTTACCACTGTTAAAATAGTTATAATACATTCAGTAAAAGAAAAGTTGTATCGCAAGAGAGTATTAAAAACTAGTGTAATATAATAAATACTACACTACTGCATCAACTGTTACTAACTAATGTTAGTAATAGTACTGCTGCTACTACTACTACTACTAATCAAATACAATTACCACTGTTACCACTGTTACTGATCTGTTATTTCCACAACTACTGCTACTACTGCGCTAACTGCTACTACTACTATTACAACAACTACTACTACAACAACTACTACTACTGGGCTGCAACTTCTACTACTACTACTACTGCTGCTGCTGCTGCTACTACTACTACTACTACTACTACTATTACAACTACTACTACTACTACTGCTGCTGCTGTTGCTACTACTACTACTAGTACTACTACTATTACAACAACTACTACTACTACTGCGGCTGCAACTGCTACTACTACTGCTGCTGCTACTACTACTACTATTACAACTGCTACTACTACTGCTGCTGCTACTACTACTACTATTACAACAACTACTACTACTGCGGCTGCAACTTCTACTACTACTACTGCTGCTGCTGCTGCTACTACTACTACTACTACTACTACTATTACAACAACTACTACTACTACCGCTGCTGCTGCTGCTACTACTACTACTACTACTACTACTATTACAACAACTACTACTACTACTACCGCTGCTGCTGTTGCTACTACTACTACTACTACTACTACTATTACAACTTCTACTACTACTACCGCTGCTGCTGTTGCTACTACTACTACTAGTACTACTACTATTACAACAACTACTACTACTACTGCGGCTGCAACTGCTACTACTACTGCTGCTGCTACTACTACTACTATTACAACTGCTACTACTACTGCTGCTGCTACTACTACTACTATTACAACAACTACTACTACTGCGGCTGCAACTTCTACTACTACTACCGCTGCTGCTGTTGCTACTACTACTACTACTACTACTACTACTACAACAACAACTACTACTACTACTGCTGCTGCTGCTACTACTACTACTACTACTACTGCAACTACTACTACTACTACTGCAACTGCTACTACTACTACTACTGCTGCTGCTACTACTACTACTATTACAACTACTACTACTACTACTGCGGCTGCAACTGCTACGACTACTACTACTTCTGCTGCTACTGCTACTACTATTACTTATACTACTACTATTACTTCTATTTCTACTACTACTGCTGCTACTACTACTACTACTGTTGCTACTGCTACTACTGCTACTGCTACTACTGCTGCTACTATTACTACTACTACTACTAGTTCTTACTACTGCTTCTAATACAATGCTTTCTACTGCTACTAGTTGATGTTTATTGCATAACGATGTTTCATAATGATGTTTGTTACTGTTTAGAGAGAGAGAGAGAGAGAGAGAGAGAGAGAGAGAGAGAGAGAGAGAGAGAGAGAGAGAGAGAGAGAGAGAGAGAGAGCTTGATCTCCTTAACGCTCTGGACTTTTAAACTAAAATATTTCATTATGCATTAAATAACACCCACAAAAATGCACACGCACACACAACACACACACACACACAATTATACCACACACAATATAATCAATAATATAACTGTACTAACAGTTTCAACTATTTTTATTGTCACGTTAAATCATAACGCTTGTATTTTTAATCTAACAAACTCAGAACATATTTTCACATTTTTTTCAAAACTCGTTCAGCGTCCAAACTGTCACACTCCACAAACAACAAGATGGCGGATTTTTAAACGAACTCGTTTTTAACGCAAGCCGGAAGATCTAAATCAATGAGATTAGGTGAAAACTATGAATATGAAAATTAAATTACTCTATAGCCGTACTTCGTCGATCACAAATTAGACATCTAGTTTCTTCTTTCCGTGTTTTGTGTTAAGTAAATAGCGTAGTTAGAGATCTGCTGAATTTTAGTCTTGGCTTTCGTTACTGATTACGAAGTCAAAAGACAGAGGAGACGGGGTCATGCGGGTTAAGATTGCCTCGTTTTGACCTTTTGTACTATAACTGAAGAATTGTTTTGTGCTGCTTAACGTTTATGGTTTACACAACTGTTTGTGATGTGTTGTGTGTGTGTGTGTGTGTGTGTGTGTGTGAGTGTCTATATGTGTGTACATGTGTATGTATTTATTTATATAAAGTATTATATTCTGTAAATGTATGTATGGATGTATGTATCAATGTATGTATGTAAGTAAACGTATATATGTATATATGTGTGTGTATGTATGTATGTATTTGTGTATATGATTTCATGTATATGTGTTTCTCTATGTATGTATCTGTATGAATGTATGTATCTATGTTTGTTGTAGCTTTGTAGAAATTATTTAAAGAACGAAAGGTTCAAAGGTTCCTGTCTCTCTTAATATGTCTCTGTTTTTCTCTAATTTTATTTTGATTTGTCTTTATTTTATTGTGTCTTTTACAGCAGAACCCCGGCACCCCCCCACCAGAAGTACAAGGTTGACAAAAATAAATAAATAAATAAATTCATTTTAAAAAAACCCCACAAATAACTAATGAAATAAACTAAGGTTTAAAATAAATAAAGTTACGTAATTCCAAAACTGATTTATACAGTCCCATGATACTGCAAAGTTTTCAGTGAAAATCGTAATTTTATTTATATTTTTTTTAAATTGAATTAAAACTTCTTTTTTTTAAATCTTTTTTGCTCATAAAGGCTGATAATGGCTGAAATTAGTTATAGAGAGATAAAAAAGAGTTCTCAGTAATTAGATTTGGGTGTGTTTTACTAAAAAAAAGAGAATAAAATAAAATAAAATGAAATAAAATAATAAAAAATAAGTAAACAGTAATTTAATAATAATAATAATAAAAAAATAATAAAAATTTCCTTTCATTGTCGACAGCTGGTATCTAGGGTTCATTGACCAGATATAATCTAACAACCTTGTGTTAAATAAAACCACAGCGATAACAAGTATATATATATATATATATATATATATATATATATGTATGTATGTATGTATGTATATAAAGGGGAAAAGGAAAGAAAAAAAAAAAAAAAAAAGAATGAACGATAGAAACGATAGAAAAGAAAGAAAGAAAAAGACACTCTCGTAAAATCTAAACAAACACGACACTGCAATATACACACATTAAACACACATACTTACAGATATACATATACGCACAGTCACATTCATTAAACAAAAGAAGAAAAAAGAAACAAACAACCAAAAAAGCAAAACAAACAAAAAGACTACAAACATAAACAAAACAAACAAACGAATAAACAAACAAATATCCTAAAATTCAGCACACACACACGCACAAACACAGAAACATACACACACATAGAGACACACACACACACACACACACACACACACACACACACACATACGTCTTTTAATAAGAATAAGGAAAGTGCGTTTTCTTAAACATTAATGAAATAAATATGCATAAACAATTTTAGGCTTCTGAGCTAATAGATGAATTACACAATTTTACAAAGAACTACTTTAAAATAAATATTTCTTTCTTCAAGCAATTCATTCTTGTAAAACAAAAAAATGTATGTGTGTATGTTTTTCTTCTTTTCTTCTTTTTATTATTATTAGTAGTTAGTATGGTACTAGAAGTAACAGTTGTAGTAGTGGAAGTAGTTATAGAAATAGCAGTAGATGTGTGTGGGTGTTAGCAGTAATAGTAGTAATAATAGCAGTAGTAGTAGTGGTAATAATAGCAGTAGTTGTTGCAGTATTAGCAGTATGGTAATAATAGTTGTAATAGCAATAACAGTAGTAATAATAGTAGCAGTAGTAGCAGTAGCAGTATTAGGAGTAGTAGTAGTAGTAGTAGTAGTAGTAATAGCAGTAGTAGTAGCAGTAGTAGTAGTATATGTATTAATAATAGAAGTATCAGTGGCAGTAGTTGTAGTATCAGTAGTAGTAGTAGTTGTAGTATCAGTAGTAGTAGTAGTTGTAGTATCAGTAGTAGTAGTAGTTGTTGTAATAGCAGTAGTAGTAGTAGTATCAGTATCAATAATACTAGTAGCAGTTGTTGTAATAGTAGTACCGTATGACTCTGTGTTTTTCGCAAGAATATCAATAACTTTCGCTGTTCAAATTTTATTTTTTTAAATTAGGAATTAAAATGAAACGATTGCCTAGGGACAGAATCCAATATTTGTTCATGACTTCGTGTTTTTTTTTTTTTTTTCCTGTGCCTTCATTAATTACGTTTATGAAATAAAGTACAGAATCTCCAAATGCACCGAGGACGTAAAAACGTTTTCACTGAAACAAGAATAATTGATTTATCCCCTTCATTAATACTGCAAATTTAAATCAAAATTTTTTAGAAAAAAAATAAAAATAAAAAAGTAATAATAAAAAAAAAAGATTCTGTGAAAATGAAATGAATCGATGTGTAAAGATTATTATTATTATTTTTTAAAAATGTTTTTGTTGTTTTACAAGATATAATTATTCTGTAGAATATCTCATAATCTAGAATTTGATCAATAAAAATCATCAGAAACTATTAATTATAATTAAAACCTGTATGGTATGTATTGAATATTGTGTGTGTATGTGTATGTATGTGTTCTTGTATGTGTGAAAGTGCATGTCTGTGTGTGTATGTGTATATGTGCTATATATATAAATATATATATATATCTATATCTATATATATATATATAGATAGATATATATATGTATGTATGTATGTATGTATATGTATATGCATATATGTGTGGATGTATAATATATTTGTGTGTCTTTATTTGACAAACTATAGTTATTTCCCTTGAACTGCTTTTCTTAAGTTTATCCCTCAAACGTAATATTGATTTAATTTATGTAATTAAATCATTAGTTCATGGAAATAAACCGTCATCATGGAGAGAGAGAGCAACACAGAGATATATATATATATATATATATATATATATAGAGAGAGAGAGAGAGAGAGAGAGAGAGAGAGAGAGAGAGAGAGAGAGAGAGAGAGTGTTTCATATTCTATTCATAATTTCCTTAATGTCCTAGACTTTGAAACTAAAATTATTTTGGTATGAATTAAATAACACAGAGAAAGAAACAAATGGCGCAATCACACATCTATAATCACACCATACATATATACAAACAAACAAACACATACATACATACATACAGAAGCACGGAAACAAAATCACCGCAAGTCACAGGGATTCTATCATGAGTAGTTTGTATTGTTTTGTTCACAATTTTTCTGTGGACTACTGCACTTTTAAAACTGAACTGTTTTAAAATACGCAAAAAAAAAAAAAAAAAAAAAAAAAAAAAAAAAAAAAAAAAAAAAAAAAAAAAAAAAAAAAAAAAAAAAAAAATAAAAAAAAAAAAAAATAAAAATAATAAAAAAAAAATAAAATAAAATAAAATAAAACAAAATAAATAAATATCTATATATATATAAATAATAAATAATAAAAAAAAAAAAAAAAAAATAAAAAAAATTTAATAATAATAATAAAAATAATAATAAAAATTAAATAAATAAGTAAATAAATAAATAAATAAAAATAAAAAAAAAAAACATATAAATAAATACACGTATGTCGGTCAGTTCTTCTGCTCGATGATGACGTAAACACATTTTTATGGCATCAACTTTACGGCTTCAGTTTTGCTCTCGCAATTAATTCTGGTCATAAAATACTCATTATGTGGCCTGCTTTACGTGACAGTCATTTCACTGTGAAATAAAATATTCATCACTTGTGAGTTTTGGGTCAAACGAAGATAATGCACAAAAGAAACGTTTACAAAAGATGTCGTTATCAGAACAATGGGCGTATCGTCTTCGTCTCTGTTGTCATGGATACCATCTACAAACGTATTCGATGATTTTACTGTATTTCAGCCTTTGGCTGGACGTGGTTTAGTTTGGGTTTAGGACTGAAGAATATCAAGTTCTAAAAAGTGTAGAAAATGATTTTTTTTTGTGTGGATGATTCTTTAAGTTGCTGATATGTAAGAATGTCTGGTAGATGATTAAAAATATGTATAATAAAGTTACTGCATGATAATAGATTAAAGAAGCAAATTGAAATTTATGATAAAATGGGACGTAATATTTAATTTCAGTTTATCATTATCATCACTGTTATCATCATCATCATATTCGCATCACCACCATCATCATCATAATCGTCATCTGCATCATTATCGTCATTATCATCATCATCTTCTTCTTCTTGTGCATCATCATCATCATCATCATCATTATCATCATTATCTTCTTCTTGTTCTTCTTTTTTCTTTCTTTTCATCCTCCTTACCATCCTTATAGTCTTCCTCATTTATCATCATCATCTTCTTTTTCATGTAAAAATACAATCCTTCAGAGTGTACACTTTGAGATTTTTCCTTGCCAGCTTCTTCTTCTTCTCCTCTTCGTTATCAGAAATCCTTGGTATTGAATTTGACCCTGTAAGTTAGCGTGTCCTGTAAGCAAGGTTTGTTATAGTCAGACGAAAACTCAATTTTTGTCAGATATCAAGTACAGACAACCATTTCCGTACACGAGTTTGGTCGAACGTTAAAGATGAGAAGGGAAGTCAGGTTATTCTGAATGTTGTTGTTGTTCAAAGCTTGTTTTTCATGTAGATGCATCATTGTATGGATTCATAATTTTAATGCAGATGGTTCGTTTGGATTTCCACAGTCGTGGGAGTCATATTTTTTTTTTTTTTTTTTTTTTTTAAAGCGACGTTTGTTCAGTGATGTACAAATTTTATTACTGTATTTTCGTACTGTTATATAAATGACATAATTACAATTTTTATTTATTTATTTATTTTTTTTTTTTTGCATTCAGAAAGAATAGTTTTGTTTTCAGTATTGTTCGCAGTGTTGTATTTAAACATAGACAGACAGAAGTTTTTTTTGGTTTTCTTTTTTCTTTCTTATTTTATCTTAATGATGGTTTAGTTATTTATAATTATTACACGAAAAATCTTCTTGCTAGTTTCATGCTAGTATATAGATGTATAACCTTTGAAAATTAAAATTTAATTTTTTACCCTGCCAAATACATCTTTATCGTTGTTATTACTGTTGATATTAATCTATTTCCAAAAGTTGTATTCTTTGTTATTCATAATCCTGGCATTGGTTGGCAAACATATTAAAAATCACATTTTTAAATTTTCTTCATGCTTAGATCTTTCAATATGATGAAAACTTATTTATATCTTTGATGTCCTGATATTGAACTGATGGACGCCATTATTTTATTTTTACTCTTTTAAACGTCTTCTATTCTTATTTATAACTTTTTTTTTTTACTCAGTAACCGAGATAAAATTAAAATACGACACATAACGTCATTTCCG
The DNA here is from genome assembly GCA_012295275.1 of Chrysomallon squamiferum. Taxonomy (NCBI): domain Eukaryota; kingdom Metazoa; phylum Mollusca; class Gastropoda; order Neomphalida; family Peltospiridae; genus Chrysomallon; species Chrysomallon squamiferum. The sequence continues at coordinate 1,905,415 of CM022667.1, forward strand.
GTTTCAGACAATCTAAATGCGTCCGGTGGGTCACGATGTTAATTCTGTTACCCAGATATAGAATTAGAGAGTCGTGTACTGCAGTAATGTAATACCGTCTACTTTGCCAAGCCATTACTCAGCTTAGCGGTGAAAGCCGCGTGCAAGTCTTTTTAACAAATTCTGTCATGTTTAATATTTTGGGGCGTCGATGGGATAATTTATTAATACGAGCAACTTAGTGTTGGGGTTACGATGATTGAATACTGATACTCTCTCTCTCTCTCTCTCTCTCTCTCTCTCTCTCTCTCTCTCTCTCTCTCTCTCTCTCTCTCTCTCTACAAAGGCGCGCGCGCACACACACACACATACAAACCATCTTTCTTTATGCCTTATAAATCACGATAAGTGACAGGCTTGAAATTCAAAGCGTAATTATTTTCAAAATTATGCAACAGCGCCACACACGTAAAATAGAATACAATACGTTAACTTTACATTATTTGGAATGGAAACCAGTGTCGTCTAAGCGGATTATAATATCAGTGTCGTTACAACGATACAATGCTTTTGTCAAATTTTTCGGAGCAATATATCACTGGTTTGTGATGCCCATAACTTCTCATTTTCTGAATAAAAGACAAAGAAAGGAACGAATCATTATTTTCTCCAGCATTTTTTCTGAAGAAAGAAAAAAATGTTATTAAAAATCTTCAGGCAGTGCCGCGTTCTTTAACCTTTTCAAATTTTATTACTTGTTTATAATAAATATATATCTTTGAGTATCATATTACTGTTGTTGTTATAACGCCGAATGTTATTAAAAACTCGATATTCTAAATTAAAAACAGTCCTGGGTAAACATTTTTAAGTAAGATATCTACGACTTTGTTCTGTCTGTAAACAAATTAATATTTGTCGTAAAACGTTCATTATTCTTCCATTTGAAGTAGGCCAGTCACGGAAGATCTAATTAAATTTGCATTACTGAAGAGCTCACGAGCAAGCGGAGATAACTCTAAGTGTAGTTACCGTGAAACGGAGGTCGTCTTAGGCTGAATTTCACACATTTATGGAGTTTGATTTTCTCGATCTTTGTATTTTTAAATGTTTTATATTTGTTTTGTTTTTCATGTAAAGCCTTAGGTTTTCCGTTTTAGAAAGTTTTTAAATTTTTTTTATATATTTTGTTTTATCTTAGTCTTTTGTAGTTTAAGAATCACAGGCTTTGTCAAATGAAGTAGAACAGAAATTGATAAAAAAAAAAAAAAAAAAATTGTTCTTTAAATATGCTTTGAAATGATTTTCTTTCTTTCTTTCTTTTTATTTGTTTACTTTAATTAATCAATTAATTATTATTATTTTATTATTTTATTTATTTATTTATTTATTTTTTATTTTTTGAATGTTGTTATATGTTGACGAGTGAATGAATTTTTTATTTTTATTTTTTTTATTTTTTTATTTTTTTAAATTTTAATGGTGTTACTTCCTTGTTGACGAGTAAACCTACTTATTTATTTACTTATTCTTTATTTATTCGTTCTTATTTACTTATTCTTTATTTATTCGTTCTTTTTTATTTATTTTTTATTTATTCGTTCTTTCGTTTATTCTCTGACTTGAACTCATTTTCTACGTCGTTTTCAAAATGGCGTTTCTCTTTCCTTGCACCGAGTCTTCATCAAACAGGACGCGATCTCATCACACTGCTTAATGATAGGTTTGTCAAGATATAAAATACAGCATTACATCATCGCACACGATAACGACGTCGCTGTCAGTAACGACTGCAACCTCTGAAGCCTCAGCGACGATCGATACTCTGCCAATTTTCTCAACAAATTGACAGACATCGTGCTTTCGTCATTTACACGTCACAAACTGTTTCGATGAAAACTTCTTAAACTCGAAATGATTCAACCAACTGTTAACTTATTTTCTTCATCTTCTTTTTTTTTTTTTTTTGATAATAAAGATTTATTTTTCACTTGTTAGCATCATCGGTGATCAAATTTTATTCATTCTGTCGGCAGTTTTTATTGACTGTAACATAACGTTGGAACTGAGACTTTACCATAAACCACGAACACACTTTCGGTTTTTCGAAACGAGCTAGCGGGGGAAATTGAACTGAGCAGGAAATTGCGGTGGAGCAAGTCCTCCGGCTTTTAGCCGATATCTTTACAGCTGGTGATTGCCTCTGATTGCGTCGTCCGTCAGGCAGTCAGGATTTCTCTGCAGATAACTAAACTCGTGTTCCGTCGTCGACCAGAAATGATTAGACTTGTCAGTGGAAGACCGGAGCAAAGTAAGGTTCCCGTTCAGGAAAAATATGTGTCCAGTGAAAAAAAAAAAAAAAGCAGCTGTATAATGATGTGTACAGTAAAAAAAAAAAACTAGCAGCTGTATAATGATGTGTCCAGTAAAAAAAAACAGAAAAAAGAAGATAAACTAGCAGCTGTATGATGATGTGTCCAGTATAAAACCAGAAGATAAACTAGCAGCTGTATGATGATGTGTCCAGTAAAACAAAAAAGATAAACTATAGCAGCTGTATAATGATGTGTCCAGTAAAACAAAAAGATAAAAAGCAGCTGTAAATGAAAAAAGATAAACTAGCAGCTGTATAATGATGTGTCCAGTAAAAAAAAGAAGAAAAACTAGAAAATGATGTGTCCAGTAAAAAAGAAGATAAACTAGCAGCTGTATAATGATGTGTCCAGTAAAAAAAGAAGATAAACTAGCAGCTGTATAATGATGTGTCCAGTAAAAAAAGAAGATAAACTAGCAGCTGTATAATGATGTGTCCAGTAAAAAAAAAGAAGATAAACTAGCAGCTGTATAATGATGTGTCCAGTAAAAAAAAGAAAAAACTAGCAGCTGTATAATGATGTGTCCAGTAAAAAAAAAAAGATAAACTAGCAGCTGTATAATGATGTGTCCAGTAAAAAAAAGAAGATAAACTAGCAGCTGTATAATGATGTCTCCAGTAAAAAAAAAGAAGAAAAGAAGAAAAACTAGCAGCTGTATAATGATGTGTCCAGTAAAAAAAAGAGAAGATAAACTAGCAGCTGTATAATGATGTGTCCAGTTAAAAAAAGAAGAAAAACTAGCAGCTGTATAATGATGTGTCCAGTTAAAAAAAGAAGATAAACTAGCAGCTGTATAATGATGTGTCCAGTTAAAAAAAAGAGAAGATAAACTAGCAGCTGTATAATGTCGGGTTTTCTGATGTTCTCTGACAAGCATGTCCTCAGTTAGACGTACAGAATGTATCAGTGTTTTCCTCTGTTATTTCTGATATACGTTTTCTTTACCCAGCTGTGTATAATGACGGGTTTTCTGACAAGAAGAACAAGAATCATTTTCATTTATTTATTTATTTATTTATTTTATTTTTTGCAGGATTAGACGTATACAGAAAGAATCAGTCTTTTCTTTTCTCTGTTTTTTTTTTTTCTTCTGAAACAGACGTTCTTCATTCAAATAGGCGTGTCTGTTTAGAGATAATGACATTTTCTTTTTGTGTGTTTATATAATCTAAAAGATGTGTGAATGTTTGGCCAGTGTACATATTTGGTGATTTTTTAATGTTTTAATTTTGTAATTTCTTTTAAAAAAAAAATTTTTTCGGTTATAGAAATGTGATATAGCAGAAAATCTTTTTCTTTTTTTTTTCTTCCCATTTAGGCCATCATGTACAAATTTCTGTGGAAAACATATTCTTTTGTTTTCTTGTTTCACTATATCAAACAGCGTATACGTCTGTATAAAATATAAGATTTTATATCTCTGTCTCTGTTACGTTAATTTATTCAGCAAGTTCAAAAGTTCTTCGTGTCCAGTTCACTGAAAGAAACATTTGTCTTCAGAAAATAATGTTATGTTATTCTCTATTGTTTAAAATCGTAATCATATGTGGTTCATATTGTGTGTGCACAGAAAGGCATACTTTAAATCTAAGCATCCAGCTATAACTGTCTCTACATTCTTTAATTCATAAGACTTATTTAAATATGTCGTGATTCCATTACTGTTATAATTATGTAAGAATTTGAGGAAGCGACATTCACAAAGAGAAGCAGACGACAGATATATTTACAC
>CM022667.1:1914500-1947000 GCA_012295275.1 Chrysomallon squamiferum
TTAAATATTGCTGAACGTACGTTGTCAAACTAATTAACTTTGAAAAAACGAGAAAGAAAATACACTCCGTATGTCTTTGTTATTCTGTTGCTATGGTTACGTATCTCTGCAGAATAACAGTAGTAACGTTTCTAAGGGGTATTTCTAATGATCGTTCTTGATACAGGGAAAAGATGTTAAGATTTTCTGTCAGGAATTAGCAGCGAACCGAGATGAGGAACACGAAATTTTCTTCAAGGTAAGAGTTAGGATCGTAGAACAAGATAAAAAGAACCATTCGTTAATTATTTTATTTATTTATTTATTTATTTATTTATTTATTTATTTGTGTATTTGTTTGTTTTATGCTTGTTTTTTTATTTAATATATTGATCGTGTTCATTAAAATACAATGAATGGGCTTTTTTGAAACGTTATTTACGTTTTATTGTCATCTTAGACTAGTGCTATTTGACTAATATAATTACCATTGTTATTGCTGGTGCTATTTCTACGACTACTACTTCCACTACTACTACCACTTCTGCTACTGCTACTACTTCTGCTGTTGCTGCCGTTACTGCAATTATTACTACTATAATCACTAGTACTGGTGCTACTGTTATTGCTACTATTACTGCTACTGCTTTTACTTTTACTGCTACTATAATGTCATCAATAACTCTTTTACTACTGTTAATACTACTATCACCACTACTAGTTCTCCCGTATTATTAGTATTATTAGTTCGAAATGTATATGGGTCCATCCATCCAGCCAGCCATCCATCCATGTATATATACATACATACATACATACATACATATATTCATACATACATACGTACACACATACATACATATTAACAGATTTCAATTTTATAAATCAAGAAAAACCTACTTAAGAAAAAGAGAGAAAGATAGAAAGATAGATAGATAGACAGATAGATAGAAAGAGAGAGAGACAGAGAGCGAGAGAGAGAGAGAGAGAGAGAGAGAGAGAGAGAGAGAGAGAGAGAGAGAGAGAGAGAGAGAGAGAGAGAGAGAGACGAAACAAACCAAACCAAATAAAGCAACTAATTATTTCAGTTCTGTTACATTTAACATTTTCCGCCGAAAAATATATCTATATGAAAGATTGTAAGAAATACATTTTAAATTTTCGAGTTAGCATAAATAACTGGAAGCTTGCCATTTTCTCGATCTTAAGTCATGTGTACAATTATTTTAAAGTGGTGCATAAAATGTCAGTCTGTTAAATCAGTGAATTAGGAGGTTGCCATTTTTATTTATTTATTTTTTTCATTTTTATTTTACTTGTGAAGAAAAACATCGCTAAACATTTCAGTAAGTGAAATCTCTGAATGGCTATGAAATTATTTAAATTTTAGTACTCACTCAATAGGAAAAGCAAGTTTTCTAAAGATTTCAAGAAAATTTTTGTGGTGATTGATTTTATTTCAGTTCGTGATTTATTTAAATCATCAATCAAATGCTTTTTGTAACCGCCAATATTAAAAAAAAAGAAATATTGAACGTTTTACTTTTTTCTTGTTCACTATCCTTCTCTCCGTTTTTCCTTTTATCTCTCTTTCCTTCAACTTTTCAAATTACATACTGATTCTCCAAATCTCACGTTTTATCATTTTTCCTTCTCTCTGAGCCTCCCTTATTCATCTTTTTCTCTTCTTACTCTCTTCAACCTTCCTTCTCTCTTTCTGTCTTTTTCTTCAACTTTCCACTCTTTGTCATTTAGATCTACACTAATTCCTTTCTCTCATTCAACCATTCGCTCTCTTTCTTTCTTTCTTTCCCTCTTTCTCTCTCTCATTTTCTCTCTTTCTCTCTCTCTGTTCTTTTCTTTCTCTCACTGCTTCTCCAGAGCTCTTTCTCTGTCATTCACTCACTCGTTCCCTCTATGCCTTTCTTTCTCCTTCCTTCCTTGATTCTCTCTCTCTCTCCCTCCCTCTCTATCCATCTCTCTCTCTGTCTGTCTGTCTGTAGTTTTCTCTCTCTCTCTCTCTCTCTCTCTCTCTCTCTCTCTCTCTCTCTCTCTCTCTCTCTCTCTCTCTCTCTCTCTCTCTCTCTCTCTCTCTCTCTCTCTCTCTCTCTCTCTCTCTCTCTCTCAATCTTTCTCTCTCTGTCTGTCTGTCTGTCTGTCTGTCTCTGTGTCTCTCTCAGAAAGTTAACTTAGTACTTGAGACGCAGAACGAATCGGAAGACAGCCTGAAGACACAGACTCGCTGATTTGAAACTGCGGGTGTTCTGTATTAAACTAATATTGACAGTTGCAGCTCCCGGAGACGATGGCCACGTCGATACACGTGAAGACCATCTTGAACGTACGCGTCTGATTAAACCACACATGACGCAGTTCAGCAGATCGCACAGGCCACGCAGCCCTCCCGCAGAGCGTATAATTATGTCTTATCATTAGAAAGTTATATATTGGTATTTTCTGTATCTCTCTCTCTCTCTCTCTCTCTCTCTCTCTCTCTCTCTCTCTATATATATCTCTCTCTCTCTCTCTCTCTCTGCTCTGTGTGTATGTGTATATAAAAAATATATATATATATAATCATTCACATACAAATACACACACATATATATACATACATATATACATACATACATACATACATACATACAAACATACTTACGTACATATTTACATACATACATACTTATAATTAAGGAAGAAGTAATTTAAAAGTCTTAAAATAAAAATCATTTCATTTCTCATACCAGTTAAGCTTATAGGAGGACTGCCACTCTATTTTTTTTTTTTTTTTAGACGGTACATAGCTTAACAAAGTTTGTCGGCTGACACGTCTGTTCCAGGCATCTTGATAAAGTTGTGTCTGTATTCACGACAAAGCAACAGATCTAAACACCTCAGCTTTCATGTAGGTCTTAGAGATGGGTTTTCTTTTTTTTTTTTTCTTTCTAATATCTTCTGCTTTCACTTTCCATTTCAAAGCTCTAAAAGTCTGAGGCTTAAGAACTGAAATCGTAAAGCCCGAGTGTTACACAGCGTGAGGCGAAAAAAAAAAACGTCGTTAGCTATTTTAAAAGTTTTATTATCCTCATTCGCATCCGTCGGAATTAAAGGAAAGAGTGTTGAAAATAACGCAGATTAAGTGTTGTTTTATCGCTTTGTGTGTCGTGCGGTCTTGCTATGAAGTAACAGCTATCTGTCCAGGATTCAGTATTCCGCGATTACATTAAGTACACTGAAATATTGTTTTCTTCATCATTTGTTTTCATTTCCAATTCGGTAAAAATTCAAGTTAGGAATACAATGTGTGATAGAAAGGTCACTTCGACAGTAAATAAATAAATAAATAAATAAATAAGATAATAATAATAATAATAATAATAATAATAATAATAATAATAATAATAATAATAATAATAATAATAATAATAATAATAATAATAAAATTATAATAATTATACTAAAAAAAATAAACGCAATTAATAATGGAATTGTATTAATAAAACAGCACCAACGGCAAAACTAACAAAAATAATAATATGAATAACAACAGCAAATTTTAATATTACTACTCGAGTTACGTTACAGCCACTGCAACTGCTATTACAACTATTACGACTACTTCTACTAGTAATAGTAGCGCTATAAGTAGTAATAGTTATGGTAGCAACATACTAGTAATAGTATATATAATACAGTAGTTCAACAGTATTAGTATCATACTACTGCAACTATAAGTATCATAATTTTACTAATATTATTACTACTACTGCTACTGCTGCTGCTGCTGCTACTACTACTACTGCTACTACTACTACAACTCCTTCCAATGATATTAATACAAAAAAACCCATTGCTGGTTGCTCATGCTATTACAACTAAAAAAATAGAATCGATCCAAAGCTTATGAAAACGAACATTCGACGATTATAACATTTCCGCACTTCTTTAGCATACAAGATGCAATCCGATCCGTGCAAATATTTCTCTTCCATCTGAATTGTTCAACTTGCAGTGATAGGAAATATCATAAACTTGTCAGTTTGTTAGCCTTTTACAGACTCGAGCTACGCAAACAAGAAGACCATGATCAATATGAGGAAGCCGCAGCCTATTAACAAATAACACCTACAAACACGTGCAGAGAGAGAGAGAGAGTCACTGTTTGCTTAAGCGATAACTCACAACATTAATTATAAATTCCTAAGATAATGAAGAGAGTTAAAGTTTACGCATATGAGCTGAACGTCGGCTGAAACCGCGGAGGCAAAACAAAATAATAATATAATAATAATAATGAAGAAGCTGATATTTTTAATAGAATGAAGTTGTACTGAAAAGAAAATAATAATAATGATAGAATAGGAAACTGTTATGTTTTCTTCTGTTTGATTCTGTTGGACTCATACTAAGGACTGTGAGTGGTGAGTATAGTATTATTTGTCTGCTTGTTTGTTTGTCTGTTTGTCTGTCTGTGTATCTCCTACAGAAACATACATATACATACATACATACATAGATACTTTCAGGCTTACATACATACACACATATATACATAAGTACATACATACACACACATGCATACATACATACTTACACACATACATACATACATACATACTTACACACATACGTACATACATACATTATATCCATATATATATATATATATATAAACACAAACACATACAAATGCACATACATATATTTATAAGCACACGTATATACGCACATACATATACATATGCGCTCATATCTATATCTACCTATCTGTTTATCTGTCTGTTTCTCTGTATGATTGTCTGTCAGTTTGTCTATCTATACATATCTCTGTACACCTATGTCACTAGAGATATTTCTCTATTTCTGTCTTCTTTCTATCTGTCCATCTATCTCTAATTATCTGTCTATTCTTCCATCCATCCATACCTCCTTTTCTCCATTCATAAATCCATATAATCATTTATTTACTTATTTATTTATTAAATTACATAATTCTTTTTTTACATTTTTCCATTACGAAGATGAAAATACGTGATTTATGTTATTATCCTTTGCACAGCGTCTTGCGTTTATCTAATTACTTACTTCCGTTCATGTTTCTTGTCTGCCATGGTAACAGTCGTCATTATGACGTCATTTAATATTATTAAACATGACAGATGTGACATATCTGGTATTTTTGTTGTTACTTGTTTTCGAAACGTAATATTATTAATAATGTGCATATTGCGATTTCAAAAATGAACTCTGTGACATATAATTTGAAAATGCATGACGAAGAAAAGAAACAGAAAGAAAGAAATTATGAAGAAAAAAGAGAAAGAAAAACTCACTCGCTCGCTCACTTACTCACTCACTCACTCACTCATTTACTCACTCACTCTTCTTAAGAATCCCAGAAGTTATTTATTTATTTATTTATTTGTTCTTGACATTTTTGTCAATTTATTGTTTTGTTTCTGTGTACATTCCCATACAAATGTATACTTTAACGTGCACTCAAACGCACACAAACACACACACACGTACACATACCCACATCCACGCACGCACACACACACACACACACACACAGAAGAACGTTTTAATAATTATTATTAATTCGATATCATAATAAAAACTTATGCGTTTTAAGATCATACTTTTAGTATGCATTTTGAGTGAGTGAGTGAGATACATACATACATACTAGTTAATAATAATGATATATTATATACAAAAATCATATTCAAATAAAATCACTTATTTGATCAATCATTATTTTCAAGAGGAAAATTAATACACTTCAGAATTAATTTTATCAATAAAACACACCTGCGGCAAAGAACGACCTTGAAAAAAATATTTAAACATGTTTTTTTTTTTCTTTCTTTCTTTCTTTTTTACTTCTTAATATACGGTTTTAAAAAAGGAGTTCATATACGTTATATTTAAAATGACTTTAGCCAGGTTTGGACGAATTATATTACCCAGGAAAAATGTTCAACAGTATTTAACAAAGTAGTCTTTTGTTTAATAATAACAACAATTATCATCGTCATCATCATTATCATTATGGTTTTACATTTCGATATATGTAATGACGTCATAAAACAACGTAAATTATCAGCCTCGCTACTTGCTATAATACTGTGTAATTAGGAAAGGTTGGTTTATGAAAAAAAATAAAAAATCCAAAACGAAGTAGTTCAAATGTATTTATGTAATTTCTTTTTTAGCAGAAGTAAACAGATAGACTTCAAGAAAATGTCAGGAAGATAATTCTGAGAAAAACTTCAGGTGTAAAACACATACAGATCTTGTGAAGCTGGATATTTTGAAATATGCTTGAAGATCTGTTGTCAGTTATGTTGCAAATTGTTTCAAAAATAATTTTTTCCATGAAATAAGTATTCACACATGGACGCAATAAAACATACTGATAAGAAATATTTTAAATATCGTGCTGTTAAAAGTAAAATAATACCACACTGCAATGAAAATGCACATTTTATGGTCGAGTTTACATTAAATATAATAATATTATCCTAGCGATTGTGTTCAGTCAGTTAAAAATTATGGTTATATACAGTCATATGGCAAGTGGGGGTTTTGTAAGACTGAAACAAAGTTAAAAGGCTCACACACAGTATAACAATTACAGAGGCGAGGAGAGAGCGTTTAAGAATTAGCTTGGGACACAGTATCGTTATAATCTGTGTTTGTTGGTTAATGTGATGTCCCCAGTGACTCGTTACTGCTGTATAAAGAGGCTGAGGTACGTAGTTCATATCAGTGGGAATAAGAATACATTTTTATATTTATGGAAATGAGAATGTATTCTTATATTTATGGAAATGAGAATATATTTTTATATCTCCGGAGGAAAAAAAAAAATAGATGAAAAAAGATGTCTTTAAGGATGGTTCATTCATACACACACACACACACACACAGACACACATACATAGACACATACAGACACAGACACACATACAGACATACACACACAGACACACAGACACACACAGGCACAGACACACACAAACACATAGAGATACACACAGCTACAGACATACATAGACATACACAGACATACATACACAGACAGACATACTCACACAGACACACAGACAGAGACAGAGATAGACATACACAGACAGACACACATACACAGACAGACAGACATACACACACGCACGCTCACACAATCTGGTTTAATCAGTCAGGTCGTTTATTAATTCGTCCATTTATTGTCTTCATTCATTCGTTCGTTTGCTCGTTCATTTGCATATTCTTTTATTCATTCATTCACTCATTCGTTCGTTCATTCATACATTAATTCACTCATTCGTTCGTTCATTCATACATTAATTCAACAGCAGTGCACATCGTTCTATTCTTTATTAAATCACTTATATCGGTCACGCATTCAAACATTAATCATCAATTCATCTCCATTCATCTATCCCCTGTCAGAAGATTTATTCATAATAACTAAATCATTCATTAATTCATTCACGTGTCGTCAGTCTATATCTATTTATGCCTTATTTAAGGCCATGCTGTAACATATTCAAATCATTTCAATACAAACACACGCACACACAAACACACGCATTCATACTCAGAAGAGAGACAGAAATAGACTAACACAGAATAGACACACACACACACACACACACACACACAAGCACACATCTATCTATCTGACTGTCTTTTTATCTGTTTTTTTTTTCTGTTTTTTTCTCTTTTTCATTCTTAAAAGTTGTTACAGCATTTCTAAATGTTTATTCAGGAGATCTTTCAGTCTAATGCATCGCTGATTGACAACAGATACTTTTTTTCAGATAACGCAGAATAAACCCGTGTCGATATTTTTTATTGGAATCGTTCATACACGTCTTTATCTTTCCATCTTTCGGTTCTTGAGCGGATTAACTTAATACCCATTTGTAAATCGATACATTTCATTTAATCCTGCAAACACGACGAAGTCTTTGGAGTCCCTAGGAACTTTTTTTTTTTTGGGGGGGGGGGAGAAATAGCGAGTTGGGGATATTATTTTTTTTGTGTGGTTAAAACCAGGGAAAATGTGTTGATTTTGGAGAAACATAGACTCTTGTTGGTTTTTCTCTTAAGGCAACAGACTGACACGGAGCCAAAGTGTTTGCGGAGGACTCGAGCAGAATGTCCGAGTGAATGGAAACGGGTTGATCGATGAAAAAAAAAATCCCCCATCACTGTTTTTCCCGTTCTCGACATCGTCTGATCACACACAGCCTATGGTGGTCGGACAGTTTAATAACAACGCCGATGATGATCTCCAATTCCCAGACTGATTTGAGAATTCACTGCTCGCTAATGAAAACTTGATTACGTCCTTTGAAGAACTCAATGAAAACACGTTGGGTTTAGCGACAGCTGAGTGTATCTTGTGTTAACAGTTAATGTGTGGTCGAGACTCGAGGTTTATCTTTTCTGGTGCTCATTTCAGAAGAGAGGAAATTCCTAGTCCTTTCTTCATTGCCTATTCTATCTTTTTTCATTTATTTTTTTTGTTGTTAGCAGAATTTTTTTTTTTTTGATATGCACCGTCCCATACACAGTAAACTTCAAATTCTAATGATGGAATAGAAAATTCGTTATTTATTTATTTATTTATTTATCATACTATGTGTTAAATGTGCCTTGAAATGACTTTTAATTTTTCACTTTTACATTTTATTATTATTACTATTTTATTGTTTTCATTATTATTTTTTTAGGCTGTTCCTTCCATACTGACGATTGAATTTATTTATTTATTTACTTGTCTATTTATTATTTCGCTGACAAAAACGTAATGCAGCCAACAGAAATAAAATTTAGGCACTTATTTTCTATTTTCTCTTTTGAGGATGGCGTCTGTGTGTGTGTGTGTGTGTGTGTGTGTGTGTGTGTGTGTGTGTGGTAATTTTCTATTTACCTGTTTTTATAAAATAAAATTAAAAAGTATAGAACCAAACTGCATTTAACTCATCTAGATTAATACATTTCTAAAACCTTTCTTTCTTGAAGCGGTAGAAATGTTTTGATACCTGTACTTGTATAAAAAGTTATAGTAATAATTAAGCTATAAGATTTTTTTCTTCTTTGTAAGTCTTCTATAGGATTCATATGAAAGAGCTGTAAGAAAAAAAAAAACCACAAGGAAGACATTTTAACTGTTAAAAACCCTTGGTGATACGAAGACATAGTCTAAATATAGACTGCATAAATTCAAATTATATACCGGATTTTTATTATTATTATTATTATTATTATTATTATTATTATTACTACTACTATTATTATTCATCCAAATTTAATTAATAACGAAATATAACAAGAACAGTGCATTTTAATAAAATCAGGTAGCCACGGTTTATTTTTAGACATGACGTCATCATCAACCTTTCTGACAAATTTGCTCTATAAGAGTCTTGTATTATTATCAGAAAAATACAGCGATCAGTCTCACACATATGTGATGACATCACATCGTCTTTCTAAAGTTTTAAAACAATATAATTTTACTGTTACCCTTTGTCATCAGTGACAAGAAACTGCAGAACAATAAAATAGTAACTTGCAGGTAAAACAGAATTTTATGAAACTGTTTACTAGTACCGCGTGAAGTACTCTTTAAACTCTGGAAAGACTCAGAATGTTTCCAGTGCTTTTCTTGTCCTGCTTGTTTATTAACCGCACACATCCTTTCCTAACAACATTAAACTGTTACCCTTTAGGAAAATCAGATCTGGTGAAGAAAATGAACGCGATAGGCCAAACTACCATGTTTCATGAACTTAGAGCGAGAGATTAGAATGCACAATTTTAATGTTACTTAGATAATGGATTAGATTATGGTGGTTTTTTATGTGGGTTTTTTTTTTTTTGAGTTTTTATTTTTATATATATATATATATATATATATATATATATATATTACACTCTGGTCTTTAGGTTTTTATTATATTTGATGGTAGAGTGCAAAGAATATAATTATCTTTTTCTTTAATGTAAATAGCAGCAGCAACAGCAAATAACCATATCTTTAATAATAATATATACTTGTCAGAGTAATAAGAAAAGGACTCTTCTTGATTTCAGTAAACAGAAAATAATTTTTAGAAAATCTTCTTCTAAGATGACCTTTCGACTATATCAAAAATATATCTTAAATATAGCTGTATGTTAAATACACCTGTATATTAAATATAACAGTTTTTCAAATATAACTGTATTATAAATATAGCTGAATCTTAAAAATAACTGTATCTTAAAAGTAAAAGTGATTGTATCTTATATATAACTGTATCTTAAATATAACTGTACCTTAAATGTTACTGTACCTTAAAAACAACCGTATTTTAACTATAACTATATAATAAACTGTAACAAATGTAAGGTATCATAAATATAACTTTATCTTAAATGTGACTGTATCTTTAAAGTAAATGTATCTTAAACATGACCGTTTCTTATATGTAATTGTATCGTAAATATAATTACCTGTATCTTAAGCATAGCTGTACCTGAAATGTAACTGCATGTCAAATATAACTATCATAAATGTAACTATCTTAAATATAGATGTAACAGTAAATTAATTGTAAAATATATAATTTTATCTTAAATGTAACTATATCTTAAATATATAATTGTATGTTAAATAGTTATTTTAATGTAACTATCATAAATATAACTGTATCTTTAATGTGACTATCTAAAATGTATCAGTATTTTAAACATAACTGTATACTTGAATGTATCTTAAATACTGCTATATCATAACAAAAAATAACAAAATGTATTTTTAATGTAATTTTATCCTAAATGTAACAATCGGAACTGTAACTATATCTTAAATGTAACTGTGTCTTAACTATAACTACATAATATATTAAAATATATATACTTCTTCAAAAAGTATTGTGCCATTCAGTTTATGTTCATTATTCGTTTGTTATTAAAAATGAAACAAAATACTTTGCTATTTCCATCTCTCTCACTGTCAGCTGAAACCGCAGCAGTTTGTTACCAGTTTATTGTCGTGTTCGTGATCTGATAATTGTCATCTGATCTGTGGAACAAGAAAACAGAGACTTTTGTATCGCGGCTGTTTTCTTCATTTCAGACTCTCAAGGTCCCAGTGATCAATCAGATCTTTGAATCCAGGATGTGCCTCTGATGTGGAGAAAGACCATTTAATTTAAAGTGCAGTTCTCTGAATTGGTTTTCTGATCTCTCTCTCTCTCTCTCTCTCTCTCTCTCTCTCTCTCTCTCTCTCTCTCTCTCTCTCTCTCTCTCTCTCTCTCTCTCTCTCTCTCTCACACACACATACATATATATACATACATACGTATCTATATATACATATATGTGTATATATATATATATATAAACACACATACATAATACATACGTATATATAAATGTATATATATATATATATATATAAACACATACATACATACATTATATATATATATATATACACACACACACACATACATACATACATACATACATACGTATATATAGATATATACACGGACACGTGTGGGTGAGTATGTATAAATGTATTTTGTGTGTCTGTACGAGTGTGCGTTCCGTTCTAATAACAATACTAATGAGTAATCTACATTTCGATTTTTAAACTAATAAATATTATTATAATTATAATTTTATCACTGTACCCGCTTCACGTACACGCACAATTAAACAGACCAACGACAAAGAGACAAAATGAATAATAACAAACGGGACAAAGACGACAGAAAATCCCTTTTCTATCTTTTTTTTCTCTTCCTCCTCAAACTTTCATTCAAAACTTCGACGAAACGACCTTCACCTCCCACAGGCGAACCGGCGAAATCAGAACTCAGCATCAAATTAAAGGGCATGGGATCTTTTTTTTTTTTTTTTTTTTTCTCTCTCTCAATTCCCCTGTATGTTAAGTATCTATCGAGAAGTAATGAAACTGTACAAGACTGGCGCTCTCAAGAACCGCATCGAGCCCGAACACCAACGGTCGTTGTTGTCTAGGTGCTAAATCGACGAAACTGCCTGGCAAGAAGATTGCTTTTAAGTACGTTGTCAAGTCGATCTTATTGGACTCGAGAATATGTTGGTGCGCGAGAGAGAGAGAGAGGTGCAACCTGGAGGTCCTCTCTGGCGGCAGACGAACTTTCTCAAATACTGCACTTAAAGGTGTTTTGTTCGGAACAGTTTTGCTACCGTCTACCACCAGGTTTAACGAGAGTATCGCAAGCTTCTGGGAATGAACCGTTCTTGGAAGTGAAAATAATTTATGGTGCTGGATAAAGAGGGTTACTGCTTACCGCATCGTGAGCGAGAGAGATCGATAGGTTGTGAAATCGTTGTAAGAGTTTATGTAGCAGTGATGTCTGGGTGTTTGTAAAATAAGGTTCGATTTTTTTTTTTTTTTAAGAAAATAAAATTAAAATAAACAAACAAAACAAACAACAAGAGCAACATAAGGTGTCCTGTTGAATTACGATGTTGTATAATGAGTGATGGTTGTGGTTTGAAATAAATAAGTAAATAAATAAATAAATAAATAAATAAACGAATGAATGAATGAATGAATGAATTAGTTAATGATATATAACGTTTATGTCAACAACAACAAAGAAACGAAATAAAAAAAAAAAAAAATAAAAAAAAACAAAATCAAACAAACTACAACAGCAATAATAATAATAATAATAATAATAATAAGAAGAAGAAGAAGAAGAAGAAGAAAAGAAGAAGAAGAAGAAGAATAAAAACAATAACAATGAGATTATGATGATGACAAGGATAAATCAATTTAAAAAAAAATAAACTGCTTTTCTCTTACTGACAGCTCATCTTGTCCAGTTCTTAGACCTCAGATACAAATTAAATCATCGACGTCAGATTCGGGATGTTTATGAAATTCTGCTAGATATTTTATAACTATGTAAAAATCGGACACTGATCAGTTTTTCTAGTTCTCTTGTCTTTTATTGCTAGGAAGTAGTTAATATTTTCTTTCGGTTTTCTTAAAATGCAATCCATTCATTCACCACCAACAGCGGAGGATTATGAAGGGTATTTGAAGTAACATCATATTCGTTTATCGATCGTGTTCTCTCTAGCACGAGGGTGATTCAAATAAATAACGTTTACTCAACAACAACAAACAAAAAACACACAATTTGTAAAATCCTCTCTGTAAATTGATAAATTATTGCTCTATTGGTTAATAGTGCATGATGTATTCTTAAACATACCGACACCAAAAATGATGTGTATTGATAACTTGACAAAATGGTTTCACTGATGCTGTGTGTAAGAAGATGTATTTGTGTTCCAGTGACTCTATGCTGGGATCTCATTACTTTATGTTGATGTTTAACATAAAACATAGTCATTTATAAATACAAATGAATCACATCAGTATATTACGGTTGATTCAATATATATGTATGTGTGTATATATATGTATGTA
Source organism: Chrysomallon squamiferum (assembly GCA_012295275.1). Lineage (NCBI taxonomy): Eukaryota > Metazoa > Mollusca > Gastropoda > Neomphalida > Peltospiridae > Chrysomallon > Chrysomallon squamiferum. The sequence continues at coordinate 1,927,981 of CM022667.1, forward strand.
TATATATATATATATATATATATAACTGAATCACACGTAATATGATGACCTTTCATAAACTCATTTTATTTACTTTAGTTCTTTGTATTGAATCACACGTAATATGATGACCTTTCATAAACTCATGTGATTTATTTTAGTTTTGCTGAATCACTAATAATTCAGTGACCTTTCATAAAATCATTTATTTCAGTACGAAACACACGCAATATGAAGACAATTCTTTAACTCATATTATTTCAGTTCATTATATTGAGTCATACTAATATGACCATCTTCCCTAAACTCATTTTATTATTTATTTCAGTTTGTTATACTGAATCATATTTAATATGATCAACTTTGTTAAAATCATTTTACTTTTTTTTTAAATTTTAAGTCGTTACATTGAATCACATATAATGAATTATCTTTTACAAACTCATGCTATTTATTTCAGTTATACCGAATCACACGTAATAATGATGATTTTTTTTTCATAAACTTACATTTGTAATTTTGGTTCGCTATACTGAATTATACGTAATATAATGACCTTTCATACACTCACCATACTTGTTATTTCAGTTTATTATATTGAATCACACGTAATATGATGACCTTTCATAAACTCATTTATTTCAGTATGAAACACACGCAATATGAAGACAGTTCTTTAACTCATATTATTTCAGTTTATTATATTGAGTCACACGTAATATGATGACCTTTCGTAAACTCACGTTACTTGTTATTTCAGTTTGTTATATTGAATCACACGTAACATAATGACCTTTCATAAACTCACGTTACTCGTTATTTCAGTTCGTTATATTGATCTGTGTGTGTTCCAGTTTTCATTCACGTTGTAATCACGTTTACGTACTCTAACACACGTATTCATTGCATAACAATAATCACGACATTTTCTTTTACGCTTCTCCTGTTGATATTTCTCAGCTCATTTCGTCCGTACTTCTTTTTTTAATAAAGGTGTCTTCACACATCATTTCAATTGCTAATGGTCACTTTTACGCGCGCTGGCGCGATTGTTGAAGTCCACGAGGAATTGAAGATAGCAGAGGAGGAATCAGATTAGGTGGCCGAGACAAGATTTAACGTATATGAAAATAACCAATTTCCGACGTAATCTCGGACACGTCTGACAAAGGGGAGAATCACGGACGTCTATTTTCAACACGTGATCAGTTTTTTGTTGTTCTCGTGGGCATTATTTCCCCGTCGCGAGTCGAAGTTATGGCAGGTACTTGAGAGCGAGAAATGGTCGCACGCTATTTTAGATGATTACAGATTGAAGGGAAAGGGATTGAACAGAGTTGATTTAGTGGCGAAATTTGGAAAGCGGTTTAATTCTCGAATGCATTAAAAAAAAAAAAAAAAAAAAAACAGTTCGTGGAAGTTCTCTTTTAACTGTCAATATGTTTGTTCACCGGTCCAAAATTCAGCTTCAAAATGACGTCTGTGAAGATGCTGGTTTTAGATTATCACTGAATATTGCCTTTAATGTTGATGGTAATAATGAAAAAAATATATATTTAAAAAAAAAAAAAATTTAGATAATAATAAATAAATAAATAAATAAATAAATAAATAAATAAATAAATAAATAAATAAATAAAAATAAATAAATAAATAAATAAATAAATAAATAAATAAATAAATAAATAAATAAAAATAAATAAATAAATAAATAAATAAATAAATATTAATAAATAAATAAATAAATAAACAAATAAATCAATAAATAAATGATTTTTTTTGTCTCAGTTATAACTAAGATTTTTAATAAAATTCGGACCGACGAAATGCAATCAGAATGTAAATGTCTTCATCAGAAGTTGTGTATGTGTTCGTTGTACTTTGAATTCAGACCAGCAAGACGCTGTACAAAGAAACAGCCGCTGTGACTTTGATGTTAAGTGATTGCTTGGAGACTTAGCGCTGGGACACGGAAAACGTTGGCGACAGTTTTAAGTAATGACATTTGTCATCTTGCCATTTAATTGCGCTTTTGGTTTCGCTCAGAGGAATGAGTCTTGAAGTCGCGGAGAATCGTATTTTGTACTCAGAGCTGCAACACGTAAAGAAAGTTGATTTATACTGGGAGGTTTTTGGTGTGTTACGCTAATTTATCAGTTGATTTCGTACCAGATGGAGAATTGTGTAATGCGCTATATCGTTCGGAAATACAAGTTAAAAACAAGGAAACGCTGGTGAAATCCAATATATTAAGCTGCGAAGAAAATAAGTATCGTGTCCCTAATGAAATCAGTCAATTATTTCGATCTTGATTATAGGAGAGAAAAAGAAAACAGTGAGATAATTGTGAAATTTGGAGAAATCATTGTGTCTTTTTGCGAAATGACGTGAAATTCATCAAATTATTACGTACCAAAAGAAACATTGTATCTTTTGTGAAATTCGTGAAATTATTACACAACAAACCAAAAAATTGTGTCTTTCGTGAAATGACGTAAAATTCGTCAAATTATTACGTAACAACGAAAACATTGTGTGACTGTTATGAAATAACGTGACATCAACACATCACAACGTTAAAAAAAACAGAAAAACACTGTGTCTTTCGTGAAATAACGTGAATTCATCAGATTATTGCCCACGACAACAAACCAACCACTGCATCTGTCGCGAAATAAAATTAAATTCGATCATTTTACGCATGACTTTCCAAGCAAAGGTTATCGGAATGGCGAAATGCTGAGAACTTTTCAAATAATTTTGACACCACTCAAAGGGAATACGGAGATGTTTACCAACGTGCTGTTTCTCTCTATCCTCGAAGTATTCTCTTGCCAGTTGTAAGTCCCAGCACGCCGTACGATAAACCATTTTAATAACTCATAGCTGGTATGATTTTATACACCGTACCAACACGCCACAGTCATAACAATGCTTTTAGTACATCAGTACTTAAATGCCGACAGAAAACATTTTCATTTCTCGCTTTAACAAAACTATAATTTTATAGAACAAAAAAAAAAAAAAAAAAAAAAAAAAAAAAAAAAAATCATTAACATTATTTCGACGCAGATGATTTGATTATCAGAAAGACACTTTAGAATGCGAAAAAATCAAAGCTGTTTTATGGAAGATACGGAAGTAATGAAATTCTGATCATAGCGTGAAATGTGTGGGACTGTTTTAAACCATTCAGGGCTAATGTTGTAAAGTTAGATAAAAAAAGATGCTTAATGTTCATAAACTTGACAAATAGAATTTGATTCAGCGTTAGAATGGCGCAGTTGGTTAGTTTCTTTTCGTTTTTTTTTTTTTGTTTTGCCAGTGTTTATAATGCGATGATTTTTGCATTAACAGTAGTAAGGATAAGAATGCATCTGAGTTTCAGAAACCATGTTCAGTTTGAACTGTTCTGAACTAATGTGAGTAGTGCTGTAACGTTGTAAAGTATATCATCCATATACTGTGTTAAAGTGTGAGGAAATATTTATGTACTCCTTACAAACCAATTCAGAAGGTTTTCAGGGTTTAAAAAAGTTTAAGGGTTTTTTTTTTGAAATTCACTTGGCTTGTTTGACTTTCGTAAGATTTTTTAAATTTGGAATGTTTTATATTATCATGAACTGATGACGTAATGTTATAAAACATTTCCATGGATCTTGAAGTTAGAACATTTATATCTGTATATGTGTATATACGGTTTGTATTGGTGCAAAATATTCAGTTTAACCATACCAAGGACTGTATTGTGTATGAAAGTATTCAAATTCAGGAGCTATTCATTGGTTTTCAGTACTAAATTTAACTCGTAACTGCTAAATATGATATTTAATACTGGTGCGTTTTAATACAAAATATGTTTTATTAGTGTTTGTCTAGGACAATGTATTAGATATAAAATTCAACTGATAACTGGATTTCCAGTATTTGAAACACGAAGAGTCTCCTATTAACAATTCCTAAAGACTAGACTGCGTTTGAAAACATTCAAATTAATGAAATCAAGGATTAAATTCTGTTAATCTTTTCCAGTCTATTAATTTAAACAGAGATAATCAACTTTCTGTAACACGACGAAGGAAAAAAAAAAAAAAAAATAAAACTGGAACGTGCAAGACGGTGAACGGAATTCTCCCAAATATTTTATCAGTGATTTCCAATTCGGCGAAAACGTGCTCGGCTCTTTTATTTACACTCTTAGAAATTCAATTTATTTATAGACCATTTTAACTTCACAATAGGACCTCGTTCAGGATATACGCCAAGCATATGGTCATCACCTCTTTGAAACGATCGATTTGTTCCGTTCTCTTCTGAATTCCTGATAGTGCACCACTTTTTCTTTTTCTTTTTCTTTTCTCGTTTTTAATAAAAATGACAGTATTTTACGTCATAGACCATTTTCAGTAACAAAGAGGTGGCACGATCGAGTGATTGGAGCACAGGAAAATCTCGTTGATTAACTGACAAACCCATATATCCGTGTCTGGCAAAAACTGAATAAAATTATGACGGCGTAACAGGATTACGTTAACAACGCGTTTAGACAGAAAAGTACTGGAGCAGTTGGAGGACATCTCTGAAAAACGTAATTATGACCAGAGCAAATTTAGACCACGGGTCGTGCATTGAAGAGCTACAGCTTTGAGATATAAAAGGCTGCGTTTCTGATATTTAATCAGCAGATATTTGATTCTGTTCTCTGACGCCGTGTTAACTTGGATATCAGAAAACCACACGTAAAAAATGACGACACTGAAAGAGACCGCTTTGCGAGTTCAAGCGAAAATTAGAGGTATTTGTTTTGTCTGTACAGTTCTTTATATTTACCATGTAATTACTGGCTCTTTTTTTCATTAGATCTCTCTCTCTCTCTCTCTCTCTCTCTCTCTCTCTCTCTCTCTCTCTCTCTCTCTCTCTCTCTCTCTCTCTCTCTCTCTCTCTCTCTCTCTAACTCTGTCTTTGTCATATAAATACTTTTTTCATTCATTTTCTTTCTCTTTGACTCTGTATATCTGTCTCTCTGTTTGTCTCTCTACGTGTGTAAACCTGATATGACAACCACTGGCATTGTTTTGAGATAAACAACAAAACAAAATGTGGCAAGACGCCTAGGACGTTTTTAAATTTAAAAAAAAAAAAAAAAAAAAAAAAAAAAAACATTTCATAGAACCAATAACTGTGATTTATATCGTGCTTTAACAAAAATGAAAATAAGTTTATCTGTCTGTCTGTCTGTCTGTCTATCTATCTATCTATCTATCTATCTATCTATCTATCTATCTATCTATCTATCTATCTATCTCTATCTATCTATCTGTCTGTCTGTCTATCTATCTCTATCTATCTATCTATCTGTCTATCTATCTATCTATCTACCCACTTACCTAATTACCTAAATTCCTGTCTGTGTGTTTGTCTGTCTATGTAACTACCTACGTACCTACTTATCCGTCTATCTATCTATGCATCCATCTTTCTGTCTATTTAGTCTATTTATCCACATATCTGTCTATTTATCTACCTACAGATCCACTCATTCGTCCCTATTGTTAAGAAACAATTCTTATTTTATTTCATCGTAAATTTCAATTTTTTTCACTTCGAGGAAATGAGTTTAAAAAAAAAAAAAAAAAAAAAAAAAAAAAAAAAAATAATAATAATAATAATAATAATAATAATAATAATAATAATAATAATAATAATAATAATAATAATAAATTAAAGAGATTAAAAATAAAATAAAATAAAACTTTTTTAAATTTATTTTTACATGAAACATTTAATTTAGATCCAGTATAACATCTTTATCATGGCCGTTGCTAAGGAAGTGTAGACGAATGATTTAGATTTGGCAGCGATTGTTTTAACTGCTATTTCCTGAACGGCAAATAAAACACAAATGCAGACCTCGCAGTTCTGACCATTATAAGTCATGTGTTTTTTATGTTTCACATTAAAATTCTGATTATAATTTATCTGACAAAAAAGAGTTGCAGTTAGCGTAAGTATAACGTCGTATAAACAAAGATTTAAAAAAAAGTGTATTTATTATATAAATTGGAATTATTCTCTCTCTCTCTCTCTCTCTCTCTCTCTCTCTCTCTCTCTCTCTCTCTCTCTCTCTCTCTCTCTCTCTCTCTCTCTCTCTCTCTGTTTATTTAATCAGTCCATTTTATCTCTGTGTGCATGATTCTACCAGATCAAACACAAATAACTGTTAAATCAACTTACTAATGATCCTTACACTTTATTATGTTTTCTACGTAACATTGCCGACTTCACATTTACATTAAAAATCAAAGCATTTATAATTTATTGCGTTTTGAGACATTATCCCGGACTTGAAATTATATTTTGACATATTTATTATCGCGGACTTGAAATTTGTTTTTAAAATCAAAATTATTACTTCTTTTTTTTTGGTGTTTTAAGACATTTTCGCTGTCTTCAGATCTTATTTATGTTTTAACGTATTATCACGAAATTCCCATTTACATTGAAATGATACTATTTCGATGTTTATGATGTTTTGACAGAAGATTCCAGAATATTTCAAATTTACATTAAAATCAGATTTTGTGTATTTTTATTAGGGTTTTGATATTTGGCTGTGAAAAAAATCTGACTGTAAAATCTGCGACACAATTATTAACGGTTTAGCATTATTATTATTATTTATTATTATTATTATTATTATTATTATTATTATGATGATGATGATGATGAAGATGACGACGACGATAATGATGTAAAGTATTACTACTACTACTACTACTTCTATTATTAATATTAATAATATTATTATTACTATTATTATTACTACTGCTGCTATTACTACTACTATTATTATTATTATTATTATTATTATTATTATTACTGCTGCTATTACTACTACTACTACTATTATTATTATTACTACTACTGCTACTACTACTACTACTACTACTACTACTATTTTTACTACTGCTACTACTACTACTACTACTACTACTACTCCTATTATTATTATTATTATCTTTATTATTTCCGGAAAGAAGATGTTAAACTACTTTAGAATTAGAAATCTGTCGATTTGTCACTGAACCGTCAAATTGAGTTGTTGGTGAAGAAAACCCTTTCTGTCAGTATTTGACAATGTTGTTCATTTTTAACCAGTTTACGTCGGTTTGGATGGGGATATTTTTAAAGAGAGAAAGTTAAAACAAGTTGTTTGAGACAAAGGTCGGCGTGATAAACTGGCTCATTTTCATGTATCTGCTTTTAATTTGTTACAGACACCAGTTTTAATCATTCATTCTTTCTTTCTTTTTTTTTTTTTTTTTTTTCTTAAACGATTTTCTTTAAAATGGAATCCATTTCTAACTAAAAATTATTGCTGGGGTCGTCTTTTTTCTCTTAGACAGTCAATGCAATATCCTTGTTTTTGTTGTTTTTGTTAATTTCTTTGTTTGTTTGTGTTTTTTTTTTATTTATTTATCATAGTTTTGTATCGTGCATATACAAAAACACACCTTGTGGAAATCAAAATTTATCTTTCATCATGATCTAAATATGTGCTGTCTTCCTTGCACATGATTTTATTATTTTATTAGTCTCTAACCTTTGCTCATTATAAAGTCTGATACGAAAAGTGCCAGTAACAAAAACACGTGTACAAACACAACAAGCTTATACAGATGTACAGACAACCCTCGATTTAACGGACTAACCAACAGAAATTGTTCCAGATTATGCTGAAACCCGTTAACAGAAAAGAAATTTTGAAATGATAATATCGTAATACTACGACACACTAATTTTAAAAACTTCAGTACAGTAATACAAAATATTTATTTTTATAAATCGATCGATTGCGATCAGTAATTGAACACACTGATGAGGGAGGAACGTCAGATGACGTATACTAACACAGTGTGACGTATCAGTCCCCTGCACCAGCTCCTTGCGTGACATGTCGAGCACGGCGCGCGTTTTTCAAGTCTGCCGCTGACCCAGGGGAATTCCAGCGCCAGATTCGTATCTAGAGGAATCAGTGGCGCCCGTAGACACACGCACACTGCACGCAAGTGCGTCAAGTAAACCTTATAATCTTGTATTGTGTTGTGTGTTATGTGTGTGTGTGTCTGTTAAACTGAACCTTTACAAAACTAGAAGACATCTGTTACTTTTTAAAGGCAAATGCTTTTCGAAATATTTATTTCAGTCGACTACAGGTTTTAGTTTATGTGTGTGCGTGTGAGTGTGTGTATATATTTTGCTTCACCTATAAACATAATTACAAAAATTTATCAGCGGTCTGAATCTATTTTATTTGTAGAAAAGATGCTCAGATTTATTATAATACATATTTACCGGGTAATGACGCTGATAAAATAAATAAATAAACGAATAACAAGAACAATAACAAACATTTATTCATATAAATTTTAAAAAAAAGAAGGTTCCACCGGGATTTGAACTCGGATCGCTGGATTCAAAGTCCAGAGTGCTAACCATTACACCATGGAACCGATGTTAGTAATGTCATCTATACAACGAGACATCCGTACATAATGATGAGAGTGAGTAGGAGATTCATTCTGGATCTGTACTTTAACACGAATAATAAACAGAATAATTAAAACAAATTTTAAATTATTTTGTTATATAACCCATCGTCAAGACGAATCTGTTAATTTTTATCAGGGTGAACTGATGACCTCAACAATAGAATGACGTCAAAGTGTTCTTAATGAAATGAAAGAAAAAAAAAAAAAAAAAAAAAAAAAAAAAAGAGAGAGAGAGACAATTATTTCTGTATTTATTTATTTATTTATTTTTATTTTAAAAATTATTATTTTTTTTGATTTTTTTGATTTTCATTTGGAAGTACGGTTTTCTAAATGTATATCATTCATGGTGAGTAACTGTTACCATTAATTTACTCGACCCTGCAGTTATTAACTGATTGAAATCATCTTTAATTTGATTGCATGATTTCTAACAAAATAATAACAATAAATGATCTAGGTTCTACCGAGACTTGAACTCGGATCGCTGGATTCAGAGTCCAAAGTGCTAACCATTACACCATAGAACCGATATGTTAACACTTTAATAATGTTACTCTCATCTCTACGTTAAATTAGTGTGATATTTTAACACTTTAATAATGTTATTCTCATCTCTACGTTAAATTAGTGTGGTATTATTTTAACACTTTAACAATGTTATTCTCATCTCTACGTTAAATTAGTGTGATATTATTTTAACACTTTAACAATGTTATTCTCATCTCTACGTTAAATTAATGTGACATTATTTTAACAGATTTTTTTCTGATTCAAAACCCCTGATTCAAAACCCCTTCAAAAAAACACTGACAATGATAAAGATAATTATAATAATCATGATTATGACAAACAACGACGACGAAAATAATATCCAAAATAAAACACTTACAATAAATTAGGTTCTACCGAGACTTGAACTCGGATCGCTGGATTCAGAGTCCAAAGTGCTAACCATTACACCATAGAACCGATATCTTAGCAATTCTGATAATTACTATTGTTCATTAGCGTCCAAAGAATATGAGAAAACAAATTTGTTTAATAACATATCGATATTTTTCCAATTTTTTAGATACAGTATGTAACAGAAATTATAACTATGACAAAGGGACCCGTTCCATTTTGATTTAGATTTAATTTTAGATTTTACATATGGTTTCTATAAGTCAGGATAGGGTATAAAAAATATTAGTAGAATGTCAGTTGCAGTTGGAAGTAGTAAAATGCTACATAGAAAGAATGACTGAGATATGTGTAAACTGTGTACGTGAAATAGTGTGTAATAACAATAAATTTACATTAAAAATTGTTTCCTTACAAATCATTGATTTCCATTAACTCTGAAATCGGAACAGTAAGCTTAATACCAGCTGATACTGATAGTGATGTTGTCGTTGTGACCACCACCACCACCACACCAGCACTACTACTACTACTACTACTACTACTACTACTACTACTACTATAATCCCTCCTAAAACTTCCACTTGATACTATTACTACTGCTACTACTACTACTACTACTATTACTACTATTAACAATTAACATAAGAACAACTGTTGCCATCTATTACTATAACAACTACTATTACTACTAATACTGTTACCACATCTAACACTAATACTGATTACTACTAATAACAGCTAACACCAGAGAAACTGCTGCTGCTATTACTACAACAACAACTACTACTACAGCTACTACTACTACTACTACAACAACTATTATTATTATTATTTATTGATATATACATTTTATATTATTATGCATTGTATATTATTTTTTGTTTATCATCATCATTATGACCATCATCATTATGACCATCATCATCATTACCTTTATCATTTTATTATTATGATCATCTTCATCAACGTGAATATTCATATATATAGTTTGACAGCTCAAGCGAGTTTGGATCACAGAACATGAAAGGTTTGACTGATTCTTTAGTTTCTGTTTATTCCGCTCGAAATGTTGTATCTCGACAACAAATCAAACTTCTTCACAGACCGGTCAATCCTACACGAGATTTAAAGGGAGAGTACCGAGTCAGATAAAAGGGAGATAATAATTAATAACTACGAATCTTGTCTTCATTCACAAAAGCACCACTCAAATGCAGGAAAAATTGAAAAGAAAAAGTAATCAAAACAGAGCGTAAATAAGACAGAAACTTAAGACGCGACGAAGGAAATATTAAATATTTTTTTCGTTTGAAATGTTACGCTAAATATAAAGCGTGCGGGTGATATAATTCATGTATGATTTTCCGCAAAAACCTGTAAAAATTTTTTTCTAAATTGTTTCTGTGAAGCTCTTTTTATTAATTCCATGCTTGTCGTGCCTAACAATGGCGTTTCATAAAAAGTGGCAAAGAACACAAAGTAATCTAACCCAAATAATAATAATAATAATAATAATAATAATAATAATAATAATAATAATAATAATAAAATTTATTCCGTAGCGGCTTTGGTAAAGCCATGACCCGATTAATCATTCAAGCATTTCAAAGGTGTTTTTTTATTCGTTTTTAGAAGCTTTTGTAGTGAACACACTACACACCAGCCTTTGTAGTGAACACGTTACACTCCGGCCTCTGACCTCTTCTCTCTCTCCCTCTCTCTCTGTTTTACTATTACTTTCAGCAAGGATTAGCTGAACAAAAAAAAACAAGATGAAATGCATGGGCATAATGATTGTAATAGATATATGTTTTCACTAGATGATTATTCATGTACGCCTTTTGTGTAAATAACCTCTGACCTGACCTGAAAATTCAAACCGCTACAGGATCAAGGTTCAGAATCTGATATAATTCATTCATTAACCGTATCTGGTTATAACCGATCCCGGAATCCGAATTTAAAAAGAAATAAAGATAAAAATAAATATATAAAAATAATAATTATAATAATAACAATCTAAGCGTTTTAAGTTATATCTGTTGCTATTAACGATCAAAGTTGGTGATGTAGCACTGTTGTTATTGTCGTTGTTCTAATAATAATATTACTACTACTACTACTACTGCTACTACTACTACTATTATCGTTATCATTTTCGATGTTATTATTATTGTTATTATGATGTTATCATAACTATTATTGTTATTATTATATTATCATATTAATTATTATTATCATCATCATAATCATCATCAAAAATCATCATTATCATCATCATCATCATCATCATTACCCAGTTTACTGTTATTACTATTATTTATTTATTTTAAATAACATGAAGGTGCACTGAACGTAATTCACATCTCGCTAACAGTAATTACTACCTCACCCGTTTTCAAATTGTCGTAGTAAACTAATAATTATTAGAAATCGTAAACAAAGCCTTAAAGGTGTTGTTAATTCGTTCCGTGCTTGTAAAATCTATTTATAACAACAACAGTAGTAATTTCGTTCCGTTTAACACGACACGCGAATAAGTCCATATTACTAGTACGGTTCTATGGTGTAATGGTTAGCACTTTGGACTCTGAATCCAGCGATCCGAGTTCAAGTCTCGGTAGAACCTAACGGTCAATATTTTATTTTATTTTTTATTTTTATTTTTTAATAATTTAGTTTTTTAAAGACTAATTTTTCTTCTGTCGTTTGTGTAATATGAAATTATTAAAGAAACCGCCTAATTTGTTTTAACGCAATAATCTTAATAAATGATTTGGTTAGATTGATTTTATGTATTTAATATTTAAATCATTGTTGATATTATTTTTATTTTACTGTGAAATCATTGTTTATAATTGGATTTTTATTGTTGTTACTGCTGAATGCATCTCTGCTGGTTTTATTACTACTACTACTACTACCACTACTACTACTACTACTACTACTACTACTACTACTACTACTACTACTACTACTGTTACTATTACTACTACTACTACTGTTATTACTGATATTATTAATTACTATTACTATTACTACTACTACTACTACTACTACTACTACTACTACTGTTACTATTACTACTACCACTACTACTAGTGGTACAACTACCACCACAACACCGCTACTATTAATACTGTTACTATGATTATTAAGATGAATTGCTACAACTGTTACTACTACTACTGCTGCTACTACTACCACCACCACCACCACCACCACCACTACTACTATTATTATAATTATTATTATTAATTGTTACTACTATTACTACAACTTCCACTACTACTACAACTACTACAGCTATGGTTATTATTAATTGCTATTATTGCTGCTGCTACTACTACTACTACTACTACTATTACTATATTATTACTGTTCCTGCTGCTGCTACTGCTACTGCTACTACTACTACTACTACTACTACTATTATTATTATTATTATTATTATTATTATTATTATTATTATTATTATTATCGTCGTTGTCATCGTTGTTGTCATAATCATGATTATTATAATTATCTTCATCGTTGTCAGTGTGGTTTTCCAAGTTAATCAAAATACAGATATTTTCTTTCTTAATCAGAAAATAAAGTTTGTAGAATAAAATAAAATTTGTTTCACCATGTACATGGAATTTCAACGTAGGACCAAAATAATATCTCACGTAGAAATGAGAATAGCATTATTGACATATTAACGTATCGGTTCTATGGTGTAATGGTTAGCACTTTGGACTCTGAATCCAGCGATCCGAGTTCAAGTCTCGGTAGAACCTAATTTACTTTTTATTTTTTATTTTACTTTATAAAGAATACATTTTTCTTCTGTCATTTATATAATAAGTAATTATTAAAGAAACCGCCTGATTTATAAATGAAATAATTTGCCCTAAAAATTATTGTAACCTGCAGAAATAAGAACAACAACCACAAAACAATATACAGCAGCATCAGTGGTAGCAACAGCAGCAGCAGCAATGATTCTACTATTAATGATACTTAGTAAAATAAGTAAATAAATAAATAAACCAGTGCGTTATTTAATAAAGTAAGAAAAATATAAATTTCACTGTATTTTATTCGATATAAATATCTGATAATTAAACTCTGTTACGAGACCCATTACACTGGCGTTGTCGTTTTTTCTGAACTAGACTTGATTCCAGGCTAATCTGTTTCTGAACAATTCAATGATTCTTGTCTGCATTTTACATCTCGTCACAGTTTCATGTCTCATTTGCTAGACACAAGTTAGTGCATAGTAATATCTCTACAGACTCATGACGTCATGTTTTAAATCCCATTGTCTGAATGTCTTTTATTTAGGACTGATAAAAACACTGTTATAGCGAAGACTGTGAGCCGCTATCTTTCACCGATAAATCGATATACTCCCCTATTTCGTTTAAACAAACACCGAGAATAATTATTCGTTTTAATTTAAACGATGATAAATGTTTACGGCTGTCTGAGTGCGTTAGACGAAACTTTCTGGGTTTAATAGCAGTGCAGTGTTAAACGAAAGGCTAGTACGATTAATTTAGTTCTAATTTTCTACAGATACTTGAACCCAATTTCTGGTGCATAAAAAAAAAAGTTTCTATTTTTAATTAAGAGTGACCTAATTTCCCCCCGCTAACCGTAAAAATCGACGGTTCCGTGGTGTAATGGTTAGCACTTTGGACTCTGAATCCAGCGATCCGAGTTCAAGTCTCGGTGGAACCTGAATTTAATTATTATAATTTTATTAGAGGTATTAAAGTAATTTCTAAAATTTTCTGTAATCAACTCGTATATAAAATAAAGCTAGCTGTTATAAAATATGCGGTTTTCTAGTAGTATTGGTGATAATTATAGCAGTAACAATAATGTTATGAATAGTAATGAAAATATTATTAAGTAATATAATACTAGTTGTGGAAACAGTATTATTATTAACATTATTTTTCTACTGTATTATCACACTTAACAGCTGTATTTTGAACTTGATGAATTATTTTTCTAGTATATTCATAGTACGTTTGAAAATGCGATACGACTGATAGCTTAATGAAAGGATATGTTTAAAGAAATTATAGGAAACCAGTGTAGCTCTCTCTCTCTCTCTCTCTCTCTCTCTCTCTCTCTCTCTCTCTCTCTCTCTCTCTCTCTCTCTCTCTCTCTCTCTCTCTCTCTCTCTCGTTCTTTCTTTCTCTCTCTCTCTCTCGTTCTCTCTCTCTCGTTCTCTCTTTCTCTCTCTCTCGCTCTCGCTCTCTCTCTCTCTCTCTCTCGTTCTCTCTTTCTCTCTCGCTCTCGTTTTTCTCTCTCCCTCTCTCTCTCTCTCTCTCTCTCTCTCTCTCTCTCTCTCTCTCTCTCTCTCTCTCTCTCTCTCTCTCTCTGCATGTATAAACGTTTGTATGTATACTTATGTACATATATAAACACATATTTCTGTCTGTACACATGTGCACACCCTCACACACATGCAGACGCACACGCACATATAAAACTATGGTTCTCAGTGTTCTGTCTAAAACAGTCATCAGACGCCGTCAAAGTAGCATTCACAACGTGATTCACATTTTAACATAATTTAATTTCCTGTACACACGTTTTAGTTACGACTTCTTTAAACCAGGCACCTGGGTTAACCGAGTATATCATTACACAACTGTACAAGCAACATACTGTAATTCGGCTAACGGCTTTTTAATCACATGTAATTAAATATAGCCCAATACGTAATACAGGTAGATAATACATAACAGCTTGCAAAACATCACGTACTAATATTGCTGAACTGTTTGAAAATTACTCCTTATCTTTTTAAACGTTTTCCTTACAGACAAAGTGAGTAGATTATTTTTAATCTGATTTCGGACAAGTGAAGCTTGATTTATGTTATTAAGCATAACATGATTTTTTTTTTTTTTTTTTTAATCTACGCGTTTTGATATTATTCGTTATAGTTTGAAGCGTTTACTCTTAAGAGTAATTATCTGTAATGGGCTATATATAAGACTCACACAGACAAACATGTAAGAAAGCATGCACGTACACATATATCCTATGGATCTTAATTCAAATAATGGGCATTTTTTTGTTTGGTTACATAAGCATTACCTTTAAAATATTCGTAAAATTAATCATGGTAACTTTCGGTATCTTCTGTCACATATCTCTTCCACAGTTTTTATTTTTTAATTTGTATTTGTTTTTATTATGTCTCCCTTTGTCTCTATCTCTCTCTGTCTATCTGCGTCTCTCTCTCTCTCTCTCTCTCTCTCTCTCTCTCTCTCTCTCTCTCTCTCTCTCTCTCTCTCTCTCTCTCTCTCTCTCTCTCTCTCTCTCTCTCTCTCTCTCTCTCTCTCCCCTTCCTCTCTTCAATGCTGTGAAATATGTTCTCAAACTGATGCAACTTCTTTATCTATTCAAATGTATTTTACATATCTGATCTATTTAAATCAAAACATAGAACGTGTTATAATTATGACGTTAAAATATATTCTCAAAATGCTGATCAACTGATACAACTTCTTTATCTATTCAAATGTCTCTGTCTATTTTTACATATATTATGTACGCGTGTGTAATTTACACATATTCTTTATCTATTTAAATCTCTTTGCATTTTTACATATATTATGTACGCGTGTGTAATTTACACATATTCTTTATCTATTTAAATCTCTTTGCATTTTTACATATATTATATACGCGTGTGTAATTTACACATATTCTTTATCTATTTAAATCTCTTTGCATTTTTACATATATTATGTACGCGTGTGTGTAATTTACACATATTCTTTATCTATTTAAATCTCTCTCTGTGTATTTTTACATACATTATACACGCGCGTATAATTTACATATTCATGCGCTCGTTTGCGCCTGCATGTTCGACACATTAAAAAATAATGGTCAATTACGATCGTTCTGTACCAGCGTGGCTTCTTTTCAAACTTTGTTAACGACATAACGGCTATGCTAATAACACAGTCCTCACGTGAAGAACACCTTAACGTCGCCCGTTCTGAACGTGCCCCGTCTGTACGGACCAATGGACGGGAGGGAGGACCATGTTACGTCATCTTTCAGACGTCTGCTCCTTTTGGTTAATGCGCGTCTGCTGTGGTTAAACTGAGCGTCCCGTGTTCTGGAGCATCCTGAGTGAAATAATTTTATAACCGAGATGTCAGACGCAGGGATAAAACAAAGCAGCAGGGCTGTCGTGCTGGCGAGGTTTTGCAGGATCTGTTGGGAGAAACGGTATTGTTGAAATTAACATTAAAAAAGAAAAAAAGAAAAAAAAAAAACAAATTCTGTCTGTTGTAAAGGAAAAAAAAGACGGATTAGATCATGCAGAATACAATTTGCAGGTAGGATGTAGTGATGATGATGATGATGTGATATTCATAATGATGATGATGGTGATGGTAATGATAAGTACTAATGATAAGGTGATGATGATTTATGGTGATAATGATGATGACGATTGATGACGATGATAGCAATGTATGATGACTGGAATAATAGTGATAGTGATAATGATGATGGTGTGATGATAGGCATAATGGTGATAATGATAATGTCGATGATAGTAGAGAGATGATTCTAATATGTATGATGATGATGATGGTATATGATAGTCATTATTTTGATGACGATGATGAAGGTCTAGTGATAGCGATGGTGATAATGATAACGAAGATGATGATGGTTATCCTGATCTGGTGATTGTTTTATATTTAGAGTTATACTGATTTTGTTATTATAATGTGAAAACCTGCTAGGAAGATCACATTCTATGAGATACGGATAAGTCTAATAATACTTTAGCAATAATTATTTTGGAATTTATATAACAGCATGCTGTGTCAAAACAAATACAGGATCATAAACATGAACGAAAATATTTCCTGTTTTGAAAAGAAGAAACATCTGTATGTTTCTTGTATCTCTTAATATCATTAAACTAAAGTATAGAATATTACTTAAAACGTAAAGCTGAATATTCAAATTCAAGAACGTTCAAATATATGTATACTATACTAACAGTTATGTTTGATTATGCACATATACATATACATATACACACACACGCAGACACACACACACACAGTCTTCTCAAATTCTTATCTCTTTTGTCTGTATATGTATATATACATACATACATACATGCATACATATATGTATATATACATATATACATACATACATACATAGATACATATACATATATGTAAATATCATCAAGCTGTTACACTATCAGTTAATTTAATTCATGATTAATCTGATGTCAATCTACATGAAGAAACAAATAAATGTTTGAATATTATAACTTACTAATTTCTCTGTACATGTTTCTCGTTTATTAACGTCACGATAAAACCTCGATAATTCCATTAATATCTATTAACAGGCGAATACCTGTTATTAATATATACAGCATACATTCAGACAAGCATAGCCAACGGTTTAGTATATACATGCATAGACCATAGTCTATCATAAACCAGTTGTGGGGCACTGGATGGAACGGGATATAACTATAACAGACGGGTGCACGAATAAAAAGAAAAGAGCTCCGTTACAAAACGTTTTCTATTGCATTTCAGTGATTTTAAAGAACTTCGCAATAAAAGTATTATTGCTTGTTTCTGATGTCATTGGATGCCTTTACACTAATGATTTTTCGTTTACCTTTAATTTCTTTCATTTACGATTTTTCCAATGACTCGGCGACAGCATTGCCTTGTTTAGACGCCATTTGTAAATACACATGAAGAACACAGAGTACATTTTAGTAAATCATAACCCACGACTGAGAATATACAAATAAATTAATGAATAAATGAAAAATAAATATATATATATATATATATATATATATATATATATATATATATATATATATATATATATATATATATATATATATATATAAAAAAAATAATAATAATAAAGAAAAAGAAAGAAAAAACAAAAAAAAAGAAGAAAACAAGATCACATTTTGTTCAGCTATCTGAATTATGTGTTCAACAACATTAGGAAAATGTTACGTTAGTAAATATTGGGAATCCGATAAAAAAAGTAAGTTTTAAAAAGTAAAACTAAATGGACTGAAGGCTTTACTTGCAAAAAAAAAGAAAAAAAAAAGAAGGATTTGATAAAAACTAAATTTTGAAGAGTCAAAATAAATGGACTGAGCTTTTTATGAAAAAAAAAAAAAAAAAAAAAAAAAAATATAAATAAACAAAGTAAAAAGATATCTTCATAATAGGTCTGCATATCAAACCAGCTGACGTCAGTGCTCTAACCACTGGACTACGATCGTCTTGCTCTCTATCAAATTACACGACAGACAAAAGAGATAAGGATTGAGAAGATCGAGACAGAGAACCCTCTCAGGTCACGTGTATAATTACAAACCGATTTGAGTTATTCATTGGTCGTTATTGACAAAGTTTGTAGCTGTCAGTCATCTTCCACGCCATCAATATAGCAATTTTCTAAGAGGTATTATGTGGATGATGAGTAACAAGTATAAAACTTCAGAAAAATCTCTTTGATTTTGATGCGATTATATCTG
>CM022667.1:1957000-1967000 GCA_012295275.1 Chrysomallon squamiferum
TGGTTCTTTAATATTGTCGTAATATTCAAACACACTCATTTGCATTTAATGCCTTATTCAAACCCCCCTGTGTTAGTTCTACGTTATCTACTGGATATTCAAACCCCCCATTCCATGGTTCTACGTTAATAGTGTTATAGTTTCAAACACACTCCCTGGTACGTTAATCTACGTTAATTGTGTTAATATTCAAACAGACGCCCCCTTTACGTGTAGTTCTACGTTAATATTGTTGTAATATTCAAACATATTCTCTGGTACGTGTAGTTCTACGTTAATAGTGTTGTAATATTCAAACATATTCTCTGGTACGTGTAGTTCTACGTTAATAGTGTTGTAATATTCAAACACACTCCCTGGTACGTGTAGTTCTACGTTAATAGTGTTGTAATATTCAAACACACTCCCTGGTACGTGTAGTTCTACGTTAATAGTGTTGTAATATTCAAACAGTCTATAATACGTTGAGTGTTACGTTAACACTTACAATGTTTAGATAATAACATACAGAAACATGTAAATTCAAACACAACATGGCACGTTTAGTGTAATGTCTAAATGATGTCACATATAAGCATGCATATCCAAACTCTCCGTGGTACGTTTAGTGTAAATATATACGTGTTTTCAATACATAAATATAACCCTGAAAAATATAATTTTAAGAAACAGAAATAAAGTAAAGAAAAGGGAATATTAAAAACAAAATATAATGTGTTTGTTTGTTTGAATTTGCGTATGTGTGTGTGTGTATGTGTGAGATATTAATGTTAATTATTATCGACTCAAAAGTAATAGAACATTACCACGTTTTATATCTTTACTTATGTCCATGATTCTCAGTCGTTAATCATTTTTCCTTTATAATTTTAATCCTTTTGTCTCCACCTATGTATTCATTTGTCGTTCTCTGGTATCTTAAATCCTTCTATTTTGAAAAAAAAAAAAGAAAAAATAATTCTTGTGCCAGCTTATACATACCATGAAATATATGTTTTCATGATTACTTGAAAAAAAAAAAAGATTAATGTGTAAACTGAGCTCTTAATGTATTTTGAAAACAAAAAGAACGTATTTATTATTATTTTTTATTTTTTTTTTATTTCTTTTCTAGTACACTATATATTCTTCCATTATAACAGTTTTATTCATTTTTTTTTTCCCCACCGATATTTTCCTTTTCTTCTCTGCTCAAAACAAACTCTTTGTTTACCGTGTAATGTATTTAGAAATAAATCTAATCAGTGGCGGCATATTGCTAATGAGTTTTGTTAATTAACGGGGGCTGATTTAACAAGAGATAGCAGGAGAACATAGACTGACAGCTGTGGAAATTCGTTTCTCTTAATTACATTTTGCTCAGTGTTTGCCAGTGTGTTTGAGGTAAAACTCATTTAGTTTCGACTTGTTGTAAAAAATTATGCCGGTGTATAATAATATATTTGATACCGCATTTTCGATAAAACAAATTAAAATGCTGTTTTCGTACATCGTGTACATATATCTCTGTAAATCAGAAATATATGTACATAAGTATTAAAGTTAGTATATGTGTGTCTGTGTATGTGTTTGTGAGTGTGTCTATGTGTGTAGTCTTCATATTAGATGTAAATCCACAGTTATAATGTAGAAGTTAAATGCTTTAAATATGATAATTTATTCTGATGCTTTCTCTCTCTCCCTCCTTCCCTCCCTCCCTCTCTCCCTCCGTCCTTCCCTCCCTCCCTCTCCCTCCCTCTCTCCCTCCCTCTCTCACTAAATCCTCCCTCACTCCCTCCCCCTTCCTCCTCCACCCCTCTCTCTCTCACTCTCTCTCTCCCTCCCCCCCCTCTCTCTCTCTCTCTCTCTCTCTCTCTCCCTCCTCTCTCTCTCTCTCTCTCTCTCTCTCTCTCTCTCTCTCTCTCTCTCTCTCTCTCTCTCTCTCTCTCTCTCTCTCTCTCTCTCTCTCTCTCTGTTATTATTAGTATTATTATTACTATTACTGTAGGTTGGTCGGTTTCTGCGGTACCCCTGTGTCAAGTTTATTGGACAGAGCATGTCGTTTATTGCATTCCTTGCCATGATCCTCATCTCGACGGCGAAAGAGACGTCGCACCGACGCATGTCCTACTACAGCGACATCCACCACTTCTACAACACGATCATTCGGAGCAACCAGACGATATACCCTGAAGATTTCGTGTTGAGGACGTTTGAACCGGAGTCCATACACGTGGTCATGTCCGTGTGGATAGCTGGTAAAGAAATCTTTTTAATTTTAAACATTTTGCTATGACAAAACTTTATAGCATTGGAAATTACATTCAAAAAACGAATATTTAGCTAAATTAACATTATCACAGACTAACTGTCTTATAGACACGTAGTCTTTGAAATTAAAGGAATTGCTCATAAAAAAAAAATAATAATAATAATAAATGATAGATGCCAGGATCAATTCTCCCGTTCCAGACATGACTCTATTTCCTGGTATGAGATTTCCTGATTATTGGTTGGTGTGTAATTATGAAAAATATATTCTTAAATTCGAATGACTTGTATCTAATGACGAATAGTCATGAATACTGTTTAAAATGTAAAACGGAGTAAAGAATGGTTAAATAATGTTAAATGTTCAATGCAATTATAAACTGAAATAGAACTAAAACATAGGGTAAGGCAAAGAACTGAAAATCATCATCATTATCAGTTTCATTCCTATTTTATCATTTATTTATTTATTTATTTATTTATTTATTATTATTATTATTATTATTATTATTAGTAGTAGTAGTAGTAGTAGTAGTAGTAGTAGTAATAATAGAAGTAGTAGTAGTAGTATCATTAGCATCATTATCGTCATCATCATCATCATCATCATCATTACCACTATCACCATCGTAATTATCAATATTATTACATTATTGTCATTATTACTATCGTCATTATCATCATCTACATCAACATCGTAACTTCTCCTTTGCATCATTCTTCAGCTACCATTACTACTACTACCACCACCACCACCACTACTATCTCTACTACTACTGCTGCTACCGAACCGACACTACTATTACTATTACTATGGCTATTTCCACCATTATTGCTATTACTACTACTACTATATTATTATTAATATTGTTGTTGTTGTTGTTGTTGTTGTTGTTATTATTATTATTATTGTTATTATTACAGGAATGCTATGGCAGGAGTTAAAACAGCTCTATGGAGAAGGAGTACAGCATTATTTTGATTCACTGTATAACTATTTGGATATGTCAGTGCTGACGTTATATGTGGCGTCATTTACTCTTAGATATGTGTGTGTTTACAAGGTGGGTTTCATGTTTTATTAACACCTATACTCTGAGATATATCTTATATTATTAATATGAAATAATAATAATAATAATAATAATAATAATAAATATATAAATAAAATTAAATTAAATAAATAAAATATCTAATAATTGATAATTAAAAAGTAAAAAAAAAAAAAATACAAATATAAATAAAAAAATATAAAATAAATAAATAAAAAAAGTAAAATTTAAAATTATTATTATTATTAATAATAATATTTCTTCTGTTATTTATTTATTTATTTATTTGTTTTTCTCTGTAGGTAAAGACATCTTTGGCATACTTCAGGCGACTTGAGTCGTGGTATGATTTACGTAACCAGACTGTGCTGGCAACGTATCACTGGTACTGGTTACCGGCAGGTAAGTCAAAGTCATCAAGTGTGAAGAATTACTTAACTTTAAAAATGACTGAAGAGATTTAATGGAGAAACTCAGAAGAAGAGATAGATTAATTGTACGCATATCTGTAGATGCGGCGTGAATTGTGCGAAAAATGAATGTGTGGATGGGAATAATGTGTGTCTCAGTGCGTGCGCGTGTGAATGTGTGTGCGTAATATATACACACACACACATACACGTGTGAATGTGTGTGCGTAATATATACACACACACACATACACACATACACATATCATCCTTTACATATAATTATGTGGATGTATATGAGTTTGATGTATGTTTCTAATCTTAAGTCTACATCATGTTAAATGAAAGACGTTTGTTTACTCCCGATTCACATACTGAAGGGAAACAATTCATGTGTGATTAACTGCACTAAAAAGTAGAGGTTATCTGCCACTGGTTTACACATTTCAGTGTGGAGGTTAATATTGTTACGAAACATTAAAACATTTGTCTTTTAGTTCTTTTTGGTATGAAGCTGTTTACTCGAGTTACAAACATTAGTGATGTAATGTTCAGATAGTTTACTTAGTATAGTTGTTTTGATAAATATACATAAGTTCAAACTGAAAAAAACAAACAAACAAAAACACAAAAAAATCCAAGTATAGTCACTCACATTAATTAATAAATACACCGTCACCTTCTTTCTCCCTCCCTCCCTCATTTTCTTCACTCACCGCCTCATTTCACCACCCATTCACCCACTCAGAATCTCCCTCACTCACCCCGTCTCTCAAAAATTCATCGCCTCTCTCACATTCTCACACTTTCTCGCTATCCTGGTCATCCCTCCCGTCCTCTCACTCTCCCTCCTGTCCTCTCACTCTCCCTCCTTCCCTTAATTCCCTCACAAACACACACACGCACACACACGCACACACACACACACACACACGTACACGCAACGCAAAACCTGACAGCCAAGCAGTGCAGTAAACGATTAAATTAAAACCAAAACGGTGTTTTCAGATCGCTACTACTGGGACAGCTGGGACCCGTACAACATGGCCGAGGCTACTTTCGCTTTGGCGAACGTGATCAGCTTCTCCCGCGTGTCTTCCGTCCTCCCCACCAATGAACTGTTTGGACCTATGCAAATCTCGCTGGCTCGGATGATTACGGTAAATGTTTTTTTGGTTTCGTTTTCATTTTGATTTTTTGTATTTTGTTTTTGTTTTCGTTTTGTTTTGTTGCCGTCTTGATTTTTTTTTTTTTGATTTTTTTTTTTTTTTTTTTTTTTTGGTTTCGTTTTGCTTTTATTTTTTTTAACTGTTTATTTTATTATATTACATTTTTTTTTTTTTTTTTATTATTTCTTTGTGTGTCGTTGTTTTGTTTTTTCTTTATTTACTTTTTTCTTCGGTTTTTCTGTGTTTATCGTTAGACCTAGATCCAAATTATTTATCTTGGTCTCTTTGCAGTATCTTAAACTGGCCAGTAATATTATCAAAGGATAATGATATTACTACAACTATTTCTTCCAGTGCTGCTATCGTTGCTACTGCTACTGCTACTGCTGCTATTACAGCTAGCACAACTACTACTGATACTATTACTACTACTACTACTACTACTACTACTACTACTACTACCACTACTACTACTACTACTACTAATAATAATAATAATCTAGATCACTTACGTTAAGTTCTATACCTCTTAGACAGTTCCTATATCACTTATCTTAATTTCGTTAAAGACGATGTTATCATTTGCGTTAATTTCTATGTCACATTAATTTCTATATCATTTATGTTAATTCCTATATCACCTACGTTAATCTGCAGATCATTTACGTTAATTTTTATATCATTTACGTTAATTCTTATATGATTTACGTTAACTCCTATACCACTTATGTCAAATCCTGTCTCACTTAGGTTTCTTTTTGCAGGATATTCTAAAGTTTGCAGTTATATTTGTCGTGCTGTTTATCGCGTTCATGGTTGGACTACATAATCTCTACTGGTATTATCCAAAACAAGTGAGAGGAGAAGTAGAACTGTTTGAACACAACATTTCAACAGAGGCAGAGAAGCATTTTGGCATGTAAGTACATTTCTTTCTCTATATATATACTTATATATATATTTATTAAACAAAATCCATTAAAAGTAAATCTGATTCGTAGACATTATTTTAATCATGTTTGTTAATTAAACAAATTAATTATAAGTCAAATTCATTTTATTTTTGAAATGAATCTGTGAAAGTTCTTTTTTTTTTAATTACATATAGTTATTAAAACAAAATTCATGTTCGTATGTAGATATTTATTTAATTACGTTTCGTAATTCAGGTATAATTAATTAAAAGTCTGTTTCGTGTTTATTCATTTGTTTCACCACTAACCGAAAGAAAATTTATTAAAAATCAGTTTCATATGTACCAAATTTTATGTATTAATTAATTTACTTGCGTGTACTAATTAATTTTTGTTTTTGTTAAAATATAATTAGGGCACAATAACTGACTATGATTATAACAATGATGTTGATTATGATGATTATAACGATAATTACTGAGATAATGATTAAAAGATCTAATATGTCGATGATAATGAGAATTATAAATAAAATGAAGAAGAAAATGATGATGACGATGATGAATGATGATGATGAAATCAGTATTATGATTTTTTTTTAATCATTCTCTTTTCCAAAAAATTCATTTATTCATTCAAAAGTGGTGAAAGTTTTTATGGCATTTTTGACATATTCATTGCATGTTTTGGATTAAAGTTCATTTTGTATCAGTTACTAATTATAAAATAATATTTAACGTTAAATATAATTTATTAAAGCATGTTAATTATATTTGTACATACAATGGTCTCATAGTGGGCATAGTGATTTGTATTACATGCATGTGTATGAGTGTATGTGTGTGTGCCTGCGTGTGCGTGTCTGTGTGTGGAAAGAAGATAAATACATTGTACTTACTTGCAATGTAAATTCTAGGACTGCATGGAATGTTAACGATGTGAAATTTGTTACCAGTTGCATGTTCGTATACAAGTCTGAAGTGAAAGATATTTAGTTAATATTTAGAAATATATATGCAAACGCGATGTGAATGCACACACACACATTCAAATTTATATAAAAAGCTATACACATTTTGATGACCTCCCCAAGGGTACCAAAAGACGCGAAACGATCTTTTTTCCAGCTTGCAGAATAGTTCTTAGTAACCTCAATCTTCGACTCTTTTCTCTCCTATATGTATGTATGTATATATATATATATATATATGATATGTATATATGTACATATGTATACCAACATTAAATTTAGCATATCTGACACTTAAATGTTTTATATTAAACTATGTTTAGGTGTCGTTAAATTATATATTTTTGTGTTCACTCTCTCGCTTGCTTTTTTTTTCTTCTCGTCTGTATATTTGAGTGTTGATGTACGAGAGAGAGAGGTGTGTGTGTCTGTGTTTGTATTTTAGTATTTGTTTGCTCGTTATTTCGCTATAATGTTGTTTTGTAATGATGTTAGGTTTTCCGTGTTGTGTCTCTATCTCAAAGTTTTTGTTGTTGTTTTGAATGCTTGGCCAAGAATAGTATTGTTTATTGTTTGTTGTTTGTTATTTTTATTAAATCTATTATGATCATTATACTTTAATTATTTGTTTCTATTATTTTTATTATTATTACTATTATTATTATGATCATTATCATTCTTCTTCTTCTTCTTCTTCTTCTTCTTTTTCTTATTATTATTATTCTTCTTTATTATTATTATTATTATTATTATTATTATTATTATTATTTCATACTACTGATGCTGCTGCTTTTTAGATTTCTGTTCGCTTCTGTAAATTTGTTTTTAAAGTTTTAATTTCTTTTAATTTTAATCACTGATATTACATAAAGTAAGAAGGCATTAAAAGATATATGTAAGTTAGAAACTGTAAACCGCTGAAACCAATGTCTTGGGCTGTTAGTGATAATGAACATTTTAAAACTAGCTAAATCTATGGCCTACTAAAGTTAAGATATTTGACATTAACTACAAATATGAAAGTAAATATATAAATAGATATATAAATAAATAAACAGAACAACAAATAAACAAACAAACTCTCCAACAAAAAAACAACGAGAAATAATAATGATAATAATAATAATAATAATAATAATAATAATAATAATAATAATAAAAAAAACCGAAAGAAAAACCTCACAAAAATAATTTATTACCAAGAAATTTTTATCTACATCATTTCATCATCATGATGGTCATCATCATCATCATCATCATTAATCATTGCCACAAGAACCAACACCACAATTACTACTAATCTTAACTACAGCTTATTTAACCTTGTTTTCGTAAACGCTTACTTTACTTACCTTTCTCTGCGTGCGTGCGTGCGTGCAAGCGTGCGTGGTTCTGGGTGTGCTTGCGTGCGTACGTGTGCGTATTTGTGATAATAATATAATTCCATGGCTGTTATATTATTCCTCATTTTTCTGTTTGATCCAAATCTTTACATATATATATATATATATATATATTGCTTTACTTATCTTTCTAGCTTATTTCGTGTGTTAAATAAACCAAAAAATGTTTTCACCCCGTCTCCGCATTTCTGCTTCTCTTCTAGCCCACATATCACGTTTCGAACAGTCTTTTGGTCGATGCTTGGTAGGGGCGAACCGCAGGCCGTAGAACTCGACGGATACAACAACATGTTCACGCAAAACGTCGGATACTGGATATTTGGCGTCTACAACGTCGCCGTTGTCATTGTCTTGTTGAACATGTTGATAGCTATGATGTCAAGGTCGTTTGAGATCATTCAGGTAAAAAAAATTAACAAACGTTTAGGCGACGACAGATTCTAGACTGAACTAGAGTGAAATATTTTTTTTGTTTTTTTTTTTTTTTTTACCAACACTCAACCCCTGGGCGTCTGTGGTTTGCATGGGAAAGAACATGGAAGTGGTATTTGTCAAACAGTACCTTTGATAGTATGGATGAATAGTCTTATGCTATATATTTATATATGCTATATTTCCAAGATATTATTTTGTTGTTTAAACAGCGACTTATCGTTGCTAATCACAAAGTACGACCTGTTAGAAATAACAATTTTACAAAACAGTCGAACGCCGCCATTTCATCCTTTCGCAGCTGAAGTTGTGACGTCATTGCCTACATGGCCGACTGACAGCTGCATTTTTCTCACAGCTGTTTACGCGATGACGTCAGAGACAGGAAGAAAGGGCGGCGTGCGCATCATAAAGAAACATGTATTCTTACGCGGTCTTATTCCTTATTAATTAAGACTAAATGGGGAAAAAAAAAAACAAAAAAAATCTTGGAAGTATGCAAAATTTATTTAGACTGTTCATCGTATCATCAAAGGTATACGTTAAGTTTAGAAGCTTACGTGTAAGGACTGCAGACGTCGTTGCCATGGTGTTGCTTTTTCTTCAGTTTTGATAAAACGTTTCGGACGTCGTTTTGGTCAGTACTGGGCAGAGGGGAGCCTGAGATTGTGGAACTCGGCGACTACAAAAATTACTTGACTCAAAATGTCGGGTACTGGATATTCGGCGCCTATAACGTTACCATAGTGATCGTTCTGCTAAACATGCTAATAGCCATGATGTCCAGATCGTTTGAACAGATACAGGTAACGTTTCCGTAAAACACGCAGGTAGATCTGAATAGCAGAGCATGTTATATACAGGTAATTTAATTCTAGAACATATATATATATATATTTATTGTTAGCATACATATACAGGTAATTAAATATTAAAACGTATATACAGGTAATGTAATATTAAAACATATATACAGATAATTTAATGTTAAAACATGTATACAGGTAGGGTAATGTTAGAACACATATACGGATAATTTAATATTAAAATGTATATAAAGGTAATTTAATACTAAAATGTATACACAGGAAATTTAATATTAAAACATACAGACAGATAATGTAATATCAAAATTTATATACAAGTAATTTAATGTTAAAACATATGAACGTATATACAGATAATTTAATATTAAAACGTATATTCATGTCATTTGATATTAATACGTATATACAGGTAATTTAATGTTAAAATATGCATACAGGTATTTAATATTACATATATACATAGTTAATTTAGTGATAGAATATTAGTATATTTGTATGTGTCTGGATTACTTTATAAAATTATTTATTGTTATTTAACAAATTTTAATTATTATTATTATTATTATTATTATT
>CM022667.1:1969500-1987000 GCA_012295275.1 Chrysomallon squamiferum
TATTATTATTAGTAGTAGTAGCAACAGTAGCAATAATAATAGTAGTAGTGATAGTAGTGGTGGTGTTACTAGTAGTATAGTCGTAGTCGTAGTAGTGGTAGTAATATCGTTACTGCTACAAGTTGTTGTTGTTCATCTAGAGTATTTCTGACAGATTCAACTGTGTCATTAACTACGCGGCCCAGTGAATAATATTAATACTTAGATAAAGTTAATACTCTCATTTAGATCAACTGAGAACATTTTAGACGTGAAATTTGATAATACGCGAGTGAACTCGATATCTGAACGAAACACTCATAAATAACGTCTTTATTCGCAATCAGATTTAAAATGATTAATATGTAAATTAATATATATATATATATATATATCACACGTTTTAAACTTTTAATAATACAGTAAGTGAGTTTAAAATATTAACGGGTTGCAGATCAGACGTTTTGGAATTACAGTTCATTAAAAAGTCAACAAACTGTACATATGTTTTATTATTGGTGTGGACTGATTATTCTCTCTCTCTCTCTCTCTCTCTCTCTCTCTCTCTCTCTCTCTCTCTCTCTCTCTCTCTCTCTCTCTCTCTCTCTCTCTCTCTCTGTGTTTGTGTGTATGTGTGTTGCTACGTGTATGAATTTATATATTCATGTATATTTGTATGTGTATGTGTGTTTGTGTGTGTGTGTGTGCGTGTGCGTAAGTAGGTATGTATGTATGGTTTTGGTTTTCTGAGAATAATCTGTTGTTCATGTGTATTTGTGTGTTATACGTGTGTTACAGCTATAGTTGTATTTACAGTGGTTAACGACAGTCCGATAGTAAAACACTGACGACAGTGATAAAGCTCTAATATTAATTATAAATGTCTAACATACATTGTTCTTACTGATTTTTTCTTATTATTATTTACTGATTTGTTTTAAATTTAAACGAAACTATGACATATTACTACTACTGCTAACATTAATACTACTACTATTACTAGTACTTCTAATAATAATAACTAATAATGATAATATGCAATATTGTATTGTACAATATTATTCTGTACTGTACTGTACCGTAACATAGCAATGCAATAAACATAACTATATTACATAATATATCATACCATACATACCGTATCCCACTGTGATACTAGAAAATACCATACGTACCAGGCCATTAAGCTACCACAACTACTGCGACAACCACTACTACCGCTGTTCTTTCTATATGAATAATAAGGCTAATGACGACAACGACAACGACAACGATGGTATATTAATTATTATTGTTGTGGTAATAACTGATAAATAAATAAATAAATAAATAAATAAGGCTGAAGATTTACCAAAATATGAACTATGACGTCATAATTTCAGGAAGTGACGTCAACTGACGTTCAGAATGGTGACAGACGGGATATGAACGGACCAGGGATTCAGCACTTCAGAGAAAGAATGGCCACAACCAATGGCTTCGTCCGCAATGATTCCGACCCCACTTTATTCAGTGACAAACTCACGTACAAGGTATTTTGGTGTGCGTGTGCGTGTGCGTGCATTTATTTGTATGGATCAGGAAAATATATTACGTATTCTCCGAGTATATTACGTCAAACGGAAGCACGCAAACACACACACACACACGCATTATATGAACATTTATAATTATATTCACACAAACATACATACGTAAACATATATAATTATATTCACACACACACACACACGCATACATAAACGTATATAATTATATCTACACACACACACATGCACACACACATACACACGCACACACACATTTATTACAAGATATGCGAGAAGATTTTCCGAAATAAACTAATACTGTATTTAAAAAATGTATATGTATATATAAATAAATAATTGTTTTAATTTTTCAGAGAGTTATGAAAAGGATCGTGAAAAGATATATCTTTGACACACAACGCGAAACGGACAGCTCAGAAGGTATAACCTTGAACGTATTTATTTTATTTGCTGTCATCTTCAATAAGGTGACAGTAAATTTTAAGCTTCAGTTTTGTTATTTTTCTTCTTCTGTTGTTACGCCTTAGACAGTCGTAGAACGGACGAAAAATGTATCTGCGTTTCACATGTTCTTTTCGTTATTATTTTAAAAAGTATTTTTGTGTTTGTAATTTTTCCTTTATTTATTTATTTATTTATTTATTTATTTATTTATTTATTTATTTATTTTTTTTTTTTATTTATTTATTACTGTGATGCCCAACCAAAATTAGTAAATATTTTTTTTTTTTTTTTTTTTTTTTTTTAAAAAAATTCGGGGAAAAAAATACACATACAAAAAAATAATTATAAAAAATAAAATAAATAAATAAATAAATAAACAAATTTAAATAAAAACAACTTCAACAACAATAATAAAATAATAATAAATAAGTAAATAAATAAATAAATAAATAAATAAATAGTAAAAAGGACGTAAAAAAATAGAAAAAAAGTTTAACAAAAGAATCAAAAACGAATAGAATTAGTAAACTTAAACAAGTATCGACTGACAGTGAAGGTGTTGTTGAAGTAATAATGTCTACGAATTAATTACCTGTGTGTAAAAAACGACGCATAAGAGCGATAGATACGCTGTAATTGACTTAGTTAAGTCTTTACACACATCTAATTATTTTCATTTTGATATTGATTAAATTTTCTTACTATGATTTGAAAATTAAATTTAACACGTGCTGTTATCTGTGTGTAAAGTTGTAAAAAAATTTGTCAGCTTTATACAGGTGTGAATGTGCGTATTTCTGAGATATATATACGTATGTTTGATATACAATTGATACATTGAAACAGAAAATAATTATAATAAAATTAATATATTTTAAATTCTGAGATAAAGATCCATATATCCAAATTATGATAACAGACTGAAAAAAAAAAAAAAAAAAAAATAAAATAAAAAAGAAAGAAAGAAAAAAAAAAAAATAATAATTTATAATAATAATAATAATAATAATAATAATAATAATAATAATAATAATAATAATAATAATAATAATAATAATAATAATAATAATAAAATAATAATAATAAGTAAATAAATAAATAAATAAATAAAAGATAGAAGAACAATAAAAAATCTTGAAGAATTTATTTCATAATGCAGCATTTACACTCCCACTGTTCACTATCTGATGATAATTACGTTGACTCCTTTTTTCACATACGTATATATATATTTTTTAATTTCTATTACGCACGCCACACGCGTATACTTTTAACCCCAGTTCAAACGTCATTCCTAACATCTTTTCCAGGAGACTTCGACGAGCTGAAGCAGGACATTTCCAGCTTTCGTTACGAGATGCTGAACCACCTGAACCAGAGACAGAGGCAGTCGGATCAGAACACGGAGTTGCTCTCAAAGATCTCCCAGCGGCTGGACTCCCTGTCGCGACAGCAGGAACTCATCGCCAAGCATCTGCACTGCTCCGAGCGAGCCTCGTCTTCCAGGCTGGCCATAGAGGGCGCTTCCAGAGACGTCACGGTCCAGTGCCCAGACGACGACAGTGCCCAGAACGAAGAGCAGACGGCGGATCCTTCGTCGACGAGTCGGCTGCGTAACCGGGCGGTCGGGAAGCTTCGGATAATTCCGGAGGAGACGAGAGGAGACGGCAGAGAGGGCGTGGCGAGAGAGGGCGCCACGGGGGCTGACTGGGGGGATTTGCGCGAGACGGAAGACGACGACGACGGTGTTCCGGCGACGGAAGAAGATGTTGAAGGGAAAAGCGACGATCGTCTCCCTTTCGTGGACGCTCTTGAAGTGGAGGTGAAGGTCGAGAGCGCGGGGCCGGCTCCTCTGGCTCCTCTGGTTCCTCTGGCTCCTGGCGACATGGAGGAGCGTCTCTGACGAGAGGTCGGAAGCCTGTGAGTGAATGAGGAGGAGAGCTTGTGATTGAGGAGAGTCTGTGATGAGGTGAATTTTGTGTGACAGAGGAGAGCGTGTGGTATGGTGTGGTATGGTGAGAGAGAGAACAAAAAATTAAAAATATATCTCGTATTAGGAGAGTTCGTTCTCAGGTGATTCCGTGATTCGGTTGAGTTTGTGTTGAGGGGAGTTTCTGATGAGGCGAGTCTGTGCTGAGGAGAGTTTCTGATGAGGTGAGTCTGCGAGGAGAGCCCACCATTTGTGATGCTGGACGTCAACCATTTTTTTTCTTAATAAAGAACACTGACCATTTGCAATCAGGGAAAGTTATTGTTTCTTGGGTCCACTATTTGTGAAAGAGGAAAGCGACGGTTTGTAATGAAGAGATCTGATATTTGTAATGATGAGAATTTATGAATTCTAATAAGGAGAGCCAATCAGTTGTGATGATGAATTACGTTTATGGAGAGTATAATGTTAAAAAATGTTCAGGAAAAAATGTTCGCGTTTTCTAATGAGCAGTGTTTGGTTGTTTTATAATAAGGAGAGTATTTATTTGTGATGAGGAGAGCTGATATGTAATGATTAGGAGAGCTAACGATTATGTAACACGAGGTAAATTGTTTATTGAAATCGATCACGTTCAGGATAACTGATAATTTGTGATGAAATCAATCAGTCAATCGCTGTCTATATGGGTACGACAGTTCAGTGTATTTTATCAAAAAGGGTAAATGATGTTTTAGGAACCAAAAATGATCATATTTAATGATTTTTTTTTTTTTTATGATGAGAAGATCATCATGTGATGATATTTAATGAAGAAAGAGTCATCGTAATGATGACTTGTCTATCACTTTCAGTCAGAAAAACGGATCATCTACGGTGATGACTAATCAGTCATACGTGATCAGGAGAGCAGATGATACGTGATGATTACAGACTGGGTATGATCAGGGAGATTCGATCGCACTAAATCAGAAGATTGGATCACTGATTTGTGTGAAGAAGTGATTCAGTGCTTTGAAAGGAGGAATTTAACTGATGTGAAATCAGGAGTCAGTGATTTGAAATCGTGAGAATTAACGATTTGAAGAAATTTGGAGAGTTAGCGACGTGATGAAATAAGGAAAGACAGTGATTTGAAATCAGGAGAAATGATCATTTGTCATGTGTTTTTTTGTATGTCTTTGTTTAAAAAAAAAAAAAAAAAAAAAAAAAAAAGTGCCTGCTTTTTGAAAACTCAAGTTTGTTATGCAAAACTTGTATGAACTAAAGTTGTGATTTGACACTGGAACAACAGAACATACTCTTTAACAACTCTTTCCCTATTGTTAAGTATATTTCCGTTTGCTGATGCTGTCAATGCATAAAGTAGATTTCTGATTAATGCTAAATCTTCACTGAATCTTTTTAAACAAATTTAAAAAAGGATAATGCGGATTTCTTTTATGATTGGTAATAAATGCAACGTTGATTTCCGAGTTTCGATAATTCATTCATAACTACCAAAATGTAAAAAATTATTTTATTCATGCTAGGAAAACAAATTAGCTGATTTCATTTCTTACAGGTTAATGCAGCCATATTTCATTATTTTGTGTCTGGTAAAGCTTTGCTGACTGTACTAAAATATAAAATAGGTTCTCTTTATTATATTTGATCAT
This sequence comes from Chrysomallon squamiferum, assembly GCA_012295275.1. Lineage (NCBI taxonomy): Eukaryota > Metazoa > Mollusca > Gastropoda > Neomphalida > Peltospiridae > Chrysomallon > Chrysomallon squamiferum. The sequence goes on from CM022667.1 coordinate 1,975,062, forward strand.
TTAAAATGGATTAAAATAAGTTTGATATTCGTAGCATTCGCGTTAAATAATAAAAAAAAAATCATTTCCAAAAAGAAATCAAATACTTTTATATTTTATCTTTATGTCTTTTCACATCTTCTTCACCTGCTTTCCTTTATTTCTTTCTTTCTTTGTTTCTTTTTTCTTTCCAAATATTCTTACGTTTATTAAAATGTCGATAAAAAAAAAACATGTATAAATTAAACAAATGAAATTGATGTGCTGTGTTCTTTTTTTTTTTTTCTTCTTTTTTTTTTTTTTTCTATGACGTAGAGCACTGCTGTTTCATCAGATGGTTTATTTTTTTTATTAAAAAATTTGACACGAGATAAACTCGAAAATCGAGCAAAGCAACAAGACACTCTCAAAACCAATAAGCTGTCGGATTAACGAACAAAAATCAGTAAAAGTCACAGCTCTTAGAAAATAATTAAAGACAAACAGGTATTGAATTAATATTCTTTTTTTTTTTTTTTTTTTTTTTTTTTTTGATGGAGAATTTAAAGGTTGCTTGTTGTGTACGAGTTGAAGTGGCTGGCTGAACAGAAGTGATGTACAAAACCCACGCTGTAGTTTAAACAAGACTGAATAATGACTATAACACTAGCAAATTGCACGATTCGGAATTACTGATATTTCACTCAAATTGTCTGTCTCTCTGTCTCTCTGGTCCGTCCGTCCATCCGTCTATTTATTTATCTATATATCTATCTTTGTATCTATCTATCCATGTGTGTGTATGAGTATATATGTCTGTCTGTCTGTCTGTCTGTCTGTCTATCTATCTACTGGACCAATTATCCGCACTCCTTGGGGCCTGAGGCATTCTGAATATCTGGATTTTCCGGTTTTCTGGTACCAAGGCATCTAAATAAGTAAATAATTAGCAGTAAACATTTTAAAATTAAAAACATAAAGGAAATTGACGATACACAACTGTGGCGACTCGACACGTAAACAATGCGGCGAGTGAATGAACGCCACGCGGCTTGAAAGAGTAGTTCCGGCCTGGTGAGGGCAAGACCCGCGCGTGCGAACTATGAAAATAGCGTCGGGAAAAAACTTGCGGTTTTCTTGTCTTTCCGGATTTCCGGACGCCGGATAATTGCTCCGGTACCTGTATCTATCTCTGGGTCTGTCTATGTATCTATCTGTCTGTCTATCTCTCTATAGCTATATGTCTGCTTATTTATCTGTCTGTCTGTAAAATTTCCATTTTATATAATCTCCGGTCTTTAACACTAAAACGTTTCCGCAGCAACAATAACAGAACAAACTAGCACCTTCACCTAATTCAGAGTTTGACAAGACGCACGTCTATTTATATTTGTTTGTGTGTATATTTATTTGTGTGTATTGGTGTGTGCGTACCCGTGCGTGTGCATGCGTCTGTGTGTGTTTGGTGTGTATGTTTGTATCTAATTCAGAACATTCAAACAGTTCTTATTTCGATAACACAAACAACAAAACATCACACAGCTTTACCAGCAGTTTTTAATTAAAAGAAAATTGCTTTGTCTTTTCCCAGCTGCATGCACCCGCTTTCGTTCGGCAGTTTGTCGATTGCTAGAATCCAGCATTAGTACAGAGAAACAGCCGTTAATTATAAAATCAAGAACAGAGGCCCTGATTGTCACAGAAAGCAGGATTTCACAATTACATACGGTTTTGAATTTCTTAATGAAGAAAATTAAGTTGGTCAGCTGAGACGAAAAAAAAAAAAAAAAAAAAAAAAATGAAATAGGGTTTCTTCTCTCTGTGTAAAGTAATGATGATGTATGAATGAACATCCGTATATACTCATGCACAGAAACACACACACACACATACACACATACATACATGCATATAGATATATAGGTAGATAGATACTGACATCCATCCATCCACACATACATATAAAAAGAACATCTGGACCCCGCCATGTTGCTGAGGTGATGATGTCATCAGATACCGTGCAGACAGATTCGCCCTTAGTTTATTCTATTTTCAGACACATCACCGCTATCTACGATATTACGTCAGTAGTCTTCTTGTTAAATGTTTATATGATGGCGTTCAAATGTTTTGTGACATAATTTGACTGTCATATTTTAATACTAACAATGACATATTACTAAAAAACAAAACATAATTATCTTGAATAGTGTCTGAGAGAGAGAGAGAGAGAGAGAGAGAGAGAGAGAGAGAGAGAGAGAGAGAGAGAGAGAGAGAGAGAGAGAGAGAGAGAGAGAGAGAGAGAGAGAGAGAGAGAGAGTTTGTTTTATTTTTTAAATGGCGACATACTTTATATTTATCAAATTACGTCATACTTTATTATTAGGAAAGAGTATTTTTTAAGGAAAAAAAAAAAAAAAAAAAAAAAAACACCCTAGACAGGAGGAATATAAAAAGTTCAGTTTGGCTGTTTGTTTCGGGAACTACAATTCATCAAGCTCTGTATCAACATATTATCCACTGAAATATGTTTGGTTTTTTTGTTTTGTTTTTATATTCTTTTTTTACTCACGTATGTCTTTCTATGCTGCCGACATCACAACAGTGATTAATCGTACGTACTGCAATGGAGAAGTTCTTAACGTGGCTTCTTCTTGCAAAGATGCATTAACTGGTAAAACAACATTAACAAGCCACTCAGATTAGCTGAAGATTAGATGGTTACTCTTACAATATCCTGCGAGTGTTAGAATCCCGAATACCAGCGAGCTCTATCAATTATACACACACACACACACACACACACACACACACACATATATATATATATATATATATATATATATATATATATATATATATATATATCAGTTTGTCAAAGCACATATAGTTCCATCGCAAAAAACTATATTCTTGATCACTGCCCGAAAATACCGAAATTTCGTCGTTTTATCCACAGCAACAGAAGATATAATTATACACATATGATACATACGTACATCTTACATGCATATATACATACATACATTTGATAGTAGAGTGTCCTGAAAGCAGTATGATACTCACACACACACACACACACAGACAGACATACAAACACAGACACCTACGCACATATACACTTTAATTAACAAATTAATCAATCCATTTCCCCCATCAGAGATCAGTTACATAGCACAACGTCATCTGGAAGAGATAAAAAAAAAAAAAAAAAATAAATAAATAAATAAATAAAATGACCGAAAGAAGCCAGGGAAAAAAAAAAAAAAAAAAAGTCTTCACTAGTCTTGGTGTTAGTTAGCACCAGTGATTTTTGCGAAAGCTTACAGACATGCAGATATTGACCGCCAACTCGGAAGCAGTCTGATTCTCTGCATTTGCTCGCATTATAGGGCGTGTCCTCGCAATCTCGCCTGCTGTTATAGCTTTTAGATTTATCTGGTGTATTGTACGACAACAGATAACATCTAGAAAACAAATCTTAAAAAAAAAAAAAAAAAAAAAATGCGACTCCCAGTCCTTCGAAGGTAAGATATTCGTTTTTGTATACGGTGTTGATTTGTTTAGTGTGTCTGTATATAATTATATGTAAGCGTTTGTGTGTGTTTATTGAATGGTTTGTGTTTACATCGATTGTGTACATAGACGCAGGTAAGTATTTATTTATTACTTATCAGTGAATTAATTTATTTATTTATTTATGTATTTATTATTATTATTATTATCATTATTATTATTATTATTATTATTATTTTTATTATTATTATTATTATTATTATTACTATTATCATTATTATTTTCAATTTTATATATATATATTTAAATATTTAAATGATTGATTTTGTATATATAATTCTCTTCAAAAAGAAGGTGGAGAATCTGAAATATTAATTTTCATATCAACTGTTAGATCGAACAGACGTTTTGTATATTCACACACCGAAATACATAATTTGCACGTGCATCGTGCAGTTGCACTGTAAATGTGCATGTGGTGTCATTCCCGATTTCGACAGTTCCCAGGAAGGTCGATTAACTAGAGTGGAACATCATTTCCGTCAATATTTTTCTTTCTGTAGATGATACAGATTTTACACTTGTGTTTTTAATCATTTTGATCTTGTTTGAATTTGCGATGCCACATAAAAGCTGATGGCGTTCTGCAAACGAGCAGAAGCCAGCTGAAGTGGCCAACACCTTCAATATTTTCAAGTCAGTGATTATCAGATTATAGAACGGGTATCAACAACAAATCCAAAATGTTGACGACTGACCCCGTTCAGGTGATACCAGACCAACGTCAGATTACAGGATTGATTCACACGTAACCAGCCTCTATGAAATCACAGCTCAAACGGCAAATTAAACTGTTGTAAAAAAAACATAATAAGCCTGCTGGTGTCCGTGTTACTGCTCAGACGGTTACAAAAAAAAAAACGTCGTCATGCAGCCCATCTTCATACTGGATGCCTCTGTCTTGACAAACGGTATCATTATCCAGACGCGAATGATGAAAGGTGCAATAAGAACTGGGACATTTGTTGCTAATCTCGCGTCAAGTTTTCAAATTGAGATCTTGTTGATTTTGGGGCTTCCTTGACAAGCATGGTCAGGTTTATGCAACGACGAAATTAACGCCATGCCAACGTCACAGTGTGATTTCATGACACACGTGGCTATGGTTTTGGGTTGGCACAGCACTCACAGAAAGACCCTCCAGAAAGGATCACTGGGCAGTATTTCCGGGACAACATACTGACACCTGTATGCTAGGCGTGAGGATCAACCTTTTTGTTTTTTTTCGCTTACGGTTCATGAATTATCACTATTCACCTCTGTTGAACGTTGTGGCTAGGAAAGAGCCCAACACTGACGTGATGAAGAGATAGAGAGACGTTTGCGTCAGCGTCATTGACCAACGACCACGTTGGCGATGTTGGTCAGGTTAGAAGAAAAGATTCAGTTTGCCTCGTCGACTGGATGAATGAAAGTCTTACACATCGTAGTGATATCACTCAGAGCGGATCATTTTATAAAAAAAATGTTTAAAGCTGTAGAAAACATCTGTTTTCAAATTTCACTTCTGACCCCAATTGTCTTCATTGTATATTGAACTGTCGATCGTCATTTTCACCTTATTAATTCACTGGTATCATAATTATAACCATTCCTCACAGCTAATATAGTTTACAAATACAGACAGTTGTACACTTTTATTAGATATTCCCTATATTTTTTTTTTTTTTTAAGTGTATACGTCAAAATAATTATATATTATTTTTACAAAATATATATATTATTAATTTATTTGTCTGTTATTTCTTATAAAATAATAATGTATGGATGTATGAGTTTATATCTATGTATGTTTGTATGTATTTATGAATATATATATGTATGTATGTATGTATACGTGTATGTTTTGTGTGTATATATATATATATATGTATGTATGTATATATGTATGTATGCATGTTTGTATGTATGTGTCACTGTATGTTTGTTTGCATTAACGTATGTATATATGTATGTGTGTGTGTGTGTATGTGTCGTATCATAACACATATAATGTATAGGCTGGGTGGGTATTTGTGCATATATGTATGTATGTGTGTATGTTTGTATGTATGTATGTATGTATGTATGCATGTGTGTATGTATGTATGTATGTATGTATGTACGTATGTACACATAACACGGTTCCCAAGCAACCCTGACTCCATAAACACATCGAAAAACAAAAACGAAATTCTCAGTAGCAGTTTTCACATGGGTAATAACGCAGTACACTCTGTACATTAACAACGAACTGTTCATAGTCATTTAACAGTGTGCAGTGTCCACTCTAAGAATTAACCAATATATAACACAACGCATCTGTGTTTTAGCAAGGGTATCTAACCATCAATCAAGTTCTTGTACTTAAAGAAAATCAATATCCTGCTAATGAACCTGCACCCTGGGTGTGATCAGAATGAAAGAATAACTATTACAAATTGATGCGTGTATTATTATAGTGATTACAAATGTGCCGTGATATGATCATAAGCTACAGATGAACAAAGGTATAATTATAATCTATATCATAATCAGGGTGTGACAATGATCTGTAAATGAACCAAGGTGTGACTGTAATTTATGAATGAACACGGATGTGACTATAATATATGAATGAACCTGTGTGTGACTATAATCTATGAATGAACCTGTGTGTGACTATAATCTATAAATGAACACGGATTTGACTATAATCTATAAATGAACCAGGGTGTGACTATAATCTATAAATGAGACAGGATTTGAATATAATCTATAAATGAGCCAGTGTGTGACTATAATCTATAAATAAACCGGGCTGTAACTATAATCTATAAATGAACCAGGATGTGACTATAATCTATAAATGAATCAGGATGTGACTATAATCTATAAATGAACCAGGATGTGACTATAATCTATACATGAACCAGGATGTGACTATAATCTATAAATGAACCAGGATGTGACTATAATCTATAAATGAACCAGGATGTGACTACAATCTATACATGAACCCGAGTTTGACTCTAATCTCTAAATGAACCAGGGACTGACTGCAATCTTTAAAAGAATCAAGGTGTGTTTATGTAATAACAAAGAGGATGTGGTTTTATTATCTCTGCATGATCCGCGATGCGACTTCAGTCGTTATGTGTTCACCAGGCTATCAATAAGACAACTATAAAAACCTAGTGAAACTAGGATGTATAAGAAAAAAACTATATTGATCATAATAAAAATAATGTAACACGACTCTTTACGGATTTTATTTTATTTTTTTTTTTTAATTATAAAAATAAAAAAATAAAAATCAATACAAAAAATATATTATTTAAATTAATTGGCTTTCATATATTTGTTGACGAGCACGTGAGTTAATCTTTTCATGACAAATGTAATCACTGGGTAAATTCTTGTTCATTTGTAAGTGTTCATGATATACATTTAAAGATACGGTAGCTTCTGAAGTTTTCATTCTGTATAGGTAAACTTCTCTAAACTGTTATAATAGGTATGTATTTGATACATACATACGTATGTACGTACATACATACATACATACATACATACATACATACATACATACATACATACATACATACATACATACATGTTTTACATACGTACACGTGTTACATACATACATACAAACATACATACACACACACATACATACATACATACACATATACACACATACATACATACAAACATACATACACACACACATACATACATACATACATACATACAAACATACACACACACACACATGGCTGTGTTTGATTTGTCCTGCGCCAGTGTGTTCTCGAATATTGTCTATGTGCAGAGTCTATTCAGAGGTACATAAGACAGAGAATATTCAAAATCCTAAACTACATACATACATACATCTAAATATACAGACGTGTATGTGTCAGTTTTTGAATGTATTGGTACTGTGCGTTTTGGGGTGTCTTCGTTTGGTTCATATTTTCAGATTAAGAAGAATGAGAAAATGATTTTATTTAACGAGAAACTCAGCAGATTTTTAATTTATCTGTCTATCTATCTGTTTATCTATCTATATATATATATATTTATGAATGTATGCATGCATGAATGTATGATGTATGTACTTATGTATATATGTTTGTGTGGTATGTATGTATATATGTGTGTATGTTTGTATGTTTATATGTATTTACGCATATGTGCGTACAAGTTTTACTAGTATATTGTATTTGTTTATGTCTGTGTATTTAGATGTATGTATGTATGTTCGTACTTTCGTATGTAAATACGTATTTATGTACGTTAATATAAAACTGTTTTCTCTGCCTAATTTATTATCATTGTTACCATTTCTTCATACACGGGTCTAATGTTTTCTAAATGTCAGTTCTTCAATCTGCTTTGTCGCAAACATCAATAACTCATTTACACAGGCAGGTTACGTCGAATGCATGTGTATTAGTCATTCTAGTAACAGAGATGACATGAGTGCCAATAAAAAATAAAATACCATTAGCAATAGACGGGCGTTGTTGTTGTTCACTATATATATATATATTGTAAATACTCCTTATTATATTAAGTAAATGATAAAGTGTAATAAAGTTCTGTTATTTTTCGAAATTCTGCGCTCATCTAGAATCATTTCTAAGCCTGGTGTGAACGTTAGATCTTTTATTCTATCTGTGATCTACCACATCTGAATCGACAAAGCATTTTGTTTTCTCTGAATATTTTCTGTATAGCGTTGCGCTCTCCTAGAATTCTTCTGCTCTGGTGTGAACTTCAGTTCTTTATTATGTTTTATGAGCGGCCGAATTTGAACTGACCGATCAGTTCTTTTGTTGTTTTTTTTCTCACGTGCATTTTCTTGCGTTCACGACAGGAGAAGGAAGTTGCGTAATAAAGTGTGTTTCATGACGTGAAAAGAAGATGGTTATTGTTTTGATTACGAATTATATAATTGTTTTATATAATTACGATTTTTGTGTATATTTTTCTTTGCAGTTCTTTCAGACACACTGCAGAACAAGGAGTCTGATGCAGTTCACACCCAATGTCGATTCGGTGAGTTTCAAACTTTTTTTTTTTTTTTTTTTTACGTTGCCTTTCGGTTGTTACTACGGGTGTTTTGCGTGTTAAAATAACTGGTTTGCACCTGTCTGTTTTATATGCGATAACAAACTGCTTTTAATAACTTTTTTTTTATTTCTTAAAAACAGTTGTTTTATATATTTTTGTTTTTTATTTGTTGAAAACAATTGTTTTTTTTGTATCTTCGCGTTTTGCGTGTTAAAAAATAGGTGTTTTTTTTAATGATTGTTTTTAATCAGTTTGTTTTATACGTTTTCTAACATCTGTTATTTTTATGATTTTTTTTTGTTTGACTTGTTATAATAACAGTTTGTATTGCTAGATATAATAAGTATTCTTATAACTTCTGTTTTACTTCTTAGATGTTTTACGTCTCGTGTGTTTATCTGTGTGTGTGTGTTTGTCTGTGTGTGTGTGTGTGAGAGAGAGAGAGAGAGAGAGAGAGAGAGAGAGAGAGAGAGAGAGAGAGAGAGAGAGAGAGAGAGAGAGAGAGAGAGAGAGAGAGAGAGAGAGAGAGAGCTTGTAGGTTTGTCCTTGTTTATGACAAATCGTAGGAGCCTTTAAAATAATTTTACTTGATTACATGGCGCGTTATCCAGCTGATAAACAATTAGTAAAATATCCTCAATTCACTCTCCTACTTCAAAACACACACCTTACCACCTAATTATCTATGCCTAGAACTTAAAACATTCAGTCATAAAATTTAGTTCATTTAAGCAATATTTATTTCTGTTCATTAAAATCAAGGTCGCGTTGAGCGTAATGATTCGACATTCGTTAACTATCAAGTTAAGGACAATAATTTGCAGAACAAGTGAAAAAAATCGTTTACGAAGACCAACTGTCCTGTTAATTTTTTAATCATACTGTATCCCACATATAAATGGTTTTATATTAAAAAATATGTGTTCTAAAACTCCTGCAATGTTAAAGCATTTGCTCAGTGATTATGGGCTACATACACTGAGCTACATACACTGAGTAGCAGACAATGAGCTACATACAGTGAGCTGCAGACACTGAGCTGCAGACACTGAGCTGTATACACTGAGTTGTAGACACTGAGCTGTAGACACTGAGCTGCACACACTGAGCTGCAGACACTGAGCTACATACACTGAGCTGCAGACACTGAGCTGTAGACACTGAGCTGCAGACACTGAGCTGCAGACACTGAGCTCCACCAGACGTTCATACTTTAAGCAGCAGGTTCAGTCTTGGATATTCCAATTGTTTTCCACACCCAGTTGTTTACTCGGAAAAAGTTGCTTAAATATCGGAATATAAACACATACACGCGGATTATCGGACACTGCTACTTATATTATCTTGAATACTCTCTCTCGCGTGCACACACACATATACACACATATACACACACTTACGGGCACACATATACAAACACATACATAGATATATGCATGTATACATTTCAACAATCACTAGACATAGTAAGAATCTAATTTGCAACTAATTAATTACGTCTTAATGAAAGAACGCAAAATCAATGATAAATATTTTACCAAATAGTAAAGATTAATCATCAGTGTGAACATAATACATTCCTTTATGAATTAATCTCATTTATTTTCTTAAACTCTTGCGTCAAGTTTTCTAACATCACAATTTTTAACACTATGCCTAAATGTACGTGATCCGAAAGTGTCAGTAGAGGACGGATTCGTTTTTGAACCTGTACCTACACTGAACCTCTGGCATTTCTCAGCCTCTGATTGTTTGAAAGCTGTTTTGCAACAACTGTGTGATACCTTGGTCGACATCGGGTATTTTGTTATATTAAAGATAGAGGAAGGTCAACCGACGCGATAAAGGTGAGGTAAAAAAATCTTATTTCGCCCATGTAAATGTAATTTTTTGCTATTTTTATAGGTGTATAGTCCTGGAAGGTATATACGTGCATATATAGGATATTACATATTTGTAAGTTAGGACATAGTCTTTGCATATAAAGATCGAAAAAGCTGAATTTCACGCCGCGTCCGAAAAATTACAAGCGGGTATTTTTTATGTCTAGTATTGCGCTGTATTGAATCACTACTCGTCATTATATTTAACCAGCGGTCGAAATGTTGCGGCGTTCGGCCCTACAACCTAAATTGTGATCTGATGCTGATTATACAGCTGCAGCCAGGTTTGAAATGGAAAGGTCAGATTCAGTGTCCGAACAAGAGAATTGAGAAACGTCATAATCGTGGCGACACCAACAACGCTGTGAACCTGACAACAGAACCTGAACAGCACTGTGCTCCGCCCAAATCCGCAAATGAAGATTGCGAGCCTGAAAATGCAGATCTTGAGTCGTTTGTCCCAGAGAGATGAGCGCCGTGCGCCACAAGGACACAACAGTAGCAACACTAACGTCCTTCAAGCCTCTTTAAAGCTAGTATCAACAAACTGGATGATCGATGCTTCTACAGATCTGTAAATAGCCAGACACCACAACTTCAAAATACGGTCAGAGATGACGATGGACATTCAGTTGACTTTCAAGTTGACACCGTCAGATATGCACGATCACAAATAACGATCAACTTATATGAGGATCTGGATATATAACGTACACATTGAATGTACTATTTTGAATTGATGTTTATTCCTTCCTTCCTTTTTATTTTTCGAATTCTGTGTTGCAGCAGTCTCAAACAGGCGAAAGATAATGTATTGAAAATGGAATTTACAAAGGATACGCGGAATCCCCTATATTGAACCGCTTTGTCCTTACACCGAAGCCCGGTTCAGTTTAAGAACCGATAGGGATCAAAATAAGTCACGGGGACATTAAATTGAACCTTTGTCGATATTTTTTAATTAGTCAGTAAACCTAGGAGCTTGTAAGTTAAACTCTTTTTTTTACTTTACTTATGACATCTAACATCTATCAACTACGACTATTCTGATCTTCTTTGATTGGATCTGAACTGAGCAGTGAAGGTCAGAAGTTAGGGGGTTCAGTATACGAACACTTCCCCTAGTATTAAAATCTTAAAATATACACATCTTATAGCAATCTTATACCTTATAATGCAGTTTCTACTGACATTTTAAAAAATTATTTTACTTACATGTAACTAAATGTTTTCGTTAGCACTAAGAAATCAAGGACGTATAAGATAACAAACTTATTACTGCAGAGTATAAATTATAATATGGATTAATTAGTTGTCGCTTAATTTTTGGGCCCGTTTTTCCATGTCAGGCGCATGAATTCATTTCGTTACAGAAAAGCTGTAATATCTTAAAAAGTGTCATTGAATTTTTGTGCCTTGAACTAATGATTACAACAAGGCAACAGCAGCAACAACAACACAACAACAGCAATAATAACAACA
>CM022667.1:1992000-1994500 GCA_012295275.1 Chrysomallon squamiferum
ATTAGAATTGATATGTCTGAAGCAGAAAGAGGGCCTGGAGAATGAGATTTCAATAATTCATTACTAAATGGATTGGAACTCAATTGCAAAATCATAGAAATTTTAAAGGTTGCTTCAGAAGATCCTTTCGGTGATAGTAATATTTTAGTATGGTGGGACAATTTAAAATACAAGATAAAAAAATGCGCCAAAGACTTTTCTATTAAAAACATCAGGTAGAAAATAAAATTTCTTCTTCTTCTTTTTTCTTATATCTGTATTTTAGGTAATTCAGCTTACAAAAAAAAGCTGTTGATAACATTGATTTGAAATTATTGTATGTGTATTATAATTTATAAAAAAATATTATACCGATTAATATTGTTGTTACTATTGTTACTGGTGCGTATTACCACCACCACCACCACCACTACTACTACTACTATTACTACTACTACTACTACTACTACTACAACTACTATTACTAATACTACTACTACTATTACTGCTTCAGCTACTACACTACTACTACTACTACTACTACTACTACTACTACTACTACTAATACTACTACTTCTACTATTACTGCTTCTATTACACTACTTCTACTACTACTATTTCACTGTTTACTACTACAACTACTAATACTAATACTGCTGCTACTACACTACTACTACTACTACTACTACTATTAGTGCTATTACACTACTATTACTACTTTCTTTCTTGAATCAGACAAACTGTTTTTAGCAAAAAAGTATATAAATAAATAAAATAAAATATAATAAATTAAAAATTAGAAAAACAAAAAACAGCAACAAATATGTCTTATCATGTGCGCGAATTCGAACAGGAATGATACTATTAAAACGATACACTCTTCTTTACCGTTATGTTGACTATAACATTACAAAACTACTAACCTAACGGTTCTATGGTGTAATGGTTAGCACTTTGGACTTTGAATCCAGCGATCCGAGTTCAAGTCTCGGTAGAACCTAACTTATTGCATATAATTATTTTATGTTTAAATCATTGTTTATATTATTATTTATTTGTTTTAAATATTTGTTTAGTTTTGTACTCCACATAGCTGAACTTTTACAGTGTTGATAAAACTGATTTGAAACACAATGTATTTAGATGTGTATGTTATATAAGAGGCGCGTTGTGCTCTATGTAATGTAATTTCAAGCGTATTCAGTATTATATGTTGTTTATTTAATAGCACAATATAGGGCGTGGTCCTTTTTAAATCGTCATTCAGTGATTTACCAAAAAAAAAAAATAATAATAATAATAATAATAATAATAATAATAATAATAATAATAATAATAATAAAAAATAAAAAATAAATAAATAAATAAATATAAATATAAAAATAAAAAATAATAATAAAATAAATAATTTAAATCTGGCAAATGTATTAGTCTTTTTTTTTTCTATAAATTATTATTATTATTACGTAATTATTGTCACATGTTCTACTCATGTGTTGTTAAAATCAATATGTCGTTTTAAAATAATATAACACAAGTTTAACACCGAACTCAGTATAACTTTGTTAAAATGGTAACGTAACGGTTCTATGGTGTAATGGTTAGCACTTTGGACTCTGAATCCAGCGATCCGAGTTCAAGTCTCGGTAGAACCTAACTTATTGTGAGTATCTTATTTTAAAATCATTTTTGACATTTTCGTCGTCGTTGTTGTCTTAACCATGATTATTATAATTATCTTTATCATCGTCAGTGTTGTCTTTTTTCAATCAGAAAAATGTTTGTAGAACTAAAATAAAATTTGTCTCAACTTGTACGTGAATTTGAACAGGAATAATGTAGTGTTAAAATAATATCACACTAATTTAACGTAGAGATGAGAATAACATTATTAAAGTGTTAAAATAATATCACACTAATTTAACGTAGAGATGAGAATAACATTATTAAAGTGTTAAAATAATATCACACTAATTTAACCAAGAGATGAGAGTAACATTATTAAAGGGTTAAGTAACGGCTCTATGGTGTAATGGTTAGCACTTTGGACTTTGAATCCAGCGATCCGAGTTCAAGTCTCGGTAGAACCTAATTAGCTTTTTGTTTTTTATATATAAACATATTTATTTTTATTTAAACATTGCTCGTATTCTATACATCAACAATTGCTTACATTAATACTTTTTGTTTTTGTTTTGAAACCACTACTACGGTTACTATTACTCTTATAATTACTGCTACTATTGCTACTACTACTACCACTACTACTACTACTACTACTACTACTGCTACTACTGCTACTACTACCTTTACTACTACTACAGTAATTATTAATTGTTATAATAATCATCATTATCATCATAATCATTACCATCACTATTATAATTATCTTCATCATAGACAATGTTTTTTTTTTTTTTTTAACAAGTTAATCGAATCTCAGTGTTTCCAGGACAAAAAAATTAAAAATAAAAATCGACAAAAAACAACTAATGTGTCTTATCTTGTACGCCATTCCAAC
>CM022667.1:2002000-2004500 GCA_012295275.1 Chrysomallon squamiferum
GCTACAGTTGTGTACAAAACTACGCTATTCATACAGTAGCGAATGAAAGCAATATATATATATATATATATCAAGAAGTTATGACGTCACAGGAATTAGCTGAAAATACTAAATGCGACGACGGCGATGTTGTTAATAAAACAGACGACGTCAACGACGTGGACGACACGTGGACAGACGTTGGTAACGACACCTGTACGATTCAGCGCACCAACACCGCCCGGTCTATGAAGGTATTCACTGTAAAACTCTGTCACGTTATCTTTATCTTTATCACATTAATATTCAGTGTATGTTATCTTTATCTTTATCTTTATCATATTAATATTCAACGTATGTTATCTTCATGTTATCTTTATCTTTATCTTTATCATATTAATATTCAGTGTATGTTATCTTTATCTTTATCGTATTAATATTCAGCGTATGTTATCTTTATGTTATCTTTATCTTTATCATATTAATATTCAGCGTATGTTATCTTTATCTTTATTTTTATCATATTAATATTCAGTGTATGTTACCTTCATGTTTTCTTTACCTTTATTTTTATCATATCAATATTCAGCGTATGGTATCTTCATGTTATCTTTATCTTTATTTTTATCATATTAATATTCAGCGTATGTTATCTTCATGTTATCTTTATCTTTATTTTTATCATATTAATATTCAGCGTATGTTATCTTCATGTTATCTTTATCTTTATTTTTATCATATTAATATTCAGCGTATGTTATCTTCATGTTATCTTTATCTTTATATTTATCTTTACTAACCTGTTGTTTTTATCTTATCTAATATACTGCCCAGTCTGTAGAGATATTCACTGTAAAACACTATCACGTTATCTTTGAATTTTTATTTTTATTATGTTAATATTCGATTCATCTTGTCTTCATGATATCCTTATATTTAATAACTTAGTGTCTTTATCTAATCTTGCATATTGCCCAATCTGTAAAGATATTCACTGTAAAATACTGTCATATTATCTTTATTTTTATCATATTAATATTCAGTTTATCTTATCTTCATGATTATCTTTATCTTTATCTTTATCTTTATTAACCTATTGTTTTTATCTTATCTTACGTATTTCCCAAACTGTAAAGATATTCACTGTAAAACACTGTGATATTATCTTTATTTTTATCATATTAATATTCAATTTATCGTATCTTCTTTATATTTATCTTTATAGTTATATTTATTAACCTATCTTATCTTGTAAAGGTATTCAGAGTAAAATGTTTCGGAAATAACCCAAGATTTTGTTATTCTTACGATCTTAATAACTGACTTTATATTTAACTTTATCATATCATTTTATATATCTTGTTAGTGCGCTGTATCATTATATATATATATATATAATAATATAATTGCCAGTTGTATCGTGGTAGCCATTGTAAAATGTTACCCCAGAATCTCCCGAATTTGTTATTGTTAAGCTATTAATAACTGACTTATTTTCATTTTATTTTTATATTTATCTTTATGTTATTTATTTCTTCTTTTTTTTTTGTTTCTTTTTTGTTTGTTTATTTGTTTGTTTTATTATATTTTATTAAATTTATTCTATTTATTCAATTTATATATATATATATATATTTCTTTGAATCTTATCTTATATTACTAATTTTAAACGAAGGAATTCACTGTGAAATGTTGCCATATCACCTTTTTATTTCGTTACTCTTATATTGACAAATGATAATTATCTTTATGTTATCTTCATATTTCTAATTATCTTTATCTTCTGTTATTTTTATCTTGTCTTATTTACTGGTTCTTCTATGAAGATTTCCACTGCAGAACGGTACCATGAAATCTTTGATTTTCGTATTGATGTGATACAAATAAGTGATTTACTTTATCTTTCCATTATTTTATTTTGTTTTACTTTATTGTACTTTATTGTACTTTATTTTATTTTTTATTTATCTTTATCGTTCTCTTGTCTTATGTAATCTGATTTTATCTTACTTATCTGATTGTTTCCACTTTTATCATTAAGTGATTTATATTTTATACTTTAGAAGACTTTTTTGTTTGTTTTGCAGTGGTGAACTGAAATAGCATTTTACTATTTTCTTCATCGTTAGCAAATGATATTTTGATACAGGTTTTGATATTAATTCCTATTTTGTTGTATACAGCAGGATCAAGGATTTTTTAATACAGGATTGTATCCTGTTCTTTATATTTACTCTAGAATTCGTGGCACATCATAAAGATTTTTTAGATGTTGTCATCCGACTCTTCCAAGTAAAAACAACAACAACAACAAATATATTTACACACACACACACACACACACACACACACACACACACATATATATATAGTACGTTAAGTTGTGGTATTTAACTTAATGAACATTGTAGCAGATGGAACATCTCAAATGGCGAAATTTTTTTTTTATTTTTTTTTTTTTTTTTTTTTTTGTATTATGACACTTCGAATAACATGAAATATAATCCAGCATATTGTTTAA
>CM022667.1:2012000-2027000 GCA_012295275.1 Chrysomallon squamiferum
TGACTTCAAAACGAGAATTTCGTTCGATAGCGAAAGAAACGATGCTGCCATTCAAACTGTTCTTTCGTGCGAAACTGTCTGAAGTGAAATACATGACGTAATGAAAATTAAAATTTACGTGAGCACTTACATAACGAAGTGAATCGTTTGATCCGTACTGGTTACAATTGGATGTCGTGTTGTAACGAAAGTATTAAACTCGTCTCATGTTGGTCAAAAATGAGAATTTACTACAATGGAGGAAAACAGAATCCTGTCAGCCGCAACATGTTTGCACACGGAGCTATCTGAAGTGAAATACATGACGTAATAAAAATACAGTTTACGTCAGCACTTGCGTAATGAAGTGGACTGTTTAAATCGTACTAGTGGTCTCACTCCTCAGTTTGGTTCAGTTAGACTGTGCATAGGTGTTTTATGACGTGATTAAGGAATTGGTTTAGACTTACACACAACGATAGATTATATTTAAAATTTTAGGCTATATTTTATTTATCTTTCTTTAGACAGTAGCGAAACAAATAATACGTAGTTTGATAAGAAAGACATTAATTAACTCACGGTTATTGATTAATCGTACAAATACCATTATCAGTTAATTATAATCATAAACAGCGCTAGAAGATATGTTTTGTTAAACGCATATATCACAAAAGCCGTTATACGTTTTTTAATTATTCACATAATTATCAAACACACCCTTTAGAAGTTTTTTTTGTTGTTGTTAAACTCATATATCAAAAACACCGTTAAAAGATTTTGTTATTTATTATTTATTCTTTTTTGTTTTCTTTTGTTAAACGCATTCATCATTAACGCGTTTGTAAGTTATTTATTAAACATAAAACACAATATGTATCATAAATACCCACTATACGTTACTTACCAAACAGATACATCATAATTTATTATATCAATGCTTGACAACTTTCGATTTTCTTCTCATCTATGAATCATTTATGTTTGTGTGTGTATTCCCGGGTGTCTCTTAACACAACTAATGGCTTCGACATTTAAAAGGTGAAGCACTCCAGTCTATTTGAGTAATTGTACAGGTAGATGAATCATTGTGTTCGCAGCAGTAGCAGTGGGAAATGGGTGATGTCTCACTTTTTAACAAAGGTCAGGGTAAAATGTTAACGTACGATCGTGCATAATCGTTCTCATGGGTCTCTCTCTTTCGTGTCGCTGTCTGTAATCTCTCTGTCTGTCTGTCTGTCTCTCTCTCTCTCTCGCTCTCTCTCTGTCTCTCTCTCTCTACTTAGTTCCATCCTTTCTCTCTTCCTCTCAATCACAACAGTAACAACAATAACATCAACAATAATAGTAGTAGTAGTAATAACAACTACTAGTAGTAGCACTAGTTATTGTAGTTGTAGTTGTAGTGGTACTCGGAACAGGAACAAGAGCAGTAACCACGATAATAAAAATAATAACAGTATAAAACTATTAATAGCAAAAGTAACCTCAACAATAATAACAAAAACATCATCAATAAAAGTAATAGGAATAATAAAAATAACAACAACAACAAAAACAACAACAATAATAATAATAATTATTATTATTATTATTTTTATTATTATTATTATTATTATTATTATTAAAAAACAACAATAATGAAAATAACAAAGAGAAGAAAAAAGAAAAAAGACAGAAGAAGAAGAAATAGAAATCGATCTAACTAAAGCAGCTTGATTTGTTCTAAACAAGACTTGGTCAGTTTTGATAAAGCAATAAATAACATGGCGAAATATTGATCGAAATGACGCTCACTTCAGTTTGTAGTCATATAAGCAGTTTGCATTGTCGTAGGAACAGTTTGCACAGAAACAGTTACTTTATCAACCCATTGTTCTTGGGCAGATATACTCTAACTAGCGATTCAGCAACTTACAATTGTTAATTGAACAATAGAAAGAGAAAATATGACGTCATCAGTTACGCAATACGAAATGAGTTACGTTTATGTAAGAAATGACCATGTGTTGTTTTTATAGTAATAATAATAATAATAATAATAATAATAATAAACAGAAAGAAAAAAAAAAGAAGTTAAAAGAAAAACGAAACAAAAAAGCAAAAAAAAAAAAAAAAAAAAAAAAAAAATAAAGAAATACAAAAGAAAAATAAAGAAAGAGACAAAATTTAATTTAAAAAAAAGTGTCCGGCATTAATTTTATCATCCACGAGCCACACTATTTAAAGTTAACCACTTTGTTATATTCCTTGTCTAGACAGAGTGAGACAGACAGACAGATAACTACTATGTATATAAACTCACACGCATATACATATACATACATACATATACAGATATACATACATACATACACACATCCATCCATCCATCCATACATATATACATACATACATATACATATACATATATATATACATTCATACACACACACACACACATCTATACATACACACACATACATACATCATCCATCCATCCATCCATCCATACATACATCCATTCATACATACATACATACATACATACATACATCCAAGCATACATATGGCCATAACAATAAAATAAACTAGCATACTTTTCATCACCTGAAATATTCTCGTTTAATTCCCTACGGGTTTTTTAATGAACTTAATGATAATTCGTACTTGATCTAACGATACTGAAAGCCCTAAACAAAATATCTGAGATCAGATAGAAGCGTCACTGTAGAACAAGTAAGAATCTAGGATTTCAGAATCTGAATTTTACATTTTTTTTTATAACAATGGCTATTTTGATGACTATCAGGTGCTTGACTGAACAGAAACGAGATGAAAAAGAAAAAGAGTGAAACTGAAAATAGCTAGCATCAGCAAAATAATAATAATAATAATAAATAATAATAATAATAAAAAAAAATAAAATAATAATAATAATAATAATAATAATAATAATAATAATAATAATAATAATAATAATAATAATAATAAATACACGTTATGTTACATACTGAACTAAAGGAGAGTAAAATTTCTGTCAGAATCAGCCAAGATGCATTACAACAATTTATAATACAGTTGTGCCTGTCTTGTACGGACACCTTCTTGGACCGACCAAAAGTGTCCCAATACCGCAGGTGTCCCGACATAAGAGAGACGAATTTTTTTTTGTTTTTTTGTTGTTGTTGTTTTGTTGTTGTTTTATACATATTTACAACCTTTATGGAGTCTTTTAAACACATATTTACAACATTTGTTCATATCCATTACACCAATACCCACAACGAACATAAACTGTCATGGCCTGACTTTGCCATGGCAAACACCACATCTTTCTCCTAACACCAAACTGCAGACATAACGAGTTCGCTGACTCACTTTTTTTTCTTTTCTAATCTTTTTTTTTTCCGTTCACGACACAGACAAATATTTGTGAGTGTCCAAAAAAACTGTATAATGTTTGGACACCAATCTTGCACACCCAATGGATTTTTTTTCTCACCTGTTTTTCAGTAACACACACACACACACACACACACACACACACACACACAGACAGAGGCATAAGTGGCCAGCTATTATCACTTTTCACCAGATGATAAATGTGCCATATTTGGCACCAAAGGTCTTTTACGTCTGTAATCACACGTTTTTTTTTGTTTTTTTTTTTCTCAAAGCGATCTGAAACATCTGCTACGAATACGCAGCGAGCGAATAGGAAGAAGCAATAAACTAACAAGCATTTCGATTTTTTTGTTTTGTTTTGCTCTCTGTTCTCAATACGCACGTTTTCATTGAACGGGATGTCGGCGAAGCGATAAAATATATTTTGATTTTTAGACCCGGTTTTTAGTGCAAACTACTCTTCGAGCGATAAAATAAAAAAAAAAAAAACCAAAATTAAAAAATAAAAAAAAATAAAAAAAAAAAAAAAATGTAAAAAAAAAATATTATCATTTATCATTCTAATCTTTTGTTTGGAAATGGATAAGAGAACAATAGGAAAGATATCAATGGCGTTTTTATTCAGATCTTGACAGTCGCATATTTCTCGTTCTGTCTCCACGTGAATTTAAAACTGAAAAAAAGAAAAACAAAAAAACAACAACAAAAAAAAAAAAAAAAAAAAAAAAAAAAAACAATTAAAAAATTAATAATAATAAGTAAAAAAATACAAAAACATGGTGAAAAGGTTAAAAGCCGTGGCAAAGATTGGCATGAATTTGACGTTTTATTACAAACGACGTTCTCGTTTGCAGTTCGCTGACGTCGAAGAAGAGTTTCTGCACGCGGCGGAGTTCGGCGACATTCCCGGAGTCAAACGATTGCTGGCGGAATATCCCGAACTGAACATCGACTGCATCGACGCCCTAGGACGAACGGCGTTACGTCTGGCAGTGAAAAATGAGCACCTCGAGGTAAGAAACCATAAATTACTTACATTTCTAATTTTATTTTGATTTTATTTATGTTACTGGCACCAAGAAATTTCTCTCAAATCCGTAAGAATATCGTAACAGTATAACTTGTGAAAAAAATTCAGTCGATAAATTAATCAATAAATCAATTAATAAACGCATAAACAAAATGACTTTGCTCTTATACATGATATTCCAGTTCCAGATGAATAAGCAACAGGTGGAAAAAGTTGAATGTACTCATTAAACTTCAAACAATTTGTTTTAGTTATTATTACTGATATCAACAAGTAATTGATTTTCTGGATCCAGTTTATAATGGACATATAAATTACACACACACAATCACACACACACACACACACACACACATACAAACACATACTTACATACATACATACATACATACACACACATACACACAAATACATACACACACACATTCATACATATAAATGTATTTACATACATAAACATAGACATACACATACACACACACACACACACATACATATATGTGTACAGACACACACACACACACATACAAAGCATAAGCATATATAAACCTGCATATACACACACACAAAATATGCGTATATACAAATCATTATCAGACACCAGAAACTATATCACAACATCAAGTCTGTATTAACCACACCCAAAATACACGCTAAAAATACAAGCATCTTTAGTACTATTGATTCATAAACTTATATATTAATAAAATAAAAACACACACAATAGTTTCAGTGCAATATCTTTTTTTTATTTCTGAACATTCATCTGCAATGGCCATATGAAGCAGTCTTTATTTTCGGAGTCTTTGCAGAAGACTCGACAAACAAAAGAAAATTAATTAACAGATTTAATAATGTAAATGTGTATGAAAACACAAAATCCTTTCCTCTGGATAAAGTTACGAGCAGTCGTAGACAAAGACAAAGATTAGCTTCCTCGAAACGTCTTTGTTCGGCCGTAATCTGAAATCAGGTAATAACAAACGGTGATATTAATTTTCCTTTTCTTGTCCTGTTTATAGAAAACTGGTTGGTAATTTAATCTCCTTAAACAATTCGTTTTGGAACAATGGATAAATAGACTGAACATCTTTTTTTTTTTTTTCTTTTTTTTTTTTTTGAGTATTTTTCAAAATTATTTGTTTAAATCTATAACAGGCATCAACGCTTTACTAATAATAAAGTACGGCAATGAAATAGCAGATTCTGAAAGAAAAACAAGATGTGTATATACATAGGAATCTAAAATAATAATAATAATAATAATAATAATAATAATAATAATAATAATAATAATAATAATAATAATAATAATAATAATAATAACAATAACAATAACAACAACAACATCAACAATAATAAAAATCATAAACGAAGATATAAATAAATGATAAACAAAGACAAAAAGTAATTATGATAAAATGAAATAAATTAAAATAAAATAAACAAAAGCAACACGTCACTATGAAAACTAAAAACTCAGATTTAAAATAGTTTTAAGAGCTAGTTAATTAATAGAATGTGGGCAATAATAAAACATAATGTTACCACTAGCATCATTACTACTACTACCACTACTGCAGCTTACAGCTTCATTGCTAACACTACCTGTACTACTGATAACATATCTCCTCCATGTTAGACATCTGATACCTCTAACTCCTCCTAAATCTAATCTATGTACTATTACAAATGTAATAATAATATTGGGTATACTATTTCTAGAAATACATATACGCTATCAGCTTGTGTGTGGATGTAAGTTTGCATTATCTGTAATTAACAAAACCAGCAATTTTTACTATGATTACTATTAAGCCTATTATTTCTTGATAAAAACTGTGAAGTCATTATGTATATGAAAGAAATATTTATTAATTTTTTTAATTTATTTTTTTTGTTGTTGTTGTTGTTGCTGCTGTTGCCGTTGCTGCTCCTCATTTTATTGCTCTTCTTCTTTTTGTTCTTTGAAATGATAATTACTCTTGCTGTGTTTTTATATATATATATATATATTACAGTAAATATGAACTTATCAGGAAATATGTCTAATGCCTGAAATCTGATGGTGGTGAAAATTATATTTACATCCAGAAATCGTTTTTGGGTTGTTTATTATTATTTTTTTTTTTTTACCATATATATATATATTATATTATATATGTATTTTAAAGCACCTACAAATAACAGTTTGATGTTTCAGTCACTGTTTACATTTGTTTCAACATTTCTGGATGTACAAACATTTTAATGGCTGTTCCGTGTTATTTTTCTCTCTCGTTACAGCTATATGAGTCGAAAAGCAAACAAAGGATTTCCTTTGTGTGTCTGCTTTTGTTTCTCTTTAATGATGTTAAATCTGTTGTTTTTTTTAACATTAAATCATTGCAAAATTTATCATTATTTAAAATCACAAAAGAGAGGAAAGATTTACTTCAGAATACGTCGAGATTGATGATCTTGAAAAAAAAAAAAAATCCTTATTAATAAATAAACGAATTCACAATGATGAACGCTCATCCAGTTTTTGAAGATTTTTATTGATTTGTTTATTTATTTATTTATTTACGTATTTTTTATTTTATTTTATTTTATCTTTTTTAAAAAAAAAAAAAATTTTATCTTATTTTATTATTATTGTTTTTATTTTAATTTAATTGTTTTTTACTTATTTATTTATTTATTTTTTGTATTTATTTATTTATTTATTTATTTATTTATTTATTTATTTATTTATTCTTCTTTGTATTCTATATTTTGCATGTCTGCCTATATTTCTATCTATCTAATCACTTTATTTATCCATCCATTCCCCTCTTTCATTCTTCTCTCTATCTCTGTTCATTTATCTACATACTGTTGTTCCGTTTTTTAAATTTTTTTTTTTGTTTATTTTTTGCTTATTTTTCATCATACATATAATGTCATCACTTGGTCTGCTATCATTATTAGCTTCATCAATATTAGTGAAGCTGCTGTTGTAGTTGCTGCTGCTGCAGCTGTTGTTAATATTTGTCTAGTAATTAGATTTGTTTTAGTTTCTAGTTTTGTATGTGCTATTAACGTTCTCTGTTTTTCTGTATATTTTTCATACTTCGTTGTTTTTCTGAATAAAGCAATCACGTTGTTTTTACCTTCCAGGTATTGATAACACACTGATTTAATTACTTTTAATGAGAAACTGTTTCTTACATTTTAATTTGCTATTTTGTTTTAATTAATAATCAAAATAATAATAATAATAATAATAATAATAATAATAATAATAATAATAATAAAGATAAGGAGAGAAACCATAAAGAACCCCCAAAAAGAAAGAATGTAAAGCAAAAAAGAACGAAGCAAAGACAGAAAGAAAGAATTTGTAATGAGAAACTGTTTCTTACATCTTAATTTGCTATTTTGTTTTCGTTGTATCAATAATAATAATAATAATAATAATAATAATAATAATAATAATAATAATAATAATAATAATAAAGATAAGGAGAGAAACCATAAAGAACCCCCAAAAAAGAAAGAATGTAAAAAAAAAAGAACGAAGCAAAGACTACTAGTAGTAGTAGTAGTAGTAGTAGTAGTAGTAGTAGTAGTAATAGTAGTACGATTATTATTATTGCTGTTGTCGTTATTGTTATTCTGTTTAGTGTAAATTTAAAAAGTAACAACACGAGTTTTGCTGTTAATGTAAATTAAAAAAATAACAACACGAGTTTTGCTGTTTAATGTAAAATTTAAAAAAATAACAACACGAGTTTTGCTGTTTAATGCAAAATTTTAAAAAGTAACTACACGAGTTTTGTTGTTTAATGTAAAAATTAAAAAAAAATTTAACAACAGCTGTTTTTAATGTAAAAATTTTGCTGTTTAATGTAAATTATTTTTGCTGTTTAATATAAAAAAATTATTCCCTAAACCCTTCCAGGTGGTCGAGGTTCTGCTCGAGCGCTCCAACCAGCACCACATCTACGAGGCCGTCCTGCAGTCCATCAGCGCGGGCCACACCCAGATCGCCGAGTCCATCCTCAAACACCGGCGCTACCTGGAGATGTGGCGGGAGATGCGAAAGATGGGCGACACGGACGGCTTCTTCAAGACCGCGCAGGCGGAGTCGCAGTTCTCGCCCGACGTCACCCCGCTCATCCTCGCCGCCCAGAAGAACCAGTACGAGATCGTGCAGCTGCTGCTGATGCGAGGCGAGCTCATCCAGAAGCCGCACAAGTTCAACTGCCTCTGCCTCGAGTGCCGCAACAAGATGAAGTTCGACGAGCTGCGGATGGCGAAGTCGAGGCTGAACGCGTACAAAGGGCTGACCAGCGAGGCGTACATCTCGCTGTCCAGCAAGGACCCGATCCTGACCGCGTTCGAGTTGGCGAAGGAGCTGACGAATCTGTCGAGGGTGGAGAAGCACTTCAAGGTGAGCGAGAGTTGAGGGTGAGAGAAGAAGAAAAGAGACTCGATGGAGGGTTTTGAGAGAGAGGGTTGATTTTTCTGTGTGTGTGTGTTTTTTTTTTAACAGCGAGCGAGTTTGGTTGTTTGGTTGTTTGGTTGTTTGTTTGTTTGTTTGGGTGTGTGGGTGTGTGTGGTGTTGTCAGTAAAACACAGTTAGGAGTGTTTGAAAAAGAGAGACTGAGTGAGAGAGAGAGAGAGCGAGAGAGAGAGAGAGAGAGAGAGAGAGAGAGAGAGAGAGAGAGAGAGAGAGAGAGAGAGAGAGAGAGAGAGAGAGAGAGATATTATAAAAAGACGGATAGAGAAACAGATTTTCCCTGTGAGAAAGAGGAAATATAGGATTTGGAAGTTTAAATAAAGACTGGGCTAGACAAACGAATAAATATCAGAAACTCTAATACACTAAATATACAGAGTTTATCATTTGCATCTGACAAAAAAAAAAAAAAAAAATATATATATATATATATATATATATATACACAGAACACAGAGAGATTCCTTCTCTCTCTCTCTCTCTCTCTCTCTCTCTCTCTCTCTCTCTCTCTCTCTCTCTCTCTCTCTCTCTCTCTCTCCTTGTCCGCCTTTCAATCCCGCTCTCTCTGTATTATCAGAAACCCGAGGATTTCAAAGAAACACGAGCAGTTAGTGTTTACAAACATGTTAATAATCAGCATCAGCTTACAAACAAACCTGTACTCCTGTAATTACTGCACAAAGAAAGAGATTATCTTTGACGGGATACAGAATACCAGATCAAAGGCGAATTAATTGGTCTCATCTGCTGTTACTATGGTGATTAAAGTTAGATCGACCATCAGTAGAAATACATTTTAAATTATGAGAAGGTTTTAATACAAAACATACAGCAGACCGGTATCAGTTGTCTCTGAATTTTGTAAGGGAATAATTCTAGGATGGTGAAGAATTTCGTGTTAAAATTCCTAATGACTAAGTCATAAGAAAAATTCCCATTCTAGTTACATCCGAGTAAAATATTATTTCGTACCCTTATGTGTATATTATTTTATTTTATTCTGCCTTATAAAAAAAAGGAAGTAATTTCATAGTTTTGTGAATATTGTCTTATTTCTGAAAAATAAAAATTTTAAATAATGTTATGAATTATTTAAAACAGTAGGAGTTATTAACAATAAATTATTTCTCTCTCTCTCTCTCTCTCTCTCTCTCTCTCTCTCTCTCTCTCTCTCTCTCTCTCTCTCTCTCTCTCTCTCTCTCTCTCTCTCTCTCTCTCTCTCATTGTTTCAGTCTTTCCCTCCTTCTTATTCATTCAGTTCTTCCGACCTTTCAATGTCTGATTATAGACATTTCTCAAATTTTATCTTTTTATTATTTTTTTAACCGATATTCCACCTAATGTTAGTTCTTGGGCACAACGTGAAAAAGAAAACATTTCATGTAAAAATGTTCAGAACGACACGACGAAACTTTAGCTACTGTTGTGTTTTTATTTTTTTCTTGGTGTTTTTTCTTCGGTGTATCTAAATACAAGCAGAAGCAAATCAATTCTAATCGGTGTTTTCTGCCGTGACAAAGTAGAGTACTTGAGATAACAAATCTGTGCTCTGTGGGAAAACAGACATCTGAATTCTGTACAAGAAGAAGAAAAAAAAGAGCAGGGATTCCTGATAGCAAATATCATTAGTTCTGAATTAAATGTATAACACAACTGTAATCTCTCTCTCTCTCTCTCTCTCTCTCTCTCTCTCTCTCTCTCTCTCTCTCTCTCTCTCTCTCTCTCTCTCTCTCTCTCTCTCTCTCTCTCTCTCTCTCTCTCTCTCTCTCATTCTTCCATTAGAGAACTATTCTGTTGTAGAGTGCATCTGACGTCAGAGGTTTCTGTCAAGATAGGAAGACATTAATATTCATGTTATATTTTATATATATATATATATTACTCTCTCGTAACTTTTACACTATAACTTTTCAGAATTAAATCCTAAATGATCCTTCCTATTTCCATAATAAATATATTTCCTAATTCCATATAGTAACAACTCTGTTCTCAGCTGTTCTCATGGGAACATACACACAGATAGCTACACTTAATTTTATTTCATAGACAGAACTACGCTTCCTTTGTCTATAGTAAAAAAAATACTTTACCTACGTTCCCTGATTCCACAGATAACAATACAGTTGTATTGTTGTGGTTATGCTCAGTCAGTGAAATCTTTTTTCAACTACGTTTCGCAATTCTTGATAAATAAAATCTGAATTACCATTTCGCATTCTGTTGTAAAATAGCTTCTATCTATTTCCTGCTTCTGTGCACAAGAATACTAATGGATAAACTGATTGCTGGGTAACTTGAAGGACAACATACATATACAATTATCCTTTTTTTTTTCCCCGTTTTAATACTATATGAATGATCTCTAACTCAAAAAAAAAAAATAATAATAATAACACTTCTAATTGATAGATGGATGGATGGATGGATAGATGGATAGATAGATGGATGGATGGATGGATGGATGCACTGATGGATGGATGGATGGATGGACAGATGGATGGATGAATAGTCAAAAAGCTAGGAAAACAAAATACGTTTATTACGATATACGAATTGCCTTTTTATTTCTGTATAAAATGTTTATATTTGTTACCATAGATTAGTTTCATGATTTTCGTTGCTGTTTTTAGCATATAAATATATTTTTATATGTTCCCACATATAATTTCATAATTTTTATTGCTCTTTTTAGTATTTAAATAATTTATATAATGTTTCCATAGGTAATTTCATCACTTTTATTGTTGTTTTTAAAAAAAGTAATAATTTATATATGTTCTCATAGACAATGTCACCACTGCTGCTGTTGTTGTTGTTGTTGTTGTTGTTTTTAGCTACATTATAAAGAGCTCGCGTCCAACCTGACAGAATACGTGGTAAAGATACTTGACAGGATTCGAACTCAGGAAGAACTGAACTTCGTTCTGAACAAAACTGGAAAAAGTAACTCAGAGCAATACGAGAGTTTGGCGAGATTCAAACTGGCACTGCAGTACAAACAGAAACGAGTAATATTGATGTTGTTGTTACTGATGTTGCTGTTATTGTCGTACTTGTCGTTATTATTATTTTTTATGGTTATTATTACTGTTATTATTTTTATTATTATTGTTTTTATTACTGTTGTTGTTATAGTTCTTCTTATCATTTCTTCTTCTTCTTTTTCTTGTTCTTGTTCTTCTTACTCTTCTTCTTCTTTTTTTTCTTCTTCTTATTATTATTATTATTATTACTATTGCAGTTATTATTTCTGTTGTTGTTTCTCATTATGCCCTTTTTGATTCGTTATATTGACAAAACAATAAACAACAAAGAAGTAAAGACTATGTAGTTGACAGAAACACACACACACACACACACATAAACACACAGAATATATATGTTTTTGTCTTCTTTCTTTTTCTTTCTATTTTTCTCTCTCCCTCCCATATCTATATGTATATCTATATATCTACTGATCTATCTGTTTCTCTGTCCGTCTTTCCCTCAACATACTTACATACATAAAGACAGACAGATAGACAGACACACATTCAGATAAACCGATACATAGACAGACAGACAGACTGACAAATAGGTAGATAGATAGACAGACAGACAGACATACAGACGAATAAATATATAGATAGATAGACAGACAGACAGACAGACAGACAGACAGACAGACAGAGACAGATAGATACATATAGATATACATATAGATTCAGATACATATGTAAATATTGTAGATAGCTAGGCAGACAGACAGATATAGATGCATGTTTTGTATTTCAGTTTGTGGCTCACCCAGTGAGTCAGCAGAGACTGGTTCACATCTGGTACGACGGGATGGGGAAGCTGGAGAGAGCGGGCTGGTTCAAACGCCTCTTCACTCTCCTCCTCTTCGTCTTCACCTACCCCTTCCTAGTTCTTCTCTACATAGTCGCGCCAGACTGCAAGGTAACTGTATACTTAGATTCACTACCCCTTCCTAGTTCTTCTCTACATAGTCGTAGACTGCAAAACTGTTTGTATTTTCAGTCTCCTCCTCTTCGTCTTCACCTACCCCTTCCTAGTTCTTCTCTACATAGTCGCGCCAGACTGCAAGGTATGGTATACTTAGTATCTCTTCACTCTCCTCCTCTTCGTCTTCACTTACCCCTTCCTAGTTCTTCTCTACATAGTCGCGCCAGACTGCAAGGTAACTGTCTACTTAGTATCTCTTCCTCTCTCCCTCCCCTTCTTCGTCTTCACCTCTACCCTTCTTCCTAGTTCTTCTCCCCTTCCTACATAGTCGCGCCAGACTGCAAGGTAACTGTCTACTGTATCTCTTCACTCTCCTCCTTTCGTCTTCACCTCCCTTCCTAGTTCTTCTCTACATAGTCTTAACTGTCTACTTAGTATCTCTTCACCCCCTTCCTTCCTAGTTCTTCTCTACATAGTCGCGCCAGACTGCAAGGTAACTGTCTACTTAGTATCTCTTCACTCTCCTCCTCTTCGTCTTCACCTACCCCTTCCTAGTTCTTCTCTACATAGTCGCGCCAGACTGCAAGGTAACTGTCTACTTAGTATCTCTTCACTCTCCTCCTCTTCGTCTTCACTATGTCTTCCCTAGTTCTTCTCTGTTTATCGCGCCAGACTGCCTAACTGTCTATTAGTTACTCTTCAAATTCCTCCTCTTCGTCTTCACCTACCCTTCCTAGTTCTTCTCTACATAGTCGCCTGCAAAATGTCTTTAGTATCTCTTCACTCTCCTCCTCTTCGTCTTCACCTATTTCCTAGTTCTTCTTAATTAGACTGCTATAACTGTCTATTATATCTCTTCACTCTCCTCCTCTTCGTCTTCACCTTTCTTCTCTACATAGTCGCGCCAGACTGCAAGGTAACTGTCTACTTAGTATCTCTTCACTCTCCTCCTCTTCGTCTTCACCTACCCCTTCCTAGTTCTTCTCTACATAGTCGCGCCAGACTGCAAGGTAACTGTCTACTTAGTATCTCTTCACTCTCCTCCTCTTCGTCTTCACCTACCCCTTCCTAGTTCTTCTCTACATAGTCGCGCCAGACTGCAAGGTAACTAACTGTCTACTTAGTATCTCTTCACTCTCCTCCTCTTCGTCTTCTCCTTTCCTAGTTCTTCTCTCTCATAGATGTGCAAGGTAACTGTCTACTTAGTATCTCTTCACTCTCCTCCTCTTCGTCTTCAGTTACCCCTTCCTAGTTCTTCTCTACATAGTCATAATATATCCCTAATACCCTCTTACGAGATGTTTATATTATCCTGTTTAACGTCTAACGCTGACGGTCATTATAAAGATGAGGTTTATGATGATGATGATGATGATTATAATCATAATGATGACAGTAATGATGATGTTATTTGCAATAACAAAAATCATCACAACAGCATCATCACAAACATCGCTTACTAATACTACTCTTTTATTTTATTTTATTTTGATTTTAATTTTCTTTAACCATTATCACGATATCACAAATAATACTTAAACCACAATTTGTATATTTTTTTTTTTTTTTTTTTTTTTTTTGGATTTCGTTTTAATATTAATACTTCAAATCACCATTCTGTATTCTTTTTCTCTCTCTCTCCTAATTTCAGTTTGCCAAAATCCTCCGCTACCCGTTCGTCAAATTCGTCAGCCATTCGTTGTCCTTCGTCATATTCCTCGTGATCATCATCATCTCGGCGGCCGAGACGTCGAAGAACATCTCCAAGTACCGCACCCTGCAGACGACGTACTCCGCGGCGTACTCGCGCTTCAGGGCGCTGGACAACGCCACCGACTGGCTCGGCCACGACTTTCCTCTCAGGCAGGAAATACCCACACCCGTACAGCTCATACTAGCGCTGTACATCCTGGGTGAGTTCAGACTGATCCGTGTTGTTGGTGTTCTTGTTCTTGTTCTTCGTCTTCGCGTGTCTTGTAAGATGTTGCGTCAGGGTTTCATTGAGTGTGATGATGTAAGTGAAGAAACAGTTTGTTTTGTTTTGTTTTGTTCTTCGCGTTTGTTGTAAGATGTTGTGACAGGGTTTGATTGAGTGTGATGATGTAAATGAAGAAACAGTTTGATTGTTTTGTTCTTCGCGTTTGTTGTAAGATGTTGTGACAGGGTTTGATTG
>CM022667.1:2032000-2037000 GCA_012295275.1 Chrysomallon squamiferum
TTACACGCGACTCGTCTCTTATCGGAAATAATTGGCGTCAGGTTCTCTTGTTTGTGTTGTAAGAAAAACATTACGTAACACTCGAAGCTGTAAGTATACGTAATTTGTGTAGGATATCCGTTACAAGGATATACACGTAGAAGAAAGAGGGAAGGAAGGAAAGAATGAATGGAAGAAAGAAAGACGGAAAGAAATACATGTAGATTGATAATAATAAAAAACAAAAAAAAACAAAGTTAAGAATAATAATGATGAAGGTGATAAATTTATTGTATATCTGTGGCTACAATTGGCTGCAGTTTCAAACTTTTTGTTTATTTATTTATTTATTTATTTATTTATTTATTTATTTATTATTATTATTATTATTATTATTATTATTATTATTATTATTATTATTATTACTATTATCATTATTTATTTTTATTTATTTTATTAATTTTTTTATATTATTATTTTTATTATTATTATTATTATTATTATTATTTTGGTCTTATTCCCGATACAACCACTGTATTATTGTTTTATTAATTAAAATATGCATAAAAAGTATCTGTATACCTTCGTGATTTTTCAAAACGCTTATAAATTATGTATAATCATAGTAAAACAAAAGACGAGATGTAACAAAATTCCCGAAAAAGACTGAGTAATCATAACCCTTACGAAGTTACTATTTGTAGTTGTTATTGTTATTATCCTCCTCCTCCACCTCATTATCATCATTTTCTTCATCATCATCATAATTATTAATATAATTATTAAATTACTATTTCTTGATAATCTTAAATAATATCGAAGTACAACCAAAAATAGATGATATAAATGTCTGTCATTTTATGTATATAATCGTGACATGACTGCGTATTTGGCACTGATTTTCAATAAAATTGGTTCTGTTATTCTGAAAAACAAACTATAGTCCGCCATCAAATGTTGTTTTCAAAACCCCAGTTGTCAATAAGTAAATATATTCAAATGTTCTTTTTTTTTTTTTTTTTTTTTATCAGCAAAGAATAGTGATCGAAAACAAATAAACAATTATTTAGAAATATACAGAATTTTATTGTTCGTAACATGAGAGATATACTTTAATTGACAATCCATGTTCATTTTAAAATCTTTTTTTTAAATAAAAATATTTTTTTTATTTTGTATTTTTTGATTAAATAAATATATATAAATCTGTATTTCAGTACTCTGGCCACATTTCGGACAGTCTTCTGGTCACTGTTTGGACGCGGGGAGCCCACAGTGGTCGAACTTGACCCCTACCAGAACACTATAACACGTGACTTAGGCTACATTTTATATGGCGCCTACAACATCACCATGGTTACCGTCTTGTTAAACATGCTCATTGCTATGATGACCAGATCGTTCACAAACATAGCGGTAAGTTTTCAGTGTCTTCTTAACATACAGAAATAAATACGTTAATAGTGATAACGTCAGTAATAAGTACTACACCAACAACAGCAACAGCAACAACAACAGCATCAATAACACTAATAATAATGACGAAAATGATAATAATAATAAGTAGAATAAGATGATCAACAATGATAATAAGAAAAAGGACAGCAACAACAACAATACGAAGAAAAAAAAAGAACAACAACAACGAACAACAATTAATAAAAATGATGATGATGATGATAGTTATTGGTAGCAATAGATAGTATGAGAGTCGATTCGCAATATTTTTATATTTTTTTTTTTTCCTTTTTTTTTTTTTGTTGTTGTTTTTTTTGTGGTGGGTTTTTTTGTTGTTGTATTTTTGGTGTTTTTTTGTAATGATCTATAATAATTTATCCATTTTTGTCGGTCCATACATCTATTTCTGTCTGTCTGTCTGTTTCGTTGTCTGCTTGTCTTTCCATTCATCTTTTTCTCATATGTCTACTTCACTGCTTTTCTATTCACCTTCCCGATCATTACGATTATTATAACAGCAGATTACTTACTATTACGATTATTATAACAGCAAATTATTTACTATTACGATTATTATAACAGCAGATTACTTACTATTACGATCATTATCAGCAGATTACTTACTATTACGATTATTATAACAGCAGATTACTTACTATTACGATTATTATAACAGCAGATTACTTACTATTACGATCATTATAACAGCAGATTACTTACTATTACGATTATTATAACAGCAGATTACTTACTATTACGATCATTATAACAGCAGATTACTAACTATTACGATCATTATAACAACAGATTACTTACTATTACGATTATTGTAACAGCAGATTACTTACTATTACGATCATTATAACAGCAGATCACTTACTATTACGATCATTATAACAGCAGATTACTTACTATTACGATTATTATATGGATCACTTACTTCAGACAGCACAATGTCCTTGAGGATTCACACGTGCCAGATCAGTTAACATTTAATAACTGCAAAAAAATTAAACAGAACAAGAATTTCCATCAAAGCCATTTCGTCATAAAATAGATTTCATTTATAATCGATCTGTCGCCCGGGGAAAATGAACAGGGATTAATTTATGTAGGTTCAGTAATCTCAGAGAAACACAAAAGGAACGAGCTTCGAACTCTGAAATGAACTCTCTTGTTATTAATGGAATCTCGTTGTCTTCGTCTTCTGCAGTGATTTAATAAAACGAGCAAAGAGAGAAGAAATATCTTTAATTGTAATCACATATTTTATTTTATTTTTTTTTAAATTTATTTTTTTTAAATTTATTTTTTATTTTTTTTTGTGTTCTTCTTCTTTTTTTTTTTTCTTCATTTATTATTGAAATTTTTCTGTTCCGTGATATTTTGTTCATCATTATTTGATATTTTGTTGATTACTGTATTTGTTAGTCTGTTTGAGCATGCAATTGACTGGAAGTCTGTCCCTCCATTTGTCTGTCTACTCTGTTCGTCTGTGTGTGTATCTGTTGTTTTTATTTAAATACTATTCATTATTCTGTTTGTCTGTGTGTTTGTCTTTCTATTTCTCTGACCGTCCACCCATCCATCCATATATCTATTTATCTTTTTATTTGTCTATCCATCTATCTATCTATCTATCTATATGTCCCCCTGTCTTTCTATCTCTCTTGATTTATCCATCAATCTATCAGTGTATCCATATATTCAACATCTTCATCTTTTATCTATCGCTTAATTATTAATTATTATTGCTTAGTGATTAAAAATTGTTTGGTTTTTTTTCACTTTTTTCAGGAGGATTCTGACGTGGAGTGGAAATTTGCTCGCAGCTTGCTGTACATGGACTACATCACTGAGGGCTCCACCCTGCCCGTCCCCCTCAATCTTATTTATGCCCCTAAGGCGGCCGTTCGGTCGCTTCTATGCAAGTGTTCCTGCGACAAGGAACAAGAACCACCCCCGGTCCCAGCCGAGGAGAACTCTGACTCGTCCAGCAAAAGAATTCCAAAGAGGCAACGGAATAATAATTTTTCAAATATGGAAATGGGAGGCGGGGTAAGTTGACGTCATCGTTTTAGATTATTTTTAGATTAGTAATAATTAGTAATAATGTGTGTGTGTGTGTGTGTGTGTGTGTGTGTGTGTGTGTGTGTGTGTGTGTGTGTGTGTGTGTGTGTGTGTGTGTCTGAAGGGGTGATAACTCTGGACAAAGAAGATATTTTCCTAAGTCTCTTTTAGATTTAAATAAAAAGTTATGTTTGTATCTATGTAAAGATCCGATCTGTTTGGTTATCGGTAACCGTAGTCGTACAACTGCATCAGCAGGTTTTCCATTTCACAACATCATCTACAACAACGACAAAGATAATAATAACGACAATAGTGATAATAGTATATATAGAAATAACCAACAACAAAAACAAAAATATTGTTACTACTACTACTACTACTACTATTATTACTACTACTACTATTATTAATGTTGCTATTATTGTTATTATTGTTGTTGTTGTTTTATTATTATTATTATTATTATTATTATTATTATTATTATTATTATTATTATTATTATTATTATTATTTAAAACAACAACATAAAAAAAACCATACCAACTCTTTAATAATGTTTAAAATGATTAGATATAATACTTTAAAATTCGTCAAAACATTAACTGATTAATACAATTAATTGAGGAAGTTAAAATTGCCTATTTTTCCTTTATTTTTAATGATAGATAGAGAAAATATCATTTCACTGATTACTTCAAACTGAGTATTGTTTGTCGTCTGCTCTCTAGTGGCAATTAATTTGAAAGTTATTAATCAGACATAACACCTCTATAGCTCTGAATTCAGATGCCGGTATTCTGATTAAAGCATTTTTAAAAATTTATTTCCTTTTTTTTATTTTATTTTTTTATTTTTTATTTTTTTATTATTTTTTATTATATATATATAAAAAAAAAAAAAATAAAAAAATAAAAAAAAAAAATTCTATTATTACTAGATTTAATTTATATTACCTTTTTCAAAATGAAAGATATACTTTTTATATATTTTTAATGTTATTATTGTCTTCTTCTTCTTCTTCGTCTGATTATTATTATTTATTATTATTATTATTATTATTATTATTATTATTATTATTATTATTATTATTATTATTATTATTATTATTATTGACAGTAGTAGTAGTAGTACTAGAAGTAGTAAAAGAAGTAGTAGTAGAGTTGTAGCAGTGGCATTGGAAATATTAGTAGCAGTGGTAGTAGTAGTAGTAGTAACGTTCTTATTTTTATATAGCGAAATAAAATGATAAAATGTTCCTATATAGTAATCTTCTTCATCTGCACGTAGGAAGTATTTTAAGTTCATGTTGTTACGTCAGCTTAAGAATTCAGTGAGAACTAAAAAGGAATGGTTCACATGATTCAGACTGTTATATATATATATATATAAATATTTAACTTTTGTTTTAAATGATCAGATTAGTTATTTAATTTACATGAAATCACATATCTTCCCTTAACATGTTTAATAATTTATGCGTTGTTTTTATT
>CM022667.1:2042000-2059500 GCA_012295275.1 Chrysomallon squamiferum
GAGCTTCATTGTTGTTTGATGAATGTGTTTATTGTCAATTAAGGAACAAACACAATAAAAATAGTAATTGAAAAAATTATATAATAATGATGATAATGATGACGATGATGATGGATGATGATGATGTTGTTGGTGATGATGATAATAATGACAATAATGATGATGAAGACGATGGTGATAATAAAAAGAAGAAATAATTCGTGACGTAGCTCATGGATGTATCAGATTCAAAATAAGAAGCATATTTAAAACACAACACTTCTCAGTCCTTATAAATATTACAGGCTTTAAAATATATTAAAAAAGATAAACAAATAAACAAACAAACAAACAAACAAACAAAGAAATATAAATATAAATAAAAA
Organism: Chrysomallon squamiferum; assembly: GCA_012295275.1. NCBI lineage: Eukaryota > Metazoa > Mollusca > Gastropoda > Neomphalida > Peltospiridae > Chrysomallon > Chrysomallon squamiferum. Next base: position 2,042,366 of record CM022667.1, read on the forward strand.
GTCGAAACAGTAAGAAAGAAAACTAATAAGATCATAAGAAAGATTTTTAAAACAGAAAAAAAAAAATCGTTAATGAATACAAAAGAAGAAGAAGAAAAAGAACCAAATAAAAAGAAAGAAAGATGAAAAGGAAGAAAAACAAAATAAAACGAGCGAACGATAGAAAGAAAAAAGACACGACAAAATAAGAAGTGGAGAAAAATAAAGAAGAAATATTAATCTCTAAGAAATTGCATCAAAACTCTAAATGTTAAAATATGAATCTCCGCAGTTCTAACTCCTTTTAAAATCAACGACGATAAAAAAAAAAAAACAAAAAAACATGTTTTTTGGAATTTTCATCTTTTATTTTTTCAAATAAAATTAAGGATATGATGAAAAATCACATGAGGGCAAAAACCGCTTAAGCTTCATATTTCGCAAAATGTCATGAATGCCAGCAATTATACTTCTTCTCTATTACAGAAACAATAACTGTGCATTAATTTTGTATATGCACTTCTGTGTCCAACAAATGTCATGCATGCAGCTATTATATTTGCGAAAACTAATGCAAATGAAAACAACTTCTAGAAATGAATAAAAACAAAATGCCACACAGTTTGTATGCTTTTTACCCTCGTAAATCGGTAGTTAAGTTTTATATACATTTATATACATACATACGCACATGCACACACATACACACAGTACATACAGACAGTCAGACGTATCTATCTATTTATTTGTCTTTCTGTCTGTCTCTCTATATCTACATATGTGCATCTATACATCTACATGCACACACACACACCTGCACCCACACACACACACACAGACAGACAGACAGACACACACACACACACACATATATATACACACACACGCACGCACAAATATACACGTACATATAAAGTGCCTTTAGAATTGCGAAACAAATGGACGAGACGTGACTTCTGTGTTTGAAAGCTTCAGCTAATTAAATTCATCTTTCGGTCTATAAATACACAAGTGTATACAAACGACTTTGTTCGTTTATTGTCTTTGGTTCATTTACAACATTCCAGTGGGTGGCATCTACAGACCAAAAAAAAAAAAAATATTGTCATTCTTGAAATACTTCTGCATTTTCACAGAAATAGCAACAATAAACACGGAATCAGTCATTTTTAGCATCCAGTTCCACGCATCAAGTCAGCGTCAGTTCAGATTAAACGAAAACGAGTGTTTATGAAGGAAATAGATCTCCGACATTCATTTGTAAAATATCTTGACTGGAATGTGTGAAACGGGCGGATCTAGAGGGCGCGCAAAACACGCCGGAACCAGAGAGCACGTGCGACGCCGGAACTGGGGAGCCTGCCCGATGCGCAGATGTATTACGTTCATGCAATGCGCAGATTAAAAGGGAACTTCCGTTGCGCGTATTCGGGGGCTTTCCACTATGACAGAGCGATGGATGTTTTTTTCTTCTTCTTCTTCTTTCTTTATAATAAAACCAATTTCATCTTAAGTGTTATAGTATCTACTGCAATAAAATCGAGTCAATTTCAATTTTTGTTAATTTTGTATGGCTATATACATGTTAAAGTAAATGGAAAAAAAAAATTATATATTTTTTATCTTTTCTATACCATAAAATAAATATCTTGGAAGAAAACATTTATTCATATTCTTCTTTGATATTTTTATCAAACCGGGAATATAGCAGTGTTACAGCACTGAAAGTCCATGACATCATAGCTCGTATTCATCATTCTCCATCTCAGCGCTTGTAATAAGTGTCTTTGCCTTATAGACGTCTATTTTATAAAATATCCTTGCTACATATGTAGTAGTAGTAGTAACAGAGCAGCAGCAGCATCAGCAGTAGTTGTCGTAGTAGTAGTAGTAGTTGTAATATTAATAACAACAACAACAGCAACAAGAACAAGAACAACAATAACGACATCAGTAACAACACCAGTAATGATAATAACCTGTGAAAACCCATCCACGTAGTTGTGTTAGGTAGATTTCTTTCTTTTTCACATCTTGATTATTTAACAAACGCACCACTGACACCCACCCCTGGAATCGCCTGTCCTAAGCGTTAATGTCGAAACGTTCACTCGTTTATAAGGTCGCCTAAGACGTGAGATCGAGTGTCCTCGATCCTGTCGTTAGATTATTTCCGATTCAAGACAGTGTCCCGTAAGTTGGGTTTTAGAACACAGCGAGATGGTTCTTTCACCATGGAAAGTATGTGTTAAAATCAGATCGCTCTTTAACCATTCAGATTAGCTCATTGTTAAGTCACAAGCGTGTATCATCTCTCGAATACGTTATTATGTCATTATTAGTAATCGGAGTGTGGGAGAAAAAAAGAAAGAAAGAAAGAAATTAAAACTAACTCTAAAAACAATATATTTTAATATATTTAACTGTATTTAAATTCAGAATTAAATAAATACATTTATTATGTTAATTAGAAAGGGAAAGAAACTTTAGCTAGACTAAGAATCGTCAACGTTGTTATGAATCCATGACGTCATTCCATTGTTGACGTCATATTCTCAGAAATAATTTACACGTCTCGCGTTAAGACGGGTAATAATTGTGGGTTTAATAAAATAATTAATTTATTGATTGTTTGACTGATTGATTTGTTTGTTTGTCATTTTTCTTTTTCTACGTATTCATTTACTTAACTGATTGTATATTTATTTATTTATTTATTTATTTATTTATATTTCAGTTGTTTAATCCAGCGTGTGACGTGTCGGCTGTTGATATATACGAGGGTAACGCCAGTGGTGAAACCAGTCGACAGCCTGGTGTTCAGATCGAGGCTTCCAACCCAGGCGAAACACTTACTTACCAGGTAAAACTCTCACTTACCATGTAAAACTCTGACTTACTTTGTAAAACTCTGACTTGCCGGGTTAAACTCTCACATAACCAGCTAAATCATAGAGTTTAAATAGCTTAACTCGTGTTCTCCTTCTTCTCTCATTCTCTCTCTCTCTCTCTCTCTCTCGTCCTCTGACTCGCTTTCAGTGTCTGTCTGTCTACCTACTTCTTTCTATCTTTTTACTATCCTCCTTTTATCTGTGTTTCTTCTCATATGTCTGCCCACCTACTTAATCTACGTATCGGTCTACATACCAATATAATCTATGCATCTCATTTATCTATCTTTCCATTTATATCTATCTATCTATCTATCTATAATAATTTCGACGATAATCTTTTAAATTCTTAATGTTTTTGACATAATAATAATAATAATAACAACAATAATAATAGTAATAAATTAATAATAATTAATTAATTAATAATAATAAAATAAATAAATAAATAAATAAATAACCATTAGAAACAACGAGAATGATTCTGTTGTAACTTACTGATGCTTTTCTTTTCATTTATTTTATATATATATATATTTATATACCTTTCAGAAAGTGATGCAAAGAATCATACAACGATACATTTTTGACATACAGAGAGAGGCAGAGGTCACGGAAGGTAAATATTAAAATATAACGAGATAAAAATGTACTTGTAGATAGATATACGTGGATAAATAAATACGTATATTAATCAAAGTACGCAATAGTGACTCCTTTGTATACTTTATTAATAAGCGTCTTCACCAATCTGAAAGATGTGTAAAATAACTAACTAACTAACTAAATAAATTAATTAATTAATTAATTAAGAATATATTTACAAAATATAATTAAATAGTACTACAGGTTTTACTACTAATATTAATATTGCTACTATAACCAGTGTTACTACTACTGTTACTACTACTACTACCACTACTACAATTACTACTATAACTATTATTACCAATATTACTATTGCTACTGCTTCTTTTATTATTATTATTATTATTATTATTATTATTATTATCATTACCATTATTATTATTATTATTATTATTATTATTATTATTATCATTATCATTATTATTATCATTATTATTATTATCATTATCATTATTATTACTATTATTATTATTATTATTATTATTATTATTATTATTATTATTATTATTATTTCAGATGACTTTGAGGAGATCAAGCAGGATATATCAAGTTTCAGGTACGAGATGCTAAATCAGTGGCGATCTCGAGAATCGCTTTTAACCGATATATCGACAAATGTGACAGCGATAGCAAGTCAGCTAGAGACACTGAGAAATGAAATTGCACAAAAAACTCCAACGATATCTGAAGAGAAAGAAGAAAAATAGTTATCTGTGTATTGAGAAGACAATCAAGTGAAGTTTAACGAAAATGGAAGAATTGGAAAAGAGCTTTTAATCATAAATTGGAAAAGAGCTTTTAATCATAAATTGGAAAACAGCTTTAAATCAGAAATCGAAAATATCGTTTAATTATAAATTGGAAAACAGCTTTAAAACATATTTCGTTAAAAAAAAAAAAAAAAGTTTAATTATAAATTTTTAAAGATATTTAATTACAAACTAGAAATGTTCTCTTAACTTGGAAAAAAACTTTAAATCATAAATTGTAAAAATCGTTTAATTATAAATCGGAAAAAAGAGTTTTTAATATTAAATGGGAAATGAGTTTTTAATCATAAATTTGAAGAAACAAAAAATCATTTAATTATAAATTGAAAAATTGTTTTTAATCTTAAAATGGAAAAGATACTTTAATCATAAATTGGAAAAAAGCTGTTCATCGTGAATCGGGAGCTTGAGCTTTTAATCATAAATTAAACTGAAGTATTATTCTACCTGTATAGAAAATGGACTAAGAAAGGAAAAGAAGCTTTCTCATAGAAGGTAAAGCGCCAAATATTTATTATGCCAGCACTTCGTTTTTGTAAAAACACGCAACATCAGTATTTGTAAATAGTCAAATGAACCTGAACTACACATACAGACACACGCATGTACGTGCACGCATTGGAGAGAGAGAGAGAGAGAGAGAGAGAGAGAGAGAGAGAGAGAGAGAGAGAGAGAGAGAGAGAGAGAGAGAGAGAGAGAGAGAGAGAGCTGTTACATCCTGGCTCATACACACGCACACACATACATAGATAAATATACTCACAAACAACATATACACCCAAACTCACACACATTAATATATATATCCACACATATACATGCACATCCGCACATACATACACAAACACTTTAACCATGCATAGTGTTACGAAATTAAAATACCAAAGCTTAGATATTATATTATTATTTTTTTAAATTATTGTTGTTGGTTATTTCCTCATTGCTTTGTTTTATCATTTGTCTGTTGTCCATTGGTTACACACTTTTAAAAGTGTCCCTTTTAAATATATTAATTAATTATATAATTATTAATCTCTTTGAAATTATAATTGATAATATTTGACATTAAATTCATTTTTAGTTCCATTATAGTAATATATTTGCATATGTTTTACTTTTTAATCTTCTTTTCGATAAGTTATTAGATGTGTATATGTATATATGTATATTTGTGTGTCTGTGTGCGCATGCGTGTATGTATGTCTGTGTACATATGCACAAAAATAAATATATTATATTACAATTTTAAAAAAAATAATAGTATAAATAAAAATAGTATTAAAAAGTATAAGTATGAATCATGTTACTGCAGTATGTTCCCATCTTTACGTGCAAAATTACAATATTACTCATTCAGGGCGATTCCTAGATCAGGAAAAAGAAAAGTGCCATAAATAAACAATGCAACCAGTTCCATAACGAAATGAAAAATATTTAGATAAACATATATCTCTAGGACCTCTCTGTTTCAGTAAAATAAGGCTTCAAAAAACTCTCTCTCTCTCTCTCTCTCTCTCTCTCTCTCTCTCTCTCTCTCTCTCTCTCTCTCTCTCTCTCTCTCTCTCTCTCTCTCTCTCTCTCTCTCTCTCTCTCTCTCTCTCTCTCTCTCTCTCTCTCTCTCTCTCTCTCTCTCTCTCAAATATTTATTTATTTATATTTTTAGTTCTGTTTTTCTCTTGGGATTAATGTGAATATGCAAACGTATTGATCTATTACATCCAGTATTAGAAAATATTTTAATTACAGAAATAATCAACACCTGGTTCTGCTCAAGTGTGTTAATTTGACAAAGTGTTTTTTTTTTTTTTTTTATATATAATATAATATGTCGTTATTTCATTTGTTTATTATTGTTTGTTTGTTTATTTATTTATTTAGTTAGTTAGTTGGTTAGTTATTTTATTTATTTTATTTATTTATTTATTTTATTTATTTAGTTATTTTTCTATTTATTTAGTTAGTTATTTTTGCTAGTTTTTTGTTTATTCACTTATTCATTCCTTCGTTTATTCATATAATTATAATGTTTTTATTTTGTTTATTTACTTATCCATTTACTTACTTGTATATTTATTTATTTATTTATTTATTTATTTATTTATTTTATATGGTTCTTATTTCTCTTCTTTACTTATTTCTTATATACGGATGTCTGTTTTGTGTTTACGTATTTATATATATTCTTTTTGTCAAAGTTTCAAAAATAATTAAACATGCATATATATGTACATACAAACACACACTAACACATACCGACATATATATAATTCCTGAACATTTTCAAAAATATGTGTAGGAAGTGAATTCAAAATAATATAGACAGAGATAGTGGTGATGGTTCACAGTAAACCTAGAATCCACAGAACAAAGGATCAAAAAGAAAGAAAAAATATGATTTTGTATTCCAGTTTCCTGTGCGAATCCGACATTGCAGATGTATTCAGAATGTTTCAGGAATTTGTGTATTTCCTAATTTATCTATAATACCTATTTCCTTTAACACACACACACACACACACACACACACACACACACACACACACACACACACAGACACACACACATATATCTATCTATATATGCACACATATACACACATACAAATTGTTACATAGTTTTTACAATGAAGAGAAAACGCTTACTGATTGATGTTCAAATGTCTCATTCAGTATTTTCTTCTTTCTTCTTTTCCCTTTTTGTATTGTGTAAATTTTCATATTCGTATTTGTTGCTATTTTCTTTATTATTTATAATTTATTCGATAAAACAATTGAAATTATTGAAGTGATCGTATGTATATATATATATATACGTGTGTGTGAATGTGTGTGTGTGTGTGTATATATATATATATATACATGTATGTATGTATGTGTGTATGTATATATGTAAGTATGTATGTATATATAAATTGTTGGACTTCACTGTGTACCTTTGTAAAATGTTATTTTTGCTAACACCGTTTCACAGATTTTTATGCATTGTAAAAATGTGATATTTACTATTTCAGACTTTTATTGTAACATATTGCAATTTCTTGATTAAAAATTAAAAAATATCCGTTCTAAAACACTGTTGCGTTATAATTAGGTTTTTTTTTTTAGTTCTTTTTGTTTGTTTGTTTGGTGGGTTTTTTAAGGTTATAACAGAGATAATAATATAGGCTCATATATCTTCCTTTACACTGATTCATAAACCAAAGAACGTTAAGATTATTATTATTATTATTATTATTATTATTATTATTATTATTATTATTATTATTATTATTATTATTCAACAACAACAACAAAAACAACACCAAAAACTATCTCTATTTTTCTGTTTTTCTCTTCCACTTTCTCTTTGTTTTCTCTCTCTTTTATTCTCTCCATTTTGCAGGATTTCTGTATTTATCTCTCTCTCTCTCTCTCTCTCTCTCTCTCTCTCTCTCTCTCTCTCTCTCTCTCTCTCTCTCTCTCTCTCTCTCTCTCTCTCCGATCCGTTTACCTATCCTATCCGTCTATCTATCTGTCCATCTATTGATCAATCTATGTATCAGTCTATTTATCTATATATCTGTCTGTCTGTAGGATTGTCTGTCTATCTATCATCTATCTATTATCTATCTATCTATCTATCCATCTGTCTCTCTATCTACCCACCTATCTGTCTATCTATCCATCCACCCATCCATCCATCCATCCATCCATCCATCCATCCATTTATACACGCGCTCTGATCTGCACATCATCTGTGGCTAGTTAAACGACGCATCCTTCACAGTAACGCGCCACGCGAAATCCTCCCAAAACACGAAACGTTGTCATTGTTCTTTCCTTAAACGCAGTTCAGCAAATCAATTAGTGCGGATTGACAAGTCAGACCGAGACTCGTTATTTATTCATTCGCCAAATTATAACGCACCGCATAACGCGACGTCCGACAATGGTGGGGCTTCCATTCAGCTTTTGTCGTCGCGCGAACAAACAAAACAAACAAAACAAACAAACACACACGTGGCGTGCGGATGAAATATGCAGCACGCCAGTGAACCGGTGCATCAGAGTTTTGTTGCCCTTTCCTTCCTGGAACTAGTTCCATCTGCCGAGTCTTTTGTTCCGCGCTGTCGCGTCCGTCGAATCACCAGGATGTATCACCATTAATCAAGATCGATAATACTGAGTAAATACAATGCTACTACTACTACAACGGTACTGCTACTACTACTACCATCACTGTTACTGTTGCCATTACTACAACATCTTCAGTTAATATTCTACTAACTATTACTATTACTAATTCTAATATTACTGATACTACTACTACAAGAGCTACTACATATACAACTACTACTACTACTATAAGTACTCCAGCTACTACTACGATAACTACCATAACTACTATTGCTACTACTGTTGCTATTACTTATAACTCTGTAATTACTACAACTGCTTACAAAACAACAACTACTACTACTATAAGCTATAACTACTGCAACTACTACAGCTAATATAAATGTTCCTATACAACTTCAAATACTTCTTACTACTGTGACTACTACTACGACTATCACCACCATTACTACTAGTGATACTATTAATTCTACGTAATGTATTTTCGATGCTAAGTTACCAGAATCAACGCCTTCTTAATGAACAGGTGTGCACAGCACATTTATGATTAAGAACAATAAAAACAACAACAACAACAACAACAACAACAACAATAATAATATCAAAACAATACAATTACTGCCACTTCTACTACGACTACTACTACTACTACTACTAAAAAAAAAAATAATTTATAATAATACTAATAATAAAGGCAACAACAATAATAACAAAACAATAATAATACTACTACAACAACAACAATAACTAAACAATACTACGACTACTACTACTGTCACTACTACTACTACTACTACTACTAATAATAATAATAATAATAATAATAATAACAACATCAATAATAATAAAGGCAACACCATCAACATCATCAACAACAACAACCCACAAAAAAAAAAAAAAAAAAAAAAACCCATCTTGAACATAATCTATAGTAAATAATAATTATACAGATAAAACAAGGCCATTAGATTCTGGTTCCATTCATGCTAAAGTGTGTCTGCTGAAACTACAATAATTTCACTGTCAACGTCCGTAATTCCATCAATTTTGTCAACTCTGTCTTCTTTCGCATTGAACTCGACGACAGACTCATTATCCCTGATATTTAAACATCGATTGTAATCAATACTTCCTTGATTATATTCAGTCTGTGAAGGTGCGTTATGATTATTAAACCCAAAGAATTTCCATAAGTGATTTCGAGGGTGGGAAGGTGATGGTAACAGAGTCAGTGTAGGTGTGTCCGTGATGAATTACTGCGAAATCGACACGCGCGTGGTCCTATAAATAGAATCAAAGAAGTATTTTTGTTTTTTGGGGGGATGGTGATATTTTGGATTGCGATTATGACTGAGGCGTGACCTGAATTTATTTTTAATCTGAAAAGTAAAATAATGACAGAAATGTAATAGTAATAATAATGGAAACTGAAATTAAATGTCTGATGAAATAACTGGAATTTTTTTTTTTTTTTTTTTTTTCTTTATCAAACGTTTCTACTTCGTCATTCTGAGTTAGTCTTTTGTCCTTCTTCTTCTTCTTCTTCTTCTTATTATTATTATTATTATTATTATTATTATTATTATTATTATTATTATTACTTTTACTACTCTTATTATTATTACTACTACTATTATTAATATTACTATTATTACTAGCATTATTATTATTATTATTATTATTATTATTATTATTATTATTATTATTTTTACTATTACTCTCATGCTCTTGGTTTTCTTTTTTAAATTTTTTTTTTTTTCGCCTTCATTTTCTCTTTTTATTTTCATCTTCATTTTTTTCCTTTTAATTCATTGTTTTCTTTTTTTGTACTGACTTCTAGGATGTGTGGTGATTATTTTAAAACACAGACCGCTGTGTCAGACATTTGATACATGGAATCGCCGCAGACTCTAATTTATTATTTATACACCTCTCAGACATTGTTTTCTTCTAATCTTATTTACAAATTATGAAATTAACAAAATGTTCTTGACTGAGCGTGTGTGTGTGTGTGGTGTGTGTGTACCTGTCTGAATCTCTCTCTCTCTCTCTCTCTCTCTCTCTCTCTCTCTCTCTCTCTCTCTCTCTCTCTCTCTAAAGATAGGCACACACACACACACACACAGAGGAGAGAGAGAGAGAGAGAGAGAGAGATAGATACAAATATATATATATATATATACACACACACACTCTCTCTTTCTCTCTCTCATGAACATATATATATATCTCTCAATCTATTTATCTGTCAATATCTTTATATATATATATATATATATTTACGTATGTACGTCGGTGTGTATGTATGTTCAGTGTGTATGTATGTATGTGTATATTATATGTGTGTGTGTGTGTGTGTGTGTGTGTGTGAAATACATACATATATATATATATCAATTTCTTCATTTAGTCCATCAATCTGTCAGTCTGTTTTTCTGTCGCTAATTGTCTGTCTGCAGACTGATGATCTATCATGTTATCCTATATTAGGAAACCAGGACGACAAAAATAATCCAGGTCAAGTTAATATTTAATTTTAACAAAATATCAATGATACCAAGGCTATCCATCCACTTAGCGTTAGCGTAAAAAAAATAATAATAATAATTTCGCAAATTTCTAATAACACAGCCATTAGTTCAAATCAAATTGACAATCAGAGAAACTTTTTATAGAAAAACACACACACAAAAAAAAAAAAAAAAAAAAAAAAAACATATTATGGAAGATGAAATTCAGCCTGTCGTTAAAAGGCAACGTTTTTGCGTGTCGTATTCTTTCCGAAAATGTCGAAAGACTCAAATGTCAAAAGAGCGGCTGTATATGAACTGGAAAAACTACTAACATTGACGTAGGCTTCTTACCTAAAGATGCTGACTTGGCAAACTCATCTGATTAATTCCCAATACATTTTATGTAGAGCAAAGGTCATCGTAATCATGTTAAGTACACTTTCGGTTACGACGGCTGAGAGAAATAATTATACTGGCATTGGAGACGAAAAAAAAAAAAAAGTGTAATCTTAAAAGCTTTTTAAAATTGTCATACTTTATTATTAGCAAAGTATGGACGCCTATAACAATTAGAAATAATTATTTTGAAAAAATGTACGAAATGCATTTAGATTATGTTTTGGTAGTCAGAGAAAGAAAGAAAGAAAGAAAGAAAGAAAGAAAGAAAGAAAGAAAGGAACAAAGAAAGAAACAAACAAACAAAGATAATTTAAAAAAAGACGTTAGAAGGTAATTAAGATTATTCTTCAAGGAAAATACAAAACAAAACAAACAAAAACGTAAAAATAGAAGCTGATAACATTATCATTCAGGTGTTCGGTCAAATCCATTTAAAAGCATAAAATTAAAACTAAAGCCCTTGAAAATGAAAAAAAATAATAAAACTGAATACTGATGTTTAGATTTCTATTAGCGCATAAAATCATCGCATGAAAGATAATTAAATTTTAAAAATCAGTAAAAAAATATATTTTCTTCTACAAGAGCACGGTTCTAGACACGAAATAAATAAAAAAATTAAAAATTAAAATTAAAATAATAATAATAATAATAATAATAATAATAATAATAATAATAATAATAAGACGACTAGAAATTACATCCTGCTTCCATAATAATTTTTTTTAAATTACTAACGGGAAAACATGTAATGGCAGTTTATCGTATTTTAATGTTACAGACAATAAACTGACGAGCCGACGAAATGAAAGAGTGCACCAAATATTCATTTTATTTATTAATAGCATCAAATCTGATATTTTCTCTTTCGTTGCCCATGAACCTGTATGTGTGCAAATGTCTCCGGGAAGCGAGTCATTGAGTCACTGAATATCTGGAATGGGAAATAATCAAATAAGAACAGTTAAGAGAGGTGATCCTGTAAACCATCAATCCCCAGGCTAGTTATGTGTAACCGCACCCATGTTACGATGTACTTACTGCCACCGGTAAAAATATGTTAACTAACATGTGTTATTTCTAACAATAACAGTTTATGGTTTAATTTATGTTTATTCTCGATTCCATTACTATCAGCTCTAGTGTTATCATTTGTTGTCGTCACCATCATTTTATTATTTATTAATCATCACCATCATCATCTACATTAATCATCATATTTATTTTCACTATCATCTGCGTCTTTGCCACCATCATCTTTCTGTTTACCATCATCATATGTATATTTTCCACCATCTTTAATTTTGCTACAAATATCTCTAACATTTTTATCTCTCTCTTTATCATTGTCATCTCTGTCTTTACCATTATTATCTCTGTGTTTATGACCATCATCTTTTCGTTCAAGTTAATTAAAAATGTATTTTAATAGCAACGAGCTTTTGAACGTCGTTTATAAGTTATGAAATTAATTTGAATGATAGATATCATTATTAAAATATTAAAATCAAATAATAACGATAATAATAATAATTAAAAAAAAAATAAAAAAATAATAATAAAAACAACAATAATAATAATAATAATAATAATAATAATAATAATAATAATAATAATAATGATAATAATATCCAAATATTCAAATTCTTTTTCTTTGAAAGTGTTTGAAAGTGCAAAGACTCAAAGAGTCGCAATACGGTTAAAAATACACTGGAATTATTTCTGCTAAAACTAAACACGTTAAAACATTACTGACATTCACAGCTGGTTTCTCATTCAGCTAATTAGCCGTAGATGAAAAAAGAATAAAGATTTACTTTGTAATCAGAAACGAAACACGTTTTAGGGCTTGTTTTTTTTTTTTTTTTTTTTTTTTTTTTTAGTATGCATGTACTTTGATATCGGATTGCACTGTGGACACGAAGAAGTATGAAAGGAAAGAAAGAATTAATAAGGAAACAAAGAAAGAAGGAGGAAGAAAACAAACAAGAAAGAGAGGAGTGATTGATCAGTGAATGAGTGAATGAATAAATGAATGAATAACAATCAATTTAAAAGATAAGAAGAAGAAGAAGACGTAGAAGAAAAAAAGAAGAGATAGAACAACAACTACAACAACGATAATAATGATAATAATAATAATAATAATAATAATGACAAAAAGAATAACAATAAATAATAATAATAATAATAATAACACTAATGCTGTTAAAAGAAAGAAAGAAAAAAGAAATGATAGAAAGAAAAACTAAAATAGACTAACAGACAAATGTCGAAGGATTAGAGAATGTTTGAATGGACAGAAAGAAAGATGAGAAAATAATCAATGAATATATATTTTTTTAAATTAATATCGCTGATTGTATAAATTACTTTTTTCTATCCATGTAGGAGTTTATCAGGTATACTCAATATTAATCATTTTCTTCTTTTTTTTTAATAACTAGGATCTAACCATGGTGGTCGTCTGTTTTAATTCTTGGCCAGAATTGGTCGTAATTCAAATCAAATAAAATAAAATAAAAAAAAAAAAAAAATCTACATTTCTATTCTCAGTCATTTCGCAATAAAGTCATTAATCACCGAACACGATTGATTATTAATACAGCAAAAACGACGAAGTTCTCATCTATCACAGTGACGTCTATTTTTACTTATCTATGGAGAACATGTTGCGAGAAATCAGAAATCCTATCCAACAAAATCCCAAGAGTCCGAAATGGCGTTCTCTGAAAACGATGCTAATTCCGTTTCGGGTTCCTTGTTTGATTTACATGAATACAATCCCGAAAATCTTCTTGCCTCGAACTGAGATAAAAACGGCCAAAAGTGAGAAGGAAGGAAATTATTTCTGAAGGAACGGATAGAACAGATATATCTTTCTTTTTTTCTTTTTTTCAGTATATAAAGCTTTCAGGCATAGATTATTGTTTGTAATTGAATCTGAAGGCGATATGAAAGGCTGCTACAATGAAAGTTAAATGATCGTCTTGGTTAAAAAGCTGCCCTCCTGTTTTCCAGTACGTGTTAATTATTCATGAGAAAACGCCCATTGTGACCTGTACGAAATCTTTGGAGAATACACTGCAGACAGTAATACACTTAGCCGTTCATGAATTGAAATATTACACGCGGCTCATTGAACTTAGGGGTGTGGGATCGAATCCGTTTAACAGCACCGATACTCATTTCTGAAACTGACGTCTGAATGTATGCTGATGTCTGAATGTGTATTAATGTAATTAAAAATCGACGTATTTTAAAAATAAAACCAGTGACTTTATTATCATGTCAAATATTATGATTGATGGTATTAATGACAGTGTAAAATACACATAGTTTGTATTTTTAAGTAAAAGCCAGTAATGTTGATAATTATCTGTTTATTTAAATTATGAGTCAATTAAAGTAAATTATTTCCATACACGCACATAAACTTGAGCGCGCGCGCACTCACACACACACACACATATATATATATACTGTCTATAAAAATTATAATGATAAAAATAAATACTTAATGCCCGAAGTTTAATGGGCAACAAATTATAAAGAGCTTGCTGTTCATTTTCAGGTATTTTAAGCGCACTTTATAAGGATCATAAAAATTGCTATTTTATGTGTTGCTTCATGTACGAACAACAGTTATTATTTCATCAAGTCATCGGAGAAATCAAAATGACATATTGTGATTCTTTCTTTCTTTCTTTATTTGTTTGTTTGTTTGTTTTGTTTGATTGTTTTGTTTTATTTTTTTATCTATCTATTTATCTATTTATCTATCTGTCTGTCTGTCTATCTATCTATCTATCTTTCTTTCTTTTTTTCTATCTATTTTTTAAATTTATTAATTAATTAATTTATTATTATAACGTTTTTTTTTTTTTTTTTTTGATTGTACATGTGTGGATTCATGTTTTGTGTAGAATTGTTGTTTTTTGGGAGGGATTGTTGTTTTTATTGGATTTTTATTTTTTTATTTTATTTTTTTTTTTTTTTTTTTTTTTGATGGGAGTTTTTCGAGGGTTTCGAGGTTCAAGTCGGAATACAGAAAACAGGAAAGAGGAGTTCCTGAACAAAACCTGTCCTACAGTCAGAAAGGTTTTCCGAAATCCGATAAGTAGAGAACCTCTGTACTAGATAAACTTATTTCTAAACACAACAACTCTTATTTGGCTTGGCTTGGTTTGGCTATTGCTGTAGGCTACATGCTAAGATTTCATATTTCGTAACGAATTTGAGACGAAAACAAAAAATCTTTCTTTTATTTATTCCAGTTCAAGGTACTACATGTCACGTTTCTTGTGTTACAGAGGTGTGACTGACACGATCCCTTTATTCTGGGATGGGATAACAGTTAATTTTATTTTATTTTATTATTCTATTTCCTTTATATATATATATATATATATATATTTTTTTTTTTTTTTTTTTTTTTTTTTTGTATTAATATTGTTATTATCATCGTCATCATTACCATATATATATATATATCTAACTGGCCAGTAATGTAAAATAATGAATGTATTAGTATTTAGATTTGCTCGGCAGCTTACAGAACAAATCATTAGATGGTTTAGACATTAAAACAAAGATAATCTCTTCCGCTTTTTAATTAATGAATTTGTCAGTTCCTGGTTATTATCAGACAATGTACTATAGTCTACCATCTAGAAAAAAAAAAAGATATCTATTTAAGACTTAAAACCCAGCGCTGGTAAATTCAATAAAAAAAAACAAAAAAAACCTAATGAATGTACTTTAATATTAACAGCAATAAAACTGTTAATTCAGGCAAAGCTTGAAAATCTAGATTGCATTGTATTCAATGATTGAAAGTATTCTTGGAGAACATCCGATAAAAATAAAACAAAATAATTTTTAACGTATTTACAAAACAAAAAAAAAGGGATAAACAAGAAGAAACAAAAGATAAATAATAAATTAACTTTGAATAAGGCTTAAAACAAATAACAGTAAATAAATTTAAAATATAGTAATTGTTGAATACGAGTAGCAGATACGAGATCTGATGTCAATATATTTAAAATCTCCGTTACTTGTGTCTGTATCCACTACTACTACTACTACTACTACTACTTCTACTAATACGACGACGACGACAATTACTACTACCAGTTCTGCTACTTCTATAATACTACCGTTCCTATTTCTTCAACTACCACTTCTACCATTTCTACTAAGACTGACACTACTACTACAACAACTACTACTGCTACCACTACTGCTACTACCACTACTACCTCTAACACTTAATCTGTTGTCACCATGGCAAGGATCTGCTACTAAAACACTGACTGCTGGTACTGCTTTTGCTATCACTATAACTACTCATAATGTTATTACTACAACCTCCACTGCTACGACGACTACAACGACTATTACCACTAGTATGATAATAATAATAATAATAATAATAATAATAATAATAATAATAGTAATAGCAATAATAATAATAATAATAATAATAATAATAATAATAATAATAATAATAATAATAATAATAGTAATAGCAATAATAATAATAATAATAAGCAGAAGAAGAAGAAGAAGAAGAAGAAATGGAAGAAAAACAAACAAAATGAACTGTCCACACATTTTTAATAAAAACCATTCAAGGACTGGTTACTAAAACTAGACTGGTCACACACAATTAATACGAACAACCTTTAAGTTTATTTCTTTTCTTTTACCAGATCATCGACTGCATACCATCACGTTACCTAGACATCTGACCTTCCCTTTTTTTTTTTAAATACAAATAATACGAAAAGTTAGCCATATAAAAGAATTTGATAG
>CM022667.1:2064500-2067000 GCA_012295275.1 Chrysomallon squamiferum
ATGTATAAATATATTTCTTTCTGCCTCTGTCTAAAAGATACTGCACTTAAGAATCCTTTTATATATATATATATATATGTTCCTGTTTCACTCTTATCATATTTTATCACTTAATCGTTATTTCAAAAAATTATTTTCTGCTGACAGTTGAAATATTTTTGCTCACGTTTGCACCTAAACAAAGAACCAATAACTTGGTTACCAAGTGACTTCAGGTTTTTCAGATTCTAAACATCTTGTATGTCACATTTTTATGAAGATAACCGAATGCCGGTCACTCGAGTCCAGATCAAAGTCCAGCAGCAGTGACCAGGTAGAAAGGAAATACTCGAATTTAAAGCACATTTCAAATCCGTGTGTTTTTGTCCAAGGTCAAGGTCAGGGTCAGGCTGTCCTCTGCACCTAGCGTAACGGTTCGCGTGTCCTTTCTTAAGTCTCTCTCTCTCTCTCTCTCTCTCTCTCTCTCTCTCTCTCTCTCTCTCTCTCTCTCTCTCTCTCTCTCTCTCTCTCTCTCTCTCTCTCTCTCTCTCTCTCTCTCTCTCTCTCTCTCTCTCTCTCTCTCTCTCTCTCATTTATATCTCTTTGTTTCTTTCTCTGTCTCTGTCTTTCTCTCTCTTTCTCTCTGTTTTTCTCTTTCTCTTTCTGTCTCTCTGTCTCGTAAGTAACAAAGTAAAATTATGTTTGTATCTATTTCTATCATGTCTATCATTGTAGCAGCAGCAGCAGCAGCAAAAGTAGCAGTGGTAGTAGTAGTAGTAGCAATATTAACAACAATAATAACAATAACATTAATAATAATAATTATGACGTCTCGACAACCCAATTACATCAGTCCACTTTACGTCATATCAATTACATCATTCACATTACGTCATACCAATTACATCACGCATTATTTTTCGGAGAAAGTGTAAAGTCATCAGGACATGAATCTTTGGATAAATAAAACTTTTCCACAAAAAAAAAAAACCAAAAACAATATTCTCTGAAAGTGACCGGAGTTACATCAGCTTAGACGCAAGAGCTTTAATCGGGTTATCGGTCGTTGCACTGTTCAATAATAAAAGAATGAGAAAAAAAAAAAAAAAAAAAAAAAAGTAGGCGTACGAAACACTAATAATATCTCGTTACAGTTTCGCAACATTCTATTGATGTGGCATTTGAAAAAAAAGAAAAAGAATAAAAAAAAAAAAAAAAAAAAAAAAGAGAAGAAGAATTAGAAAAAAAGAAAAAGAAAGTTAAATACATCTATATTATTAAGGTTTATTTTGCACGTGTGTGCGTGTTTCTTTTTCTTCAACCACCACTGCTAATACTGTCGCTACTACTACTTATCTTACACCTGTTGCTACTACTACGACAATACTTCTACTACTATGTCTACGGCTCGTATTACTGCTATTTCTGCTGCCCATATTACTACTATTCATCTACTGTTAGTTTTACTACTACTACCTCTACTGCTAGTATTACTGCAACTTCTACTGCCCATATTACTACTACTCCATCTACTACTACTACTACTACTACTACTACTACTACTAACTTCTGTTATAACTGTTGCTACTAATACTTCTACTGCTCCTATTGCAACTACTACTACTACATCTACTACTATTTGTGTTACGTCTGTTCCCACTACTACTCCTACTGTTCCTATTACGACTACTACTACTTCTACTACTACTTCTGTTACACCTGTTGATACTACTACTTCTACTGCTCTTCCTACTACTACTACTACTATTTCTACTGTTCCTAGTATTACTAATAAAAAAATATCGTTGTGTCTACTACTATCACTAAAGTTATTGATACTGTGACAACTACTAGTGAAACGAATACTTTAACTGGGATTAATAAAAACGTCATGGTTTGTTATAAATATTTTCCCCATCTGATGTCGACAGTGACTACATTAAATCATCAAAATGTCTTTTTCATTAAAATAACTTAAGATAATAAAATAATGTCGATCAAGTTTCAAGTTAATAACGTTCATAAAGAATAAATTATTAACTAAATGTATAATAAAAGAATGTAACAGATGTTTTATAGTTACTATAATAATTAATTTTTTACATTTTCACGTCAGTTTCGAGAGATTCAGCATATATTTCGAATTAATGTGTACTGTGGAACCTCGGGTTACGAACTTAATTCGTTCCAGAAATCGGTTCGTAAACTGAACTGTACGTAAATCGAAGTGATATCAGACACACATTGCGCCACTCTCATGTTTTGAAATTATTTCTTTCTTAACCTCTACTGTGATACGTTTATTCTTTCCACCAGCATTATCGCTTTCACTTTTTGTTTTCTTGGGCGCCATATTGGATAGGGTATAATAAAAAAAAAATATACACATAAAAGCAACAACACTTTTAAAAAATGCGAGCGCACAATCTCAGTGCAAAAGCTGTTGAGCTGAAACTGCGTATCGAAAACTAAAGGTCTAATTCATGATATATATATATATATATATTTGCTATATGGAATG
>CM022667.1:2072000-2129500 GCA_012295275.1 Chrysomallon squamiferum
ACGCATTGTAATTAAATGAAAATTAAAAGAAAACGATATAAATTATACTAATTTTCGGAGTTGAAATATATATATATATATATATGTATGTATTAAAATGTATTCATTCATGGGCGACATGAAATACTTGGGGTCGCTGGGGGTTGGGTGAAATGTTTTAATCAGTATTATCGATTACGAGTCCAGATTTATCTTCCGTATAATAATCGCAGTAAAATCGCTGAATGTCTGAAAATTATTTCAAACGCGCCTATGTCCATAAAAATGTATAGCTTTTGAGGACTCAGTCTATGTGTCCTACACAACATTAAAATGGTTGGAACGGTATAGAAAATATGACCAAGAGCAAAGAGTACCATAAAAAAAATTTAAAAAGGGGAGGAGAGAAAAAAATCTTTCAGTGCACGAATACTTTTTTTTAATTCTGCCACGTTCATTCAAGACTTGCGTACTTTTTTTTTTTTTTTCCCGTTCAGCGAGTCGTAAATAAACTGAATGTGAAAGGAAACCCCCCCGCGCGCGCGCGCGCTCGCGCATTCCTCGTTCGTCTTCTCGCGCTATTCTTATCGTTACGCCCAAACCTGTTTCGAGATAACGGCCACTAAAAGTGCTAACACGAATACCAGTCAATTGTTTCCTGTTTATTGGCGGAAACTGACGGAAGCTGAGAGTTACCGGTTAACTGACGTTCGGAATTTTTCGCGTTTTTACTGGATCACGCGGCCGTATGACTCCGTAGTCAGTTACTATCGCGATAATGGCGCGAACAGTGGCCATTTCTTTGCGGTTAAACGCACCCATAGCTTCTTAACGTCATATCACACTGAGAAAATACCGTAAGGAAATATTTCAAGTGGTTATAGAAAAATGTATCAAAATAGTATTCGAAAGTATGAATTATTAAATAGTGCGAGGGTGGGGTTAATCTCTTTTGAATTTTTTTTTTTTTTTTTTTTTTTTTTGAAATCTATTTATAAAACGTGTTTAAACATTCTTTAAGCTAACAAAGATTCTAAAATAGTTCAGTGCAATCACATTTAGAAATTTTATTTTCAGAAAACCAACGTAATCAAAAATTCTTGAAATATCATGCTAAATGTAGATGGTTTTTAATATAACCTCTCAAAATGTAATATGGAAGAATTAGGCTCGCCATTATAGAACCCCATAGGTTGATTACGTACGACCTTTGCTTAATAAAGTAACACTAATGAATTAGTTCACACACGTTAGTAAAACTTCTTCACAAATGAAGTAACATGCTTATCTCTGAAAACAGTGAATGATTCGGTTTAGTTCCTGAAACTGTAATGTGATAGACCGACACAGTTAGGCTAAAAGTCAACATTCTAAAGCCTCGTTACTTCGAAAATTAACTAAATTTTGTCTCTATTTCATACCAGGTTTCAAAGAGCACTCTGCCCTAATCAAAACAGCATTATAATAATGTCGTTTAGATTTATGTTCCCTTTACTGTAATAAAATTCATTAGCACCACGTTGCAGTTTTAATATCAGTTACAGTATTAAAGAGCACGTTTGTTGACACCCAGAGACAAAATGCCGGTGTCACAAAATCTTTCTTTTTTCCTGATATAACCGAGTATTTCCAGATTATAAATCCCACTGATACAAACCCGCATTAAAAGTACTGACCTAAAAAATACAACCAGTACACACTGAGGTCAATAATTATGTCAGATTAATGGGGGCAAAGATGTCAGCATAAGAAGGAAGTAAAAAAAAAAAAAAAAAAAAAAAAAAATGTCGTCTGCTTTTGTTATCGCAAGAACAGCCTAATGCAATACTGTACTCTGTTTTGTTTGGACTTAGATTTAGCGTTAAATGATACTAACTAACGTTCATTTATGATTTGATGCCACCAGTTAATTAATTTCACCGTTGATTTATTCAAATTTTATTCATTTATTCATTTGGTTTTTCAGATCAACTCGACGTCTTTCCCAGTGCAAATCTGCTTCACAACATTCCACTGGATGAAAACTGACAAGATTTAAACAAAACTTTTGTTTTATTTCGCTGACAAAAAAAAAAAAAAAAAAAAAAAAAAAAAAAAAAGAAAAAAAAAAAAAAAAAAAAAAAAAAAAAAAAAAATTTATTTATTTTACGTTTATTTATGTGATGTGGGTGTTAATATAGAAAGCTTGGGTGCGAGTTTTTATAACGAATCTGACATTTTTTTTTTTTTCCCCTTTATTTTGTTAATCCGACAGAGAATGTTTACGGACTGGAATCAACGCGCGTGATTTGCATGCGCGGTCCAGTCCATTGTCATTTATTTCGCAAAACTGTGGTGTGCGGGAGGGTTGGGGAGGTGAGGGCAGGGCAGGGCAGGGGGGGGGGGGGGGGATAGCTTCGCTGGTGTTGGACGTATTCGATTCGCTTTGTTAAATGTTATTACGAACAACTGATAAGCAGTTTATTTATTTATTTATTTATTTATTTATTTATTAGAAAACATCGTTTCTATTGTTTATTTTGGTGCATATCGGGTGCTATGATATGAATAAATAATGTATGTTCAGAAAAATCTTCAATCTACTACTCCACACACACGTACAGAAATGGTTGATTTGTACAGTGAACTTTGGGCGTTACGCAATTCCAGCTAACGAACTTCGGTAGCAACAGACCAAACTGTACTGGCCCTGCTGTTTTATATCCGGACGAAAATAATCGTGAATGAATTAATATATGTATGTTTACGTGTGCGCGTGTGTGTATATGTATGTACGTACGTATGTATGTATGTATGTATGTATGTATGTATGTGAGTGTGTGTATATATATATATGTGTATGTGTGTGTATATATACAAACAAACATATGTACACACACATATACATGACATAATAATACTTAGATGTATTATTACAATAGATGATCCTTTTTTTTATCGATCTCAACCTAACTGCGTATTAAAATACCGAGTTTTTACTGTGAACCAGTTTTCAACATGTGCGTTTCATAACAGAGTGGTTATGTAACCCCCATGTTCGTTACAGAATATTTACCACTGAGGTTTATTGTTGTTATTGCGTTTTCCATGACCCCCGAGGCGTCTGACTACATTCCCCTGCCCCACCCCCTTTAGTCCGTTATTCCCAGGGTTCACTGTACTTTACAATTAAAAAAAAAAAAAAAAAAAAAAAATTGAAGTGCCGAGATCAGTCAAACTTTATTTTGTTATAATTACGACGACTGTAAACTTCAGCTCAAAGTAATCTCTACGGCTTTGCTCAATTTTATTTTAGATTGAAGAATTTTCTGAATTTATTATTGTTGCTCTGTATACTGTGTTTGTTCTTTGTTAATTAGTGTGACAGTGTGGTATGTGGATGTTAACTACAAGATACGGATCCACTGAAACTGTTATTTGTTTAACGTGATTCAACGAACGTTATTTTTTGTCAGCCATTTTTAAAAAGTCCATATATATATAGTTATCGTAGTTGTTTGTTTGTTTGTTTATTTATTTTTATTTTTATTTTATTTTATTTATTTATTTATTTATTATTTTTACATTTTGTATTAACTTATATATTTTTATTGTTATTTTTATTTTCATTTTCATTTTCATTTTTTTATTTTTTATTTTTATTTCTATTTCTTTTACTATTTCTATTTCTATTTCTATTTCTATTTCTATTTTTATTTTTATTTTCAATAACTCTCATAGAGACATTCGTGTGAAATCAAGAAAATAACAATAAAATGAAAACTCATCCGTTTCCATTTTTCTGAAAATTGGTATCTATGGCAACCAGGGCAGAATAAGCTGATTCTTCCCATTTTTAGCATATTCGGATATAATCCTCTTAATTTTGAAAAGTTTGAGATATGCACATCTTTCGACTTCATTTTACAGTCTACCAACCAGTAATATAATTAAATGTTGTTTATATGTTGCGCTAATTTTTTCATGCAAGCTCTTTTCAAAGTGATGTAATCCACAAGGTCAAAAGGTCATCATCTCTCTTCAGATTATACGTAGGTAAAACATATTGTAACATATTTTTAATCGTCACCTTTCTAGAAATATACATTTTAGATTGACTGACGAACTGTTTGCTAAGTTATGGCGGTCACACATATATATTTTGTCAAAATTTCCAAAACTGAGAGAGCATATTTTAAAAACAGTTTGACCTATCATGCTAAAATTGGAAAAATCAGCTTCTTCGTCCTCAATTACGCTAAAGAGACTAAAAGCGAATGGAGTGACGTTTCATTCACTGAGTGATTTAAAGTGAAATAACAATGAATTTTTTAATTATTATTTATATCTTTAAATTAGTAAATTTATCAAAACCTTTATAGTTACTATTCGTTAAAAGAAAAGATAATACTGGAAACATAAACTAAAAGATCACGAGAGAGAGAGAGAGAGAGAGAGAGAGAGAGAGAGAGAGAGAGAGAGAGAGAGAGAGAGAGAGAGAGAGAGAGAGAGAGAGAGAGAGAGAGAGAGAGAGAGAGAGCAATAACAAAGTAGAAATTAAACAACATTATTTTATGTATCAAAAATAAACACATGCAAATCGAATTTTCCCGTATGGTATGTTGTTTATTGCTAAAACGAAAGTGTAATTCACGTGAAGAGTTACGAAACTGCAAAGTGCTTTTTAATGGTGTGAAAAGGCGCATCGCAGAAAACAAAGATAAATAAAACTATTTTAGAATATTAACAGAACGTTAGCTACACCAGACCAACAGCCATCTACCACTACGACAATTACTACGTCTACTAAAACGATTACTGTTAAAATTATATTTACTTGGATATGAGTACAGTAAACCAACAGAACACTACAGCTACTACTGCAATTACTACGACTACTACAACAACTAATATCACTACCAAGTGCACTACGATCAGTGCTACTGCCTTCACTGTAACTGGTTTTATCTCGGTGATCCTTGTTATGAGAGAATTTGTGAGGAATTTGATCTGAACGTAAATATCAGCCAGTAATTGATTATCTTCATATAGCTTTATTTAGACAGAACATTTTTAGAGGTGAGGAAATCTTAATCTCTTACAGAAACCAAAATATCCTGTCTCAGGAAAAAATATTTACTCACGAACATCTGATCAAATACGAAATGAGAAAATAACAATCTTAAACTAATTTTTCTTTTCTTTTTTTTTAGTAAGAAAAATAAAATGAATAGCAAAACAACTAATATAATTGTGAATACCTTACTCACATCCATATACTTGTAAAACCGTACATGCAGACACACATATTCATTTACATAGATTGAACATTCACAGACAGAGTTTCACACACAAACACACACATACACACCTAGCTATACGTATACTATTATATAGTGAAACATTCAGATTTGGCCTTTTCTGAAAGAAAGTCAAATATCTGTATTTCATATTTTCCACTGTATTATTTTTAAATATATATATAAACACACACAGATACACACACACACATATATATATATATATATACATACAGACAGACATACACACACACACACACACACACACACGCACACACACACACACAAAACAGACACACGGAAATTCCCGTATCCGGAAACATAGCGAGCCTGATACACTACTTCTATTTTACTGTATATGGGAAGGTCTGTCTTCTTTATAAATAATCTGTACATCCTGGTTTTTATTTTATTTTATTTTATTTTATTTTATTTTTCGAGGTTCATGAAATCGAGGGCCAACAGTAGTTTAAAAACGCGTAATTAACTTCACTTTGTAAACATAAAACAAATGAAAGCAAACAAAACTCTCAAAATAGTTTCTTTAAATCACAATATAAACTACATTATTTGTTTTACGTGATTTTTGAAAATACATTTTTTGAAGGCTATATATATATATATATAAATACACGTTTACTCAAATTGATTAGCAAATTAAAGCAAAATAACTCTTTATAGATTTACAAATGACTAATCTAGATTAAAAAGTTATCTATATTTGGCTATAATTGCTAGGCGTTCACCTCCAAATTAGGGCATACAATTCTGTCTTGCTCGTTTTCCGATGGTGAAAGCAGCAGTGCAGATCTTATAAGTAAAGCAACAGCTCCTCGTATCCTGATTAATAAGTGAAAGGAAATAACGAGTATTACAGGCTAAGCCGACGAAAATTAGTGTTCAAATAAGAGGATTCTTCTGTAAATTGTTTCTTTTATTTTCATTTGTTTGTTGTTGATGTTGGTTTTTTTGATGGGTTTTTTTTTTTTTTGGTTGGGGGTAATTTTTTGTTTGCTGTTGGATTTTACGGGATTTTTATGTTTTTTTCATGTATATATTTTATTTTATTTGTTTTTATTTATTTATTTATTTTGTGTTTTCGTTAAGAAAAACTAGATATTGCTAATAAATGTTCGATATATTATTATTATTAAACACACACACATGCATGCACGCACACACACACACTACACACACACACAAACACAC
Source organism: Chrysomallon squamiferum (assembly GCA_012295275.1). Taxonomy (NCBI): domain Eukaryota; kingdom Metazoa; phylum Mollusca; class Gastropoda; order Neomphalida; family Peltospiridae; genus Chrysomallon; species Chrysomallon squamiferum. The sequence goes on from CM022667.1 coordinate 2,078,468, forward strand.
AAACACACACACACAGACACACACACACAAACACACACACACACATACACACACTAACACACACACAGAAGCACACACACACACACACACGCGCGCACACACACACACACACAAGAACACACACACTGACACACACACACGCGCGCACACACAGATACACACACACACAAACACACACACACAAACACACACACACACACACACACACACACACACACACACACACACACACACACACATACACACACACACACACACACTACACACACACACACACACACGCACACACACTAACAGGTGTTTTATGTCAAATCCCCATTCCGCACGTGCTCTGCATGCCAACTTCATTTTTTTTATTTTTTTTCATTTTTTATTTTTCGTTTTTTTTAATAATTAGCATTGCCTCCAACTATTTTGGTTAGCATTGGCCGCAGCAAGAAAGATCTACGATTCTATTTCTGTCACCCTGGCTGGAGACTGTTGCACTAAAAGTGAATGAAAGTGTTTTAGCCGACATGTTCAGGCCCCCCAAAATAAACATTACAAGTTTTTTTAACAGCGATAATCTTTGATAAGCACTGAGGCAGAACCTGATAGCAGTTTTTTCTGACAATCTCGTCCTGTTATTTCTATCAGTTACATGCATTCTTTAGAATTTTTCATCTTATTTTTTCTTTATTTTTTATTTTTTGTTTTTTATTTTTGGAGATTACTGTTAAAAGAAAATAATAAAAAAATAAAAAAATAAAAATCCTTTATTTATTTCTTTTTGTTTATATTATTTAGTTTTTTTTTACTTTTATAATAGTTTATATTCGGAACATAGTATTCCAGTTCCTCCTGTTAAATATGTTAGTTAAATATAAAACGATGATTTTTTTTTTTTTTTTTTTTTTTTTTTGCGTCTGAATTGGGTGGTTTGAGTTAATTCTGTGCGTGTGTGTGTGTTTGTGTGTGTGCGTGTGTTTGTGTTTGTGTGTGTGTGTGTGTGTGTGTGTGTGTGTGTCTGTGTGTGTGTCTGTGTGTGTGTCTGTGTGTGTGTGTGTGTGTGGTATATTTTTTATTATTTTAATTTTTGATAAAAGTTTGGTAAATAATTTTGTCTTTTTTGTAAATTTCTTTCAATATATTTAAAAATAAAACTAATAAATACAATTATGTATTCATCCATTCATTCATTCAGTCGTTTGTTTATTTATTGACTATATTATTTAACCAAACACTTTTCTTTCTTTCCCTCTCTAATTCTGAAGAACTACCAATATAAAAGGTACAAGACCATAATTATACAACATAAATATCAATGCATTTGCTACTGTTATCGTTTACAGAATTTAACTGACGATCAAAATAACGTTAGTTATTTTTAAATTTATTAATTCGTTCATTCTATGATTCATTCAGCCATTTATTATTATTATTATTATTAGTAGTAGTAGTAGTAGTAGTAGTAGTAGTAGTAGTATTTTTATTATTATTATTATTATTATTATTATTATTATTAATCTTCTTCTTCTTCTTCTTCTTCTTCTTCTTCTTCTTCTTATTATTATTATTATTATTATTATTATTATTATATAAATTATAAGGAATATGAGTAGATTATAATTTATAAAAGATCGTAAAGGACAATATTTCAAAAACTTGAAATTTCATTTCATTAAATTATTTTATAGCTACGATCTGTTTTCTCAATTTTCCTTAAAATGTAGTGGTATCTTCCCCTTTTTGATAAATGAACCCTTCGTGTCATCGTAATCTACATTCTGCCTGTTTTGTATTTTAAAATAGTTTCGTGCTTGATAAATCTTGAAATCTCATTAACAGTTTTTTTGTAATCAAATCAAATTTCTTGAGTTACTTAAAAAAACCAGTATAGATTTTACAATTTTATTTTGTTTGTTTTATTTTGTTGTTTTTATTTCAGTTTAATTTCATTTATTTTTATTTTATTTTATTTTATTTTATTTTATTTTATTTTATTTTTTATTTTATTTTAATTTAATTTTTTTTTTTTTTTTTTTTTTTTTTTAATAATTTTTTTTTATTTTTTATTTTTTTCATTTTGTTAATTTGTATTTTTTTTTTTATTTTATTTCATTTTTTTATTATATTTTATTATAATTATTCTTTCTTTATCGCTAATTTTAATGAGTAACAATTATTATTTTATTTTTGTGTCAAGGCAACAACAGATTTAATTGCCTTTATGAAAATAAAAGCTACATAAAATAGTAACCTTAGGGCCCATGTTTTTCTTTTCTTCTTCCTCTTCTTCTTTCTCTTCTTTTTTTTTTTTTTTTTATTTTTTTTTTAAATTTTTTATTTAAAACTCAAGTTAATCTATGTCAATCACTTCCTCATTCTGAAATGCGAGGCTGATAATATAAATGAGTAATTAAACTCATCTTTCGAATACTGGGGCGCTTCCACAATTTAAGAGACCGAGAAATCTCATAAAAGTGATAATGCAAATTGAAATGGAATATATTTGATTCCAAAAATAAATAAATAAATAAATAAATAATAAAAAAAAAAACACAAACAAACAAACAAACAAAAAAAACAGATAAATAATAAATAAATATAATAAAATTAAAAAAAGAGATGAAAAATAAATAAATAAATAAAAAAGTTTATAGGATGAAGCTAAATCGATTCCCCAAAAGTATATCTGTAGCGGTATAAATGGACAAATATTCTTCTTTATAATTTCAAATAATACACTCACACAAACAAGCAGTGATTTCTTAGAAGATATTTCAAAATCTAGCCATAAATTAAAATCTGACAAGTCTGTGTATGTGTGCGTACGTGTGTGTGTGTCTGTGAGTACACATTTATATATATATATATATATATAGAGAGAGAGAGAGAGAGAGAGAGAGAGAGAGAGAGAGAGAGAGAGAGAGAGAGAGAGAGAGAGAGAGAGAGAGAGAGAGAGAGAGAGAGATGTTAGTATATGTAGAATGAAAGACTCCTAGGTTGTATTTTTCGTTAGCAGAAGAGATATTCAAAATTGATACAAAACAAAACTTTTATCTTTGGTCAGGCGTCATATATCAGAGCAGCAATAAAGAATGTTTGTTAAAGTTACTGGAGTTACTTCCCTTACATCTTTAGAGAGTTGTAGTCCTTGCGTTGTAATTTACGAAAACTCTCTCTCTCTCTCTCTCTCTCTCTCTCTCTCTCTCTCTCTCTCTCTCTCTCTCTCTCTCTCTCTCGTCGATATATGTGTGTGTGTGTGTGTGTGTGTGTGTGTGTGTGTGTGTGTGTGTGTGTGTACAGATAGATAGATAGATAAATAGATAGAAATATATAGCTGTAAATATAGATGTTAAATTTATAAATTCAAATTACAAACATTTACATATTGTTTCAAATCTGCATTTTAAAGGTTTCATCGATACCTTTATTTTGAAGCAGCGTTGTGTTGTTATGTCACCATGAATAAGTTCAGTTATGTCAACCTAGAACATAAACACTTAAAGAAATAAATTATTTAAATATCAAATATTATCTTTTCTCAGCCTTAATGATGATAATGATGATAAAAAATAATAAGATTAGGAATAAGAATAATATTTAAATATGTGTGTTTTCTTTTATACGTTGCCTTAATCTATATAAACCCATGGCATTCTTTCTATTATAGAAACATTTGTTAAGAAAGAATAATTAATTTACTTACGAATTAACAAACAGGCTACATTAAAACAATAACAGTATCTCTGACAATAACTAATACAAGACGAGAAAAAACAAACAAAAAAACAACAACAACAACACTGGAACATTAATTATTTATAATATATAAACAACAACAAAATGGGAACATTAATTATTTATAATATACAAACAACAACAACAACAACAAAAAAAAAAAAACACGACGACAATCTTAATGACGATAATAAACAACAACAACAACAACAACGACGACAAAAAAAAAAAAAAAAAAAAAAAAAAAAAAACTCTCAAATTAAACAAACCTAAGATTACACAGTAACTCGATACAAGTAAACAAACTCATGCTGTACGTCCACTTGTCACATATTCACTGCGTCTCTCGAGGGTCGCATAACGCTTCTTATCTGAACACGCGTATTTGTGTATCGGCGAACATATCCCATGTCACAAACCTCAACGGTTTCGTCACTTGAAAACACCGCGTTGAACCCCGGCTACAGGTCAGCAGATAAAAGTTAAACTGACTTGTGTGTGAAGTCTAATATCACAGCTGACTCTTCTTGTAGCTGAAAAACACAGTTGAGTTGGACAGTACATGTTCATTTGTGACGATGACACAAACTCCAGGTTTGGAACATTGGGGAGACATCACCGTAGTTGTGGTTTATTTTGTTGCCGTCCTCGGGGTTGGAATGTGGGTATGTTGATTAGATTATCTTTATAGTTGTCGTTTTTTTTTTCGTTTTTTTTTTTTTTTGTTGTAATAAAATGTTTACATATAAATGTATTATAGTGATTCATGAATATTTGGTAGTGTAACTTCAGGTATTGCTGGGTGTCTGATTTGTGAGTTATTGTTGTTGTTGTTGGTGGTGGTGGTGGTTGTGGTAGTGGTGGTATCGTCACCATCATCATCATCATCATTATCATGATTATTATTATTATTTTTATCATCATCATCATCATCATCATTATTATTATTATTATTATTACAATAAATTAAATCTTTTATTTTTCACCAACGCTTGAAGTTATTGTCATCAAAATTCAGAAAACTAGATACTCTTTTTATTCAACGAAAATCTTTGAAAAATAAGAACAGAAAGTAAACATTATTTTAAACTTTTTGTATTTTGTTTTCGTTGTTTAGTCATTATGTCGACCAAATCGAGGAAACGTAAAAAGTTATTTTCTGGCTGGAAGAGACATGACATGGTTTCCAGTAAGTATCTTTCTACATAATTACACACGGACACACAAACACACACATATACCCCTATACACACATACTCAAATAAAAAAATAAAACGATTAAAAAATGTAATCTTCATAATGTTATATAGAGAGAGAGAGAGAGAGAGAGAGAGAGAGAGAGAGAGAGAGAGAGAGAGAGAGAGAGAGAGAGAGATACATTTAAAACTAAGTGTGTTTTTTCTGACAGGTTGGGGCGTCTCTGTTTTCCAGTAATATCGGAAGTGAACATTTTGTCGGATTAGCAGGAATCGGCGCAGCTTCCGGTATTGCCATGGTCATGTACGAATGGCTGGTAAATTTTCATCTGTTAATACTTTAAATATTAATATTATAGTATTTTTTAATTAACACATTTTATTTCTTTCAGTCTGAACACTTTTTACGTCATGATATGCTTAATAATCGCAACTTTTACGAAATATTTTAAATTAATTATCTCACAAAGCCTGATGAATCGACCGAATAACTGTATGAATATTTATTAGATTTGAAAGATAATTTTAACGTATAGTTATATTTGTTCGAAATATATTTCACTCCATCGACTTCTCTTACTTTCTAGCAGCAAAAAATCTTATAAACGAACCTTCCCGTAAACAGAAAGCATACAATAGAGCCTTAATTAAACCAGCAGTTTGGCTCTGTTTGGATTACGAAACAGCACAGAGAGCTCAACAAGCACCATGGCAAAAATATATTGTTTTACCTAACATTACCAGACCAGTGCTCCAACTTAAACCAAATAACAGGCCTACAAGCGAAGTCACGACTCTTGAACTCGACATCTGTAACAGTATAGCATTAAATAACAATAAGAATGCGAAATATTAAATTGCATCCAAAATAGCTACATTACAAATATGGAACGCAGTATTACAATTACTAGTTCTACAAGATGTCAGTATGCACTAACTTGTAAGCTAAAATACTTATTCTTTTTTTTTCTTTTTTCATTTTCTTTTTTTTTTTTTTTACTTTTAATTCCTTGTTTGTGTGAGTGTGTGTTTTAAAAATAACAAGAATGATTTAATAAGTATTTTATGGATATTGAATTACGTCATACCTTGATCAAATACACATATAAATAATATGTACAAATAATATAAATAAATAAATAAATAAATAAAACGATATAAAACATGTTTACACCATTTGGCTCATCACAAGTGCGCGGTAAGATGTAAAACGACTCCCTTTCTGCAGTTAGGTCAAGATCAATTTCCTTTGTATATGACCTCACAATAGTTTGACGTAATATAGTTTGACTGTAAAGTTTACAGTGAACCACTGACTCTTATTTCTGCTTTATTTATTTATTTATTTATTTATTTATTTATTTATTTATTTATTATTATTATTATTATTATTATTATTATTATTATTATTATTATTATTATTATTGTTATTGTTATTATTCAGTCAATGCCTTTGGTGCTGTGTCTAGGGTGGATGTTTCTTCCTGTGTATGTTTCAGCAGGCGTAAGTAAAAATAAACTTTATAAATATTAAAAAAAAGTAATAAATTACATATTTCTCGTTCACTATAGGTGTCTGACAGTATGTATGCAAAATACTGACGTTAAATTTATCAGTTTACTTATTGTATTAATTTGTGTTTGTTTTAACTATTATAACAACAGACATAATTTTTTTCTGACGTTAAGTTAGATGCATGTAAGAATGTTTGTGTGTGTATATGTGTGTGTGTATGTGTGTGTGTTTGTGTGTTTGTATATATATATTCATTTCTATGTATATTTATTTTTATAGATGTGCGTTTAAATTATATGCATCTATATATGTATATGTTATGTATTTTTGTAAGTACGCATATACGAATGTGAGTGTGTGTGTATATGTATGTATATATGTATATTTGCGTGTGTGTATGTGTGTGTTTGTATATGCTTGTATATAACTGTGTCTCTATAAAATATGCATGTATGTTTGAATGTATTTACTCGTGTATCTATATAATATACTACATATTTCAGGTGTACACGCTACCTGAGTACATGGAAAAACGCTGTGGAGGGAAAAGAATAAGAATATATCTGAGTTGTCTGTCTCTCGTCTTGTACATCGTCACAAAACTAGCGGTAAGAATCCTGCTGATCATTTCTCTTTAAATTGTTGTTAGCATATATGTTATATAATTAGCTCCTATCATTTTCAATCGGAAATACAGAGAGAGAGAGAGAGAGAGAGAGAGAGAGAGAGAGAGAGAGAGAGAGAGAGAGAGAGAGAGAGAGAGAGAGAGAGAGAGAGAGAGAGAGAGAGAGAGAGAGAGAGAGAGAGAGAGAGAGAAAGAGCAACATATTTCTAAATGTCTGGAGTGGATATAAAATATCATAATAATTCCAAATAAATCTTTTTTTATTATTATTATTATTATTATTATTATTATTATTATTATTATTTATTATTACTACAGTGCTGACAACTACTACCATTATCAGTTATATATATTTCTTTTGTATTTCTTTCTTTATTTCTTTCCTTATTATTATTATTATTGTTGCTGTTGTTCTTGCTGTTGTTCTTACTGTTGTTGTTCCTGCTTTTGTTGCTGTAGTTTTTGCTGCTGTTGTTGTTGTTGTTATTTAGTGTTTACTATGATAATTAGTGTATTTCTTACTGTCAGGTGAGTATATACGCTGGAGCGCTGTTTATAAAACTGGCGTTGGCTTGGGACATGTACATTGCTATAGCCGGCCTTCTTGTTGTGACTGGACTCTACACAATCTTAGGTGAGTTGCTCACACGCACACACGCACACATAAACACCTACAATTACATGTTTTTACATATTTGTGTCATTGTGAGGCTGTGCTTGTGTTTATGAATGGTTTTATACTTTGGCATCAAAAAAAAAAAAAATAAAAAATTAAAAAGATATGAAGAGGAAATATTTTAGAATATATTTCGTTTATTTCTTCGTAAGACAAGCATACATGTGGGACATTCTTAATTGTTCTCTTTTCTTTCAGGTGGTCTCGCTGCTGTAATTTACACTGACACCTTCCAGACGGTTGTCATGACAATAGGCGCCATTGTTTTGACGTCACTGGGTAAATAATCTGCTGGATATATCCGTTTAATAAATTCATTGTTTCATAAAGCATGCACTGTAGGTAGCAAGTTCTAAAACACCCATACAGCCATCAATCTATGAAATTTGCAGAACACGTAGAGTAAGACTGATAGTTCTTTATTAAGTACAGAAGAAAACGAATTTGAATTTGAGAATAGCATGTATCTACATGTGTAATGTGTGCATGTTTGAATAGTTATTCTCAAATTCGAATTGTTTACTAGTATAACAATTTTCCAGTCGGAATAGTAATAATAAAAGTAATACTAATACTACTACTAATACTACTACTACTACTACTAATAATAATAATAATAATAATAATAATAATAATAAAATGGTAATAATAAAGAACAACAAAAATAAAAACAAAAATAACAATGATAATAATAATAACAACAACAATATCACTAATAAAAGAAATAAAGAAAAAACAATTTATTACAATGATGATTATAACAATGACAATGTGATGAAGAATCATGAAATATATTATATTTTATTATGATTAACCTAAAAATGTTAATGACGAAAGAACTTTCAAATTATTATTTATATCCACACATATTCTTTTTTTCTAAACTCTTTTAACCTACTTTTGAATTAATTTAATATATATATATATATATATATATATTATATATATATATATATATATATATATATATATATATATTAAATTAATTCAACACTTGACAATCTCTGACATTTGAGTCCATCGTCTGTTTTTAGGATTTCAAAAAATTGGAGGATTCGACAAACTACAAAAGCTGTACATGGAATCGATCCCGAGTACTGGAGGTAACAGTTCGACATGCGGTGCCCCCAGAACCGACGCGTTTCACTTGTTCCGTGACCCCGTGACCTCTGACCAGCCTTGGCCTGGACTGATTCTGCAGGCGTCTGTCGGGTGTCTGTGGTATTGGTGTTGTGATCAGGTATCAAGACTTGTTAACATGTGTTGTTATGTTTTATGATGAATTGATTGTTACAAGATGCAGATTCATATTGTTAATAACATGATATGATTTGTGTGTATGTATGTGTTTTAGGATTTGTGTACGTCTGATTAGAATCAGCACATAGACAATATTCAAAGTCCAATTATGACCTGTTTATATGTATGTTTTTAGTTGTATGTATATATACACACATACACACATGTATATGTATGTATGTATGTTTCTATATATGAATGTCTGTGTATGTATGTGTTTGTGACTGTATATATCTGTATGTATGTGTGTTTGTAAATGTGCGTGTGTGTATATATATATATATATATGTAGGTGAGGTATATAGCTGGGAGTTAATCAACGTGACTATAACAGAATCAACTCATTTTGTATCTCATTCAGAAATATACATCACTTAGCTTCTTGTCATTGTCTTTCTCACAACACTTAAAACACAATGATGTTTATAAAATCACTGAATCCTGGTTACTACAAAACACACTGAAAAACACTTGATGTGTAACTCGTATGGCCCAGTAGTCACAGTTTTGTTTTAATCTGTTTTAACAAGGTGATAGTACAGAGGACTCTGGCAGCGAGGAATCTGTCGCACGCTAAAGGAGGAACTCTCGTTGCTGGCTACCTCAAACTTTTACCTCTCTTCCTCATGGTGTATCCAGGAATGATTAGTCGAGCACTTTTTCCAGGTAATAAACAGTACCTATCTATCTGTCTGTCTATCTATCTATCTATCTATCTATCTATCTATCTATCTATCTATCTATCTATCTATCTATCTATCTGTCTGTCTATCTATCCATCCATCTGTCTGTCTATCTATCTATCTGTCTATATATCCATCCATCCATCTGTCTGTCTATCTATCTATCCATCTGTCTATCTATCTATCTATCCATCCATGTCTATCTGTCTGTCTATCTATCTATCCATCTGTCTATCTATCTATCTATCCATCTATCCATCCATGTCTATCTGTCTGTCTTTCTATCTATCTATTTACTTATCTACATTTGCATGTACATTTACACAACAACACACACACAGACAAGCACACACATATATATATACATATACATATAGACAGATAAATAGATAGACAGGCAAACAGATAGATATCTAGATATGATTAACAATTATTTGTTTTATTCATTTTTTTTCCTTTTATTCTTTTTTTGTTGTTGCTGTATAGTTTGTTAGTTTATTTTTGTCTTTCTTCCATTTTTTTTTTTTTTTTTTTTTTTTTTCCTTATAATCTTTATGGATATATTAAAATATGAAATATATATTTCAGATAAAAAGTTTTCATTTTCAGTTATAATATTCTTTTGGCTGGACACTTCTTCTTCACTGTTCTTTCTTTCTTTCATACATTAATTCATATTTTAAACGTTCATCTCGTAAACAACGTATTAAAGATTGTATCCCATAAACCGCTCAGACACTGTTTCTGTGTTATATTATTATTTTCTTCCATCATGGTTTTAGACAGTGTTGGCTGTGTTGATCCCAAGGAGTGTCAGAAATACTGCGAGAATCCTGTAGGTTGTTCCAACATCGCTTACCCAAAACTCGTCCTAGAAATCATGCCAGTAGGTAAATGTTTTAATTTACGTTTATCAGATAACAGGGTATATTACTGTATGTATGTAATATTATATGTGTAATATTATATAGGGCAAAGGAATCAAACAACATTCGGATAGTTGATTGTTTAGATATTCTGTATAATACTTCCAAATGAATCACCAATTTGTAGTTCGTCAGTTTAGTCATATTATATTATTATTTTATTACTGTTATTATTATTATTATTATCAGTAGTAGTAGTAATAGTATAGTAGTAGTAGTAGTAGTAGTAGTAGTAGTAGTAGTGGTAGTGGTAGTGGTAGTGGTAGTAATAGAAATAGTAGTAGCAGTAGTAATATATATGATAATAATAGCAGTGGTGGTGGTCGTAGTAGTAGTAGTAGTAATAGTAGTTGTAATAGTAGTAGTAGTAGAAGAATGATAGAGATGAAGATGCTGAATGAGACAAATGATACTAGTAGTAATCTTGTTAATGTTTATTACGTTGGCTATAGAAAACAGAAAATTTACTATGTTGTTTTTAAACATCGTTGTTCACAAGGTCTGCGTGGTCTGCTGATGGCGGTCATGCTGTCTGCCATCATGAGCTCGTTGACGTCGATATTCAACAGCGCCAGCACCCTCTTCACCATGGACCTCTGGAGGCGCATGCGCCCTGCAGCCAACCAGCGAGAGCTTCTCATAGTTGGCAGGTCAGTTTTGAGAAAACGCTACCAAAGATAATAACAAATGTGTTAAACCGATTAAAATTCTCGTTTGTTTGGATGTATTTAAACTGTTGGGTTATTTTATCTTGTATATTTTTATTTAGACTGTTTTGTTTGTTCATCGTTAGATGAACTGTTTCGCAGTATTAATATGTTAAGAAAAAAAATATATATCTTGTATGTATGGAACGGGTTTGAATATTAATTTAAATTGAAGCTTGTCATCTCATGTTTTCCGTTGTTTCCTGATATCGGATATATGTTGTACAAAATGATGTCAATATAAATATTTTGCCGTATTTTATTATTAGAAAAAAGTTTATCGAGTAGGAATTAAGAACGTAATAATTTATAAGTGTTTTTGAAAAAAAAGAAAGGACTTATCTGTATGTACTTTAGAACCAGTCAAGAATTAATCTTATTTTAATGTCTTGAAAAACTATATAAACTTTATCTGAAGCATTTATGACTGATATATTTTATTCTTAGAAGGCCTTTCTGTGTATATGTTAAAACCAATGAAGAATTGCGGTTATTTTAATGTCTTTACGAAATAGATAAATTTTTATCTCATATATTTAAAACTGATGTACTTTATTCTTAGAAGACATAATCTGTTTGCGAGTTAAAAACAATCAAGATTTACGCTTTCTTTAATGTCTAGAAGTAAAAAAAAAAATGGTTTAAATGGATTCCAGATATTTATAACTGATATATTTTATTCTTGGAAGTTTTCGTCTTCTTCCAGAGCTTTCATCATCTTCATGTGTGCTGTGAGTATTCTTTGGATACCATTAGTTCGGTCTTCCCAAGGGGGACAACTCTTCAACTACATACAGGCCGTTCAAGGATACCTGGGAACACCAATCGGAGCGCTCTTTTTATTCGCGACACTGTGGAAAAGAACCAATGAGCACGTTCGTGACAAACGATGTTTTGCCCTTCCTCTTTTTTATTTTCTACATCTTCTTATTATGTGATTAGTTATAGTAGTAGTACTAGTAGAAGTAGTTGCAATTATTTTAATTATTAAGCATAACTGAATGTTTTTTAAAGGTTCAGTCATTTGAAACAAATAGGTAAAGCTTTATAATTTCTTTTGTAGATGTATGTATATGTATCTACGTATATATATGTACATATGTGTGTTTGTATATGCATGTATGTGCATATGTATGTGTATTTCTGTCTGTGGGTCTGTGTGTCTGAGAATGTATATAATTACAGTAGCTTTTATGTCAGAAATTATGCTTACATGAACCTACATTAAATTCTGAACAGATTATTGACAATAACATCTGGTTTTAATATATACATATATACATCCTTCTATCTAACTAATCTGACGTTATATACCAGCTGATTCCTGGCTCATTTCTACAGACCTGCTTGTCTCAGTCTTGGATTTAAAAAAAAAAAATGTAATGTAATAACAAATATTCTTACTGCAGGGTGCATTCTGGGGGATAGTGGTGGGTCATGTCTGCGGTGTGATTCGAATGACCTTGGACTTCGCCTATCCCGCCCCTGGCTGTGGAGAAAAGGAGACTCGACCTGCCGTCCTCTACAACATGCACTACACCTACTACGGCTGCTTGAGTCTCGTCATCACCTCCGTCGCCATCGTCGTGTTCAGTCTGATTTCTAAGAAACAGCCAGAAAGTGAAGTAAGAGCAGCCAACGTCTTTTTCTTTCTTGCGATATCTCTATACGTCTGTCTGTCTGTCTGTCTCTGTCTATCTGTCTGTCTGTCTGTCTGTCTATCTGTCTATCTGTCTGTCTGTCTGTCTGTCTGTCTGTCTGTCTGTCTATCTGTCTATCTGTCTATCTATCTATCTGTCTCTGTCTGTCTATCTATCTATCTATCTATCTATCTATCTGTCTGTCTGTCTATCTATCTATCTCTCTGTCTGTCTATCTATCTATCTATCTATCTGTCTGTCTGTCTATCTGTCTGTCTGTCTGTCTCTCTGTCTGTTGGTCTGTCTGTCTATCTATCTGTCCCTCTATCTATCAATCTATATGTCTATCTCTCTATCTGTCTGACTCTCTATCTATCTTTCTGCCCATCTATCTATCTGTCTCTCAATCTATCTATCTGTCTATCTCTCTATCTGTCTCTCAATCTATCTGTCTAACTATCTCTCTATCTATCTATCCTTATATCTATCCATTTATCTTTCACCCTCTCTCCCACTCACACACACACACACATACACACTTTTACATTTACATATATTTATGAATGCATATAGATAGACAGACACAGAAATATCGAAAGAAAGAAACTGATACATATATATATATATATATATATATAAAATGTATTTGCAGCTGAAAGGTGTCACGTGGTGGACTACGGTAGATAAACTTGATCCTGAACCAAAAGAATCTTTTGAAATGCTAAACGGACAAGAAAGTAAGAATTCTATGTTGTCTTTGTTTGTTCAGTTAGTAAAAGATATAGAAAAGATAACATAATCTGGGAAAGCTGTTTTGTTGTATAATTATGTATTAACAGACATTTGCAAGTACGGTATTAATGTGTTTCGAACAATGATTGTTATTAATTGGCATTATGTTTTAAAACGTCACTGGTTAGAATGGACAGCAGCCGAGAAGGTACATCGGTTACTATTGTAACATTTTATTTTATTTTTTTATTATTATTATTTTTTTTTTTTTATTATTATTATTATTACTATTATTATTATTATTATTATTATTTTAACACTTGCAGCTATGGAAACGGTTTCTAGGGAACACGACAGCGAAGAAGGACGATGTCACAGATGGTTTGATTTTATATGCGGTATTCCCAAATCACGTGGAAGATCACGTGACTCTCCCGAGATCACAGACGAGCAGAGACGAGAATTTCTGAAACAGGATTCAAAATGGCAGACGTTTTTAAACTTAAATGCAGTTATTGGTCTTAGCGTGATGGCATTTCTGATGGGATTTTTTCGATGAAATACGTTTATATAGAGAGACAGATAGATCGAAAGACAGAAACATTAAATAGATAGATAGATAGATAGATAGATAGATAGATAGATAGATAGATAGGACAGCTAGACTATATCATTATATGTAAACATTAATTTTATATACTATTCTCATTTTGTTAAATCTGATTTTTTCAAACTTATTTTATATATTTATCTGCATATTCTGTTTATTAATTAATATTCGGTCAACTTTGAACACATACATATTCAGAGAAAAAAGAAAGAAAAAGAACTGTTTGATATAAACTTCAAAATATATTATGGGAATGCATACCTTTGTTTATATGTGGGGGAGAAGGCGTAGGTGCGTGTTTGTGCGTTACTATTTCATTTCATTTATTAACTTACGACTACTACTAATGTTTCGATTATGTTGTACTAGTTAGATTGCTGCAGTTGTTTCCCTTGAATGTGTGAGTGTGTGTTTACGTTTGTATCTTAGTTTGTATGTATATATGTATGTATGTATGTATGTATATATATATATATAAATGTTAAAAAAAATGTGTTAATAATAATAATAAATATAAAAATAACGATAAAGATTGTTTCTTTTGTTCACATTTAAAAATAAACTTTCATTATAATCACAGTCACGATATCAACCTTATATTTTTTCTCTTTTTTCCCGTGATCACAAATCCTGACATATCTTGGCATTTGATTTTATATGCAATTTCAATAATAATAATAATAATAATAATAATAATAATAATAATAATAATAATAATAATAATAATAATAATCATTATCATCATCATCACCATCATCATCATAATCATAATCATAAATAAACAAAATTTATAATAATAATATTTGTAGCAATAGTAATTGTTATAGTAGTAGTAATAATAGTAGTAGTAGTAGTAGTGGTAGTAATAGTAGCAGCAGCAACAGCAGCAGTTCTAGGGTAGCTGCAACCGTAACAGTAATAATGTTTATCTCGGCTGTAGCGAGAAAGATTGAAAAGATAGGAAGCTCTCTAGAGTTATTTCCCTTTATCATGACTCTCAAATTTAGATAATTATGAGCATTTCCAGTCTTTTCGATGCAAACATAAAATATTAGTCCTGTATATATTTTATGATAACGATTGTGCGTGTATTTATTTATTTATTTATTTTATTGGTTTTATTTATTTATTAATTACTATTTTTGATTTTCGGCCTCAGAAATCTTTTCGTTATCTTTTCATTTTTTTTTTTTTTTTTTTTTTTTTTTTTTTTTTTTTTTTTTGTTTTTCATTTTTTTTTTTTTTTTTTTTTTTCTTTTTGTTAATGTTAATGTTTTATTCTTGCACGTGCAGACAAATCTTAATTGAATGATAATATGATGGATATAGCTTTATGTATTAATATCCATCATGTTAAAATCAGTGCACACTTGTTAATAATTGTAATATGAAGTGAGGTTACTGAAATTCCTGGTTTAATTGAATGTTCCACCTAAAAACAGCAAAACAATGCGATTAGCAGCAGCAGTAGCAACAACAACAACCTCAGCAACAACAAAAGCCATAATAACACCAACGACAACGATAACGACAGAAACTAATAGATTAAATTATTAATTAATAATTTTAAATGCACAGTAACAAATAAAAAGAAATATTAAAAAGAAAAACAAAAGGAACAAATATATAAAATATTTGTTCCATATTTACACCTAAAGGTCGCAAAGTGATGACGTCATAAAGGCGACTGTTTGACCTTCACCTAGCAACGTCGTTTTCATTTCTTTACCTGCTAATAATATTCACGGATGGGAAAAATGTTTTTTGTTGTTGTTGTTGTTGTTGTTGTTTTTTAAATTATGATTTCAAGGACTAAAAGGTAAGTACTAATATATTACTATACTCACTTAGCATTGTTTTATGTACTGAATTCTTTTTTGCTAAATCTTTAAGAACAACTAAATGTTATGTTATCGGAAGTTCTAATATTTTGTTGTACATCGATTAAGCCACCGAATTGAAGTTAGGATTCAGAGAGACAGCTTCTTAGTTCTCACTCGTAAAGTTAACTGAAAACAAGTAGTTGTACTATCGTATGACGTCATATCTGTGTTTACCTTTCTATCTCATAACCCTGTTAATCTTTCACTGATATAGATGCACAGATTGAATTAGACGCACGAGACATACACACACATGCACGCACACACACACCCACACACACACACACGAACACGCGCGTAGACAAAAGCCACTCCCGAAGTGTACCGTCAGAAGAATGTAACTGGCAAATGTCGGTTTAACGACGCCAATCCCTAAAGTGTTTACTAATTACTAATTATTTGTATCCATTGGCTCTAATTTCCTTTGTATCGCTTGTCATTTTGCGATTTAATAGTCCGTAGTCTGAATATTCATAATGATTATATTTTGTTAGAAGTGGTCTACTTTTTTTTTTTTTTTTTTTTTAATAATTACAATAACTGGATAATAAACGAAACAGATCTACTTTCCGTAGTTGACGTTCAGTTCCTCCCAGGATAAAAGAGTTAACGGATTGGTATCAAGGGATGTTTATATACATATGTAGTGTATCTGTATATATGTATATGCATATGTATGTACGTATGTATGTATGTTCCTTAATAAACAGTCACGCAGTAACGCGGGAAATAGGCCACATCATCACAAAGGCGTGATCCTACGACAAAACGAACATCAAATCAGCGTTCAAATTCTGACCAACAAATAATAATAAGAATAATAATAATAATAATAATAATAATAATAATAATGTCGATATAGTAATAGATAAATAAATAAATAAACGACGACGATGGTGGTGATAAATTAATACGAAAATACTTCATTTAGTAAACGAAACCGATCATTTTGTCATAGGAAATAAATTCCTCTGACACCGGCTACAGATCCCTGAAGGGGCGACTATTGAAACAAAAACGCTGAATTAATTGTCTTCTTTAGCTATCAAATTACGTGAATTGCTCTCTGGAGGATCTCGTAAAACGACAGACCGGAGGATATAATTCAGACTGTTAGCGTATTAACCTTTTTCTCCATTTCCGTGGTGTACGTCTCAAAATTTTGTTAACAGTCGAAAAACCGCTGTATTCTGTTACAAACGTTAATGAAATATACGTCAGGAAATTTGGTAACGGCGATTGTTGTTGTTGTTGTGTTTGTGTGTTTTGTGACAGAGTGTGTGTGTGTGTGTGTATGTGTGTGTGTGTGTGTGTGTGTGTGTGTGTGTGTGTGTGTGTGTGTGTGTGTGTGTGTGTTTGTGTGTGTGTGTGTGTGTATTTGTGTGTGTGTGTGTGTGTTTGTATGTGTGTGTATGTGTGTGTGTGTGTGTATATGTGTGTATGTGTGTTCCTTTCGGAGACGGTGGTAGTTTGGATTTTAGCTTCTTTTTATTTATTTATTTATTTTGTTTGTTTGTTTATTTATTATTATTATTATTATTGTTGTTGTTGTTGTTGTTGTTGTTGTTGTTGTTGTTGTTGTTATTTATTTATTTTTTTTTTTTTTTTTTAATTTTGATTTCTTATTTTCGTTTTTTTTTATTTATTTTTTATTTATTTATTTATTTTTTTTATTTGTTTATTTGGTTTTTTTTTTTTATTTCTTTTATTTTTTATTTTTATTATTATTTTATTTTATGGGTTTTTTTTTTTTTTTTTATTTATTTTGTTTTTTTTGGGTTTTTTCTTTCTTTCTTTCTTTATTATTATTATTATTTTATGGTTTTTTTTTTTAGAGTTTTGTTGTTGTTGTTGTTGGTTATATTTTTTCTTCTTCTTCGTGGTTTTGGTTTTGCTTGGATGGCATCAGTAAACATGTAAATATGTTTGCACCCAAGCGTGAGTGTTTGGTATAGCAGAGGCGGATTATGGTTGGGGGTGATGATTGCCAGTTGCACTGAAACCCAAACCTGCCTTAAAATAAAATAATAACAACAAAATAAATAAAACTGATGTCCACATGTATCTTCTCATTCGTGCTCTGAACGACATCCTAGCTGAAATCGATGCTCGCTTCACAGTTTTGTAATTCTGCAGATACGGAGTCAAACACGGGCTAAGAGATAGCAATGCCAAGAACTGTGAATAGACAAACACAGTAAAATGTATAATTTCAAATTATAAACATTTACATACTGTTTCGGAAAACCCCAAACCCTTTCCCTCCGCCTTACCTAAAGCAAAATCCTCCCTGTGTAACATGATCTGACATCAAACGACAATACGGTAATAACAAAAAAAGTATCTGCAACAACAACAACCTCAGCATCAAAAGTAGTAGCAGCATTAGTAGTAGTAATAATAATTACAGTAAGCAAACAAAAAAAAAACTCACTAACTAACAACAAACAGACAAATAACGAATAAAAGGAAATAAATAAAGAATGTAATGACAGATATATGTGTTCAAACAGCTAATGTCATAAAGTTTAATCAGCGAAGCATGACAAATCACTCAACCATGCAGTAATCAAAAAACGTTTAACCATTTCTACATAACTAGATCAACACAGTCAGTTTCAGATGATGGATATATTGTAGGGATTGGTATAAACATGCATACAAAACAATAAACACGCACACACTCATACACACATGTATGTATATATTTATATTTGTTTCGTTTGTATATGCATTTGCATTGTATGTATATTACATTTACAAATATGTTTTATCGAAGTACCATTCTTATAAATTTCCTTACCAAAAATTAAAAATGCTGAAACTTGAACAGCTTCGCCTTATTTTTTTTTTTTTTTTTTTATCCCTGTTATTGTTCAAGATATGCAATAACTTTTTTTTATTATTATTTCTTTCTTTCTTTAATTCTTTCCATTTGACATTCTGCAGTATACATGTTCCGTTTTCAACTAAATTCGATCTCACAGACAAATATTCTCGGAGGACTGGGATATATGGACGAACCATTCACAGAAACACAAACATCCACTAATTGTTGTTTCTACATGTTCCTCTGAGGCTGCCAATAATTTTCAACCGCACTTGGCGCAGTCATAATAATTTTATAACGGGTCATAATCAAGCGCAATTTGTTGTTGCGTGTGTGTGTGTGTGTGTGTGTGTGGATTATAATTACGTTCATTGCTGTAAGATTATGGCTGTTATTGCATGGTGATGATGTCATTGTGTTTTCCAAGCCGGGTTTTTGTAAATGCGCAATCTGTCGCGGTAATATACAGACAGCTGTAATCTGCGGGAATAAAGAGATTTTAACGAACTGAGGATAAAAAAAAGAGTGTTTTGTCGATTCATGTGGTGTTTTCAGTGACTGTGTTGTGTTTAAGTGATGTTGGCGTCGTGATATTCGTTGTGGAAACTGACATAGAAAACATCAAGACGTGAGTGTGGCGATGACGTCGGGTCGTGCTGGTTGTAAAATGGACAGTTTGGTGTTTTCTGTCACTGCACTGACCATGCTGGCAGGTAGCTTATGTTTTGGACAAAAAAGGTAAATGTTAATAATTTGTCTGTTTGTCTGTCTGTCTGTCTGTCTGTCTGTCTGTCTCTCTTTCTCTCTCTCTCGCTCTCTCTTTCTCTGTCTTTCTCTCTCTGTCTCTGTCGCTCTCTCTGTCTTTCTCTATCTGTCTGTCTGTCTCTCTCTCTCTCTCTCTCTCTCTCTCTCTCTCTCTCTCTCTCTCTCTCTCTCTCTCTCTCTCTCTCTCTCATAAACCCTCTATCTCTCTCGCTCTCTCTCAGACACATAAAAACACACACACACAGACACTCGCACACAAATACAAATCAATAATAACAATAATTAGTAATAATTAGTAATGATAATAATAATAATAATAATAATAACAATGATAACTAGAACATCATCATCAGCAGCAGCAAAAACAACAACAACAACAACAATAACAGTAACAGCAAAAACAACAACAACAACAATAATAATAATAATCACCATCATCATCATCATCATCATCATCATCATCATAATAATAACTAAATATACAAAACCGTTTATTCGTCTTTCAAGTCTTCACTTTTTAATTCCGTTAAAAGAAAATAAATTCTGTCATCAAATTCCCATTATACCTGCCCTTTACATGAAGCTCGAATCCCAGGTGAATCTTTAACCTTCTAACATGCAGACACAGGATTTTTTTACACACCCACATTCTTACTATTTAGCTAACTTCATATGACAAGTACGCTTAAAAAAAGCAATAAAAAAAAAAAATAAGGGTTAACGGTAAAAGTACCGTTATGATAGTAATCGTTACAGAGTGAACAGTTTATCTGGTGTGTATGAAACACTATCATTACCAGGCAGAAACTTCATATAAATAATTACATCACTTACCGTATTTACTCGTGTATAAGCTAGAAATAGAGAAACGCGTTATAGGTAATTTGCCCGAGTGAATATATATGTACATATACATATACATACATACATATATATATATATATATATATATATATATATATATATAATATCAGAATCTATACTCCATATGGTATGACTGCTTTCCCGTGAGTTTTGTAAACTAATTTCATAAAAATAGTTGTTTAAGATATTAATGGCGACTTCGATAGTATATTATAGACAGTTCTGATCATTATTGTTATGAGCATTGATAATATTTTCAGTTATTGGAGGAATAAGACCAACTTACTTTTCGTTATAATTTTAAGAAAATGCACGTTATTTAAAAAAGAACACAGTGATTTTTTTGAAACATATTTATCACAGAATAACTTTTATATATATAAAGTGATATCTCTGTGGTGTCAAATGTTGTCAGCTATGACACTGGTTCTAATTTTGGTAAAATTCTCGTGCTTAAAATTTACCAGAAAATTACCAGGATCAGTAACCAAGTCTAAGTTGTTTTCCCTTTTGTCTGATCATATTCTGAACAATTTCCAAACGTTCTATAAGAATAAAATGAGAGAGAGAGAGAGAGAGAGAGAGAGAGAGAGAGAGAGAGAGAGAGAGAGAGAGAGAGAGAGAGAGAGAGAGAGAGAGAGAGAGAGAGAGAGAGAGAGAACAGACAGATCTAGACAGAAAGATAGATATAGATGCAGATATATAATTAAATATGATTTCTGTATAATGCAGATCATTTTGATTTAAAACAAGGGAAGTTTAACAATAAAAATATATTTTTCTAAAATCATAATTACCTACATTAATCATAACGATTTCAAAGCGAAAGAAAGATTATATATCAAAATATATATTTTTTTTTTTTTTTTTAAATTACCTATATTATGCATAACCCATTTATATTATATTTACATTTGAACCAGTTTTCAATACGATACTTTAGCTGTGACTTACACTCGAGTAAATACGGTAGACAAACGAGTTGTTCATGAGGCAGAACTGCAGTAAATAACATGGGCAATTTACCAACAGACTCGTTTTATCAGTGCATTAATATCAGCTAGCTCTTCCATTACTAAATATCAGGTCACACTGCACAAATAACGTTAAAAAGAAAAATTATATGATATATATATATATATATATATATATATTACGTTTCCATGACAGGTTTAATTAAACGTCGGATTAATAACAGGTTCTATTTCACAAATAACATAATGATGAATTATTTTTAAAGCTCATTTAGTTTCTGTTATAATAAATTATATAATAATGCGTTTGTTCGTAAATACGTACATGTATATACATGCATATATGTAATATATATATATACACACACAAACACACACAAACAAACAAACACACAGAGAAACACATACTGTATTACATAATGCTGAATGACACTGTACTGAAAAAAACGTATTTCTGTATGATTTTAGGACTCTCTCTCTCTCTCTCTCTCTCTCTCTCTCTCTCTCTCTCTCTCTCTCTCTCTCTCTCTCTCTCTCTCTCTCTCTCTCTCTCTCTCTCTGTTAATACTACTGCTGTTATCTTTTTTCACAGAGAGAACATCCTCAACTCGATCCTGTTTTCCGACTACGATTCCAGAATCCCGCCCAACTTTGAAGATGGTAAGATAATTAGTAAACCTTAAAACTAAACAAGTAACTGATTAAAATGTATTGAATACTCTCATGCATGAAAGGGTAAACACATCATGGCGTGAACGACACCTCTAACAGAACATAAAACAATATGAAATAAAAAAATAAAAACAAAGAAAACTAAATAAAAAAAATAAATAAATAAAACTAATAAAAAAAAATATGAAATAAAAAAAAAAAAAAAACAAAGAAAACTAAATAAAAAAAAATAAATAAAACAATAACAAAAAAATAAAACAATTAATATAAAAAAAATAAATAAATAAATATAAAAACAAAAAAATAAAAATAAATTGAAATATAAACAGTAATATTTCTCTATCTCATGAAGATATTATTACAATAAATAATTATAATAATCCATTAAAATATAAAATGCAATATTTTAAAATTAATATCATTTATTGAGTGACGTTCTAAGCGACTCCAAGGAACTTTATTGTCTTTAAAGTACATTTTCATTTGAAATAACAATAGCAATACAGATGCTGTTTGAAAAATAATCGGCTTCTTTAAAAATATACATAAAGAAACAATAACTGGAAATTATCAGAAAACCGGTTTTTAAACTTTTCTCATTTGCTCTTATTAAATATATGTTTACTTTTGATTGTATATTTTATATGCTAAGTTTTCACTGCACCTTGATTAAGAAAACCTAAAACCTAAAATCTAAAATTCACCATATTTTCATGTCACTATTATAGTTATTTATATAATATGTGTTGGGACTCTTTCAGTATTGGGATATGTTTCGCTTTGAAAATCTTTCCTTTCTGTGTTTGTAGTAGAGTAGAAATCAGTAGAATATAATTTGGTTCCACCTATTTTTTACTACTAGCTATTTTTGCGGCGTTGTTGGTGCAAGCAAAATATTTTCAAAGCAGTTGTTTTGCTTTCACATACAGCTGATGTTGTTGTTTTTACACATAAATTAACCATCTCTCTTCAAAAACCTTTCCTTTATGTGTTTGTGGAAAGAAACTAGTGTCAGTTAAAGCAAAACAAATAACACGTGATTGATCAATAAAACACTTTATTTCTTATCGATGTGTCAATACCTAACACACAGCGATATTCATAAACTGCTTGTTGTCACTTGGACAGATGTATTCAGTTCTGTTCTGGAATCTCAAGTTCTGAAAAAAAAAACAATTTAAAAACAATATTTTAATAAATAATTGTATATTCACACAAAAACTCAAGAACACTTTCAAAATATTTTTGATATTCAAAAAATAAGTTATTTAAATATTTATTTATTTATTTATTTATTTTTTATTTTTTTATTTTATTTTATTTTACGTTATTTTATTTTTGTTTTTTTTGTTTTCATTTGTAAATTTCTGTTACTAATAACATGCATACACATGCTTAAATATTTTTCTAGTTAAGAAACCATCCAAAATATTTACTAACTTAAGAAATAACTTGCTTAATTTTTTTTTGTTTATTTGTTTATTTTCGTTGTAAATTTCTGTTATTGATGACAGCCACACACACCCTCACATCCTCAAATATTTGCTCTTCTTTCATTTAAACTAGAATTTAACACATGTAGTAGAAGTGTCACTTAAAGACTCACATTTGCCATATCCCATCATTCCGTATCCGTGCATTCCCATCATTCCGTATCCTCCATAACCTCCATAACCTCCTCCGTACATCATTGGGTATCTCATCATGCCGTATCCTCCCATCATGCCGTATCCTCCTCCCATCATGCCGTATCCTCCCATCATTCCGTATCCCCCCATCATTCCGTACCCTCCCATCCCGTAGCCGACACCAGCAGAGGCAATGGCGAAGCAGGCGACAAGTGCGATAAGGACAGCCTTTATCATTTTGAAAATCTGAAATTTATACCACATGTGTTTCAATGTCAAATTCTCTTCTGACAGTTGCGTTTGATTTACATTGACAGTTCAACGCTATAATCAGTATTTCGCTGGGTTTAATAGCACAAAATGAATTAAACATAAAGAAACGAAAGGTGATATCTAAACAGTAAAACGAAAACTGACAAGACTAATACTAAAATACTGACCTGGTGATTGGAGAGGTGTTCGTTCAGAATTGTAAATGTGAGAGTGATGTCTTTTCGCTTTTAATTTAACTCTCTTATATACCAAACAGTTTAGTCATGTGATGTAATTTCCTGTGTAGTTTAGAATAAGACTGATCATCTGTACCAGGTTTTAATTGATTATAACTTGCAGGTGTAAATTAATGAATTTGCTTTTGGGTTTTCGTTATTTCAATTTATGCATTTTAGCTACTTCGTTATTAGTTGCATAACTAGTTTCCTTTCTTATTATTGTCGTTGCTGTTGTTGTTGCTGTGTTGTGGGGTTTTTTTTTGTTGTGTTGTTTAAATAACTATTAGTAGGTAAATAAAAGACGAAACAATTTTTGACTACAAAACAGAACCCTTTATAAATTATAAATATACAAACTGAAATATAATATTATGAATTTTATCAGATCTCTCTCTCTCTCTCTCTCTCTCTCTCTCTCTCTCTCTCTCTCTCTCTCTCTCTCTCTCTCTCTCTCTCTCTCTCTCTCTCTCTCTGTGGATGTGTGTCACTCTAAAGCGAACACTCTTGGGACCGAATCACTTGTTCAGTTTAGAGGGTTATTCGATTTACTGAGGGTTGTTCGATTTACTGAGGGTTCAAGAAATATGAGATTTTTGGAGACACTAATGGGGGCTTTGGATTGAATGTCTTCTTGCTTTACTTTCTTTTTTTAAACTTTAGCAGAAACCAAATTCATATTTCAATATTCTATATTATTTAGACCAAAATTTTTTAAAATTAAAATCACCCACACACCCACACACACACACACACACACACACACACACACACACACACACACACACACACACACACACACACACACACGTTAAGATAATGAAGATCGTAAATTTATGTCAAAACAAAAAAACCAAACATATATGAAGCAAAAAAACAACTAGTTTGAAACTATTTTGGAACCCAAATAATCTAGTGATGTCAATTAGTGTCTCGATGTAAATCAAAGCAGTGATGAAATTAACTAGAATTAAACTTTTGACATTAGATGTTTCCTACAGAGTAAGTGGAATCCAAAGATTTAGATTAAAACCACTTTACGTTAGTCAGTCTTTTGTTAACATTTTGTACCTCATCATTACTTAAATCCTTGCTAGTTTGGAAATTGCTATAATGTACCATTTACTTTGTCGTGTTACTACTACTACTACCACGACGACGACCACCACCACCATCACCACTCCTGCTACTGTTACTACAACTACTACTATTTGTGCTACAACTACTACTATTACTATACCACTACTTTGCTACTGCTACTACTACCATTACTGCTGCTACTATCTCCTCTACGACCACTACTAATACTACTACTGCTGCTACTACAACGGCTGCTACTACCACTACTACTAGTAACGCTACTACAACTAATACAATTACAATTACTACTACTACAGCAGCTATAACAACTACCACTAATACAGTCACCACCGTTAATACCAATACCACCACTAGCACATGATTACTACTTAAAAACAACAACTAATGCTACTAAAAGAACTACTATTACTGCTACCACAACAGCTACTATTACAACTGTCACATGATTACTACCACTATAACTACTACAACAGCAGTTACTATTACAACTATCACAACTACTACCATTTCTAACCTTACTACTACAACTAGTACTACTACTACTGTACAGCATTACCTACTGCTACTACTATTAATACCATTACTACTGTTATAACTACCATCAAAACACCACCACAACAACTATTACTATTCTATAATAACAACACTACCACTACTACTACTATTAACTACAACTACTATTACTACCCACAACCACTATTCCTGTCACTATTACTACATACTACTACCACTAGTATTGTCTCATCATTACTACTACAACAATTACAACTACTATTACTACACCAGTTACAACTATTAATATCAACTACTACTTCTACAACTACTACTACATTAACTTATTTTATACTTTTTTTCAATTTTTATATTTATTTATTTGATACCACTGCTTTATTATATAACAATAACCACTTTAAAACTATTTTTACTATTCCTGTCAAATTACTAATTACTACTAATACATCTACTACAACTATTAATATCAATGCTACTACTACTACTATTTTTATTTTATTTTTTTAATTTTTATTTTTTTATTTATTTTTATTATCTTTAAATATTTTTACTACATACTACTAATACTACTACTACTACAACTACTACAACTATTGATATCAATACTACTACTACTATTATTTATTTATTTTATTTTTTTTTTTATTTTTTTTTATTTATATTATAATATTTACTACTATATTTTTTTGCTACTACTACTATATTATTTATTATCTTTAAATATTTTTACTACATACTACTACTACTACTACTACTACAACTACAACAACTACAACTATTGATATCAATGCTACTAATACTACTATTATTTATTTTATTTTTTTTTTTAAATTTATTTATTTATTTATTTATTATTTATTATCTTTAAATATTTTTATTAGTTTATAAGTGTACTAGTTTGTATTGGTTAAATTCAAGTTCATCTTAGTCTTCACTGTATTTGTTATATAATGATTTGTTTGTTGTTGTTTCTTTTTTTTTTCATTCTTTTTTTTTTGTTGTTTTTAGGGGGTTTCTGTTAATTATTTTTCTTTTTTTATCTTTTTTAATACGTTTATCTATTTGTTTATTTAATTTGTTTTGTTATTATTATTTACATTTTTTATTATTATTATTATTATTATTATTATTATTATTATTATTATTATTATTTTAAATTACTATTATTATACATATATATATATTAATTTTTTTTTAAAGCAACAGGTTCTCGTTCTGTAAAGTCTATAAAATAATTATGGTTTGGGACTAGTGATGTTCTGAGATACGTCTCTCTTTGAAAAATATTTTCAAAGCAGTTGTTTTTCATTTCACATACAGCTGATGTTGTTGTTTTTACACACAAATTAACCACCTCTCTTCGAAAATCTTTCCTTTATGTGTTTGTGGAATGAAACTAGTGTCAGTTAAAGCAAAACAGGTAACACGTGACTGATCAATAAAACACTTTATTTCTTATCGATGTGTCAATACCTAACACACAGCGATATTCATAAACTGCTTGTTGTCACTTGGACAGATGTGTTCAGTTTTCTTCTGGGAATCCCAAGTTCTGAAAACAAATAAGTTGAAAAAGAATATTTAAAAAAATATATGAAACAATTAACAACTCATCCAAAATATTTATTAACTTAAGAAATAACTGAATTTTGTTTGTTTATTTGTTTCGTTCTCTTTTGTTTTATTTGTAAATTTCTGTTACTTATGACACACATACACTCACATCTTCATATATTTTGTTCGTCTTTCATTTAAACTAGAATTTAACACATGTAGTAGAACTATCACTTAAAGACTCACATTTGCCATATCCCATCATTCCGTATCCGTGCATTCCCATCATTCCGTATCCTCCATAACCTCCATAACCTCCGTACATCATTGGGTGTCTCATCATACCATATCCTCCCATCATGCCGTATCCTCCTCCCATCATGCCGTATCCTCCCATCATTGGGTATCCTCCCATCACACCGTATCCTCCCATCATACCTCCCATCACACCTCCCATCATACCTCCCATCATGCCTCCCATCATGCCATGTCCAATACCACCGGCAGAGGCAATGGCGAAACAGGCGACAAGTGCGATAAGGACAGCCTTCATCATTTTGAAAATCTGAAATAAATTTAATTTCAGATGAAATACTTTAGTACGAAATTAGTTTACTGTAATATTCTTTCTGATATAGTAAGGCTGTTTTATTTTACAAGTACGATATTTACCCTTTTTTTTTTATAATAACTTATATTTAGTTTAACAATTATTTTGTCATATGTGTTTTACTGTTAAATTCTCATATTAAAGACTGTTTTGTTTTCATTGACATTTCTATGTTATAATCAGTAATTTGCTGTTAAATACATCTGCGGAGTTTAAAAATATAAAAATAATCTAACCATAAAGAAATGAAAGGTAATCTAAACAGTAAAACAAAAGTTGACAGACTAATACTAAAATACTGACCTGGTGATTGGAGAGGTGTTCGTTCAGAATTGTAAATGTGAGAGTGATGCCTTTTCACTTTTAATTTAACTCTTATATACTAAACAGTTCAGTAATGTGATGTAATTTCCTGTGTAGTTTATAATAAGACTGATCAGCTGTACCAGGTTTTAATTGATTATAACTTGCAGGTGTAAATTAGTGAATTGCTTTTGAGTTTTCTTTCTATCAACGTGTAGAGATTACACTGCTTCGAAATGACTACAATCAGTGTTAGTTACATAGCTAATTCTCTTTCTTTATTATTATTATTATTATTATTATTATTATTATTATTATTATTATTATTATTATTATCAAACCAAAACCCTTTGGACCTTCTTTCTTTCTTTTTTTTTTTAACTTTAGCATAAATCAAAGTCACGTTTCAATACTCTGTATTCTTTTTAATAAAAAAAAAAATAATAATAATAATAATAAACAAAATAAAGAAAAGCATCCAAAAAAAAAAAAAAAATACCAAAATAGATACAAATATTGGAAACGATAAGTTTTTATGTTAAAACACAAAAGGAACATTATGTGAAAGAAAAACAGCTGGCTTTAAAATATTCTGTTTGCACTAAGAAAACTGTCAAAAGAGGTAGTTGAAAAACTAGATGGTACCAAAAGAATTCAGTGACATTATTTAGTGCCTTGATATCAGTGAAAACAAAATAACTGGGATGACGACACCCAGAATTAGACTTCATATTATCAAACGAGTAGATGGAATCTGATGGTTTAGACTCAAACTAGTTCTTACGGTAGTTAGCCTGTTGTTATCATTTGTACCTCATCACTGAAATACTTGCTAGTTTGGAAATGAATGTAATGTACTAGTTACGTTGTCGTGTTATTAATACAACTACCATTACTACTACTACTACTACTACTACTATAACAACAACTACTATTATCACTACTACTACTTTGCTACAAAACAATTACTACCACCACCACTAACTACAACTACTACTACTACAACTACTACAACTACCAATGCTCTCATACCACTGCTACTTCAACTGTTACTATTACTTTAACTACAACTACTTTCAATACTGCTGTTATTGAGAAGACTAAACAAATTGTATGTAGAAGTAGTGGGAAAATGTTTTCCAAAAAAAAAAAAAATTAATTATGGATTTATAATAATGAATTTATTGAAGTGGTTGACTGTTTGAACAGCCTTGGATTAACACTAAGTCTTAACTGTAAAAATCACGAAGACACAGAAGGTAATCGCATCTCAAAGTGGGAAATAATGTGTAGCATATTTTGAGTTTACGTCATTAGACTGAAAGTTAATGCTGAAAAGAAGCACCATGTCTTTGATAAGTACGTTTCTAGTGTTTTACATTATTTTTGTAAAATGGGTTCCATCCTGCTCAAGATGTTTAATAGATTCCT
This sequence comes from Chrysomallon squamiferum, assembly GCA_012295275.1. NCBI lineage: Eukaryota > Metazoa > Mollusca > Gastropoda > Neomphalida > Peltospiridae > Chrysomallon > Chrysomallon squamiferum. The sequence continues at coordinate 2,108,417 of CM022667.1, forward strand.
ATGAATTTCTGTAAAAGAATTTTAAGTGTTAAAAAAAAAAAAGCGCTAGAAATATTGTAGATTCATTTGAAGTCTGTAGAACTTCGCTGTATGTAGTTAGAAAGGTAAGAATAACTAAATATTGGTGTAAGCATTTAATAAACAGAGTTTGCAGTATGTGTGTAAGGATATCTTTGACTGACTCCTTTACTGTTCTTGTTACTGGATATCCAGTTTCTGCCACAGACTCCTGGTTGCAAATGGCAGATTTCTGGTTGCAAATGGCAGATTTCATAACACTGAAAGATCAAAACAAAAACAAAAACGTGATCCTACAGATCATGATACATTACATATATGGGTTTTTTTTTTCATATTATGTATATGTATATATTATTTTTACTTTTTGTACATCAAACACAGAATATAGTACGAATAGTAAATTATTTTAATCATCCATTAAAATACAAAATACTGTTACTATAATAAATACTACTACTACTTCTACTACTACTACTACTTTATTTATTTATCTACCTACGTTCTTATTTACTTATTTTCTATACAACACTTCAGAACTTTGAAGTAAATCTATAGAGAAATTATATCCTACAGTTGACGACATACATATCATTTTTTTTTCTTTTTTCTTTCTTTTTCTTTTACTTTTGCAGTTTTAATTGTCAGCTGTTCCATATTTGCCTTGTGTCTCTATATCAAAGACACAAAATGTTAGTTTTAAAGTAAATATAACAATATGACGTGCTAAGAGGTGGAAGAAGCTGTCACTGTTTTATACTTGTTAACAAGTAAAAAAGAAAAATAGCAATAGTAGGCAGATTTGAAGATTTGAAAAGAAATGTGCTTGACCAAAAGATTTACAATAATAATAATAATAATAATAATAATAATAATAAATAAATAAATAAATAAATAAAACGGGAATTATTAGAAACCGTTTTTCCAAGTGTATTAGTTTGTATTGGTTTAATACAAATTCATCTTAGTCTTCACTGTTTTTGTTTTATATTGGGTTTAATTTTCATGGGGATTTGTTTGTTTTTTGTTGTTGTGTTATTTTTCTGTTGTGGTTTTTTTTTTTTTTGTGTGTGTTTTTTTTTTTCAGTTTATTATTATTATTTTATGGGGTTTTTTTTGGGGGGGTTAAAAGCAATCAGATTCTCGTTCTGTAAAATCTGTAAAATATTTATGGTTTGGGACTCGTGATGTGCTGAGATATGTCTCTCTTTGAAAACCTTTCCTTTATGTGTTTGTGGAAAGAAACTAGTGTCAGTTAAAGCAAAACAAATAACACGTGACTGATCAATAAAACACTTTATTTCTTATCGATGTGTCAATACCTAACACACAGCGATATTCATAAACTGCTTGTTGTCACCTGGACAGATGTATTCAGTTTTCTTCTGGGAATCTCAAGTTCTGAAAAAAAAACAATTTAAAAACAATATTTTAATAAATAATTGTGAAACACACAAAAACTCAAGAACTCTTCCAAAATATTTTTAAAAATTAAGAAATTATTTATTTATTTATTTATTTATTTATTTATTTATTTATTTATTTATTTTCTTGTTTTGTTTAGTTTTATTTGGCTTCATTCTGAATTTGTTTTACTGATAACAAGCATACAGTGCTTAAATATTTACTCTCCTTTCATTTAAACTAGAATTTAACACATGTAGTAAAAGAACCACTTAAAGCCTCACATTTGCCATATCCCATCATTCCGTATCCTCCATAACCTCCATAACCTCCTCCGTACATCATTGGGTATCTCATCATACCATATCCTCCCATCATTCCGTATCCTCCTCCCATCATGCCGTATCCTCCCCCATCATGCCGTATCCTCCCATCATTGGGTATCCTCCCATCATACCGTATCCTCCCATCATACCTCCCATCACACCTCCCATCATACCTCCCATCATACCTCCTCCCATCATGCCATGTCCAATACCACCAGCAGAGGCAATGGCGAAACAGGCGACAAGTGCGATAAGGACAGCCTTCATCATTTTGAAAATCTGAAATAAATTTTATTTCAGATGAAATACTTTAGTACGAAATTAATCTCCTGTAATATTCTATTTGGTATACTAAGGCTGTTGGGGTTTTTTTGTTTTTTTTTCATGTACGATATTTACTTATTTTTATAATTACTTATATTTAGTTTAACAATTATTTTGTCATACGTGTTTTACTGTTAAATTCGCATATGAAAGATTGTTTTATTTTCTTTGACATTTCTGTTATATATTTAAGCAATTTGTAGTTAAATACATCTGCGGAGTTTAAAAATATAAAAATAATCTAACCATAAAGAAACGAAAGGTAATCTAAACAGTAAAACAAAAGTTGACAGACTAATACTAAAATACTGACCTGGTGATTGGAGAGGTGTTCGTTCAGAATTGTAAATGTGAGAGTGGTGCCTTTTCACTTTTAATTTAACTCTTATATACCAGACAGTTTAGTAATGTGATGTAATTTCCTGTACAGTTTATAGGAAAAAGAAAAACTCAAAAGCAATTCATTAATTTACACCTGCAAGTTATAATCAATTAAAACCTGGTACAGCTGATCAGTCTTATTATAAACTACGCAGGAAATTACATCACATTACTAAACTGTTTAGTATATAAGAGTTAAATTGAAACTGAAAAGGCATCACTCTCACATTTACAATTCTGAACGAACACCTCTCCAATCTCCAGGTCAGTATTTTACTATTAGTCTGTCAACTTTTGTTTTACTGTTTAGATCACCTTTCATTTCTTTATGGTTAGATTATTTTTATATTTTTAAACTCCGCAGATGTATTTAACTGCAAATTACTGATTTTAACATAGAAATGTCAAAGAAAATAAAACAATCTTTCATATGAGAATTTAACAGTAAAACACGTATAATAAAATAACTGTTAAACTAAATACAAGTAGTTATAAAAGTAGGTAAATATCGTACTTGGAAAAAAAAAAAAAAAAAAAACAACAACAACAGCCTTACTATACCAGAAAGAATATTACAGTAAACTAATTTCGTACTAAAGTATTTCATCTGAAATTAAATTTATTTCAGATTTTCAAAATGATGAAGGCTGTCCTTATCGCACTTGTCGCCTGTTTCGCCATTGCCTCTGCCGGTGGTATTGGACATGGCATGATGGGAGGTATGATGGGAGGTATGATGGGAGGTGTGATGGGAGGCATATGATGGGAGGATACGGTATGATGGGAGGATATCCAATGATGGGAGGATACGGCATGATGGGAGGAGGATACGGCATGATGGGAGGATATGGTATGATGAGATACCCAATGATGTACGGAGGATATGGAGGTTATGGAGGATACGGAATGATGGGAATGCACGGATACGGAATGATGGGATATGGCAAATGTGAGTCTTTAAGTGATAGTTCTACTACATGTGTTAAATTCTAGTTTAAATGAAAGAAAAGTGAATATTTGAGGAGGTGAGTTTGTGTTTGGCTGTTATCAGTAACAGATATTTACATTGAAATAAAACAAAACAAATAAACAAACAACCAAATAAAGAAAAATTAAATACATTATTTCTTAAGTTAAAAGATCTTATGGAAGAGTTGTTAAGTTATTTCATATATTTATAAAAATATTCTTTTTAAACATTTTTTTTCAGAACTTGGGATTCCAGAAGAAAACTGAATACATCTGTCCAGGTGACAACAAGCAGTTTATGAACATCGCTGTGTGTTAGGTATTGACATGTCTATAAGAAATAAAGTGTTTTATTGATCAGTCACGTGTTATTTGTTTTGCTTTAACTGACACTAGTTTCTTTCCACTCTGCTACAAACACACAAAGGAAAGATTTTCAAACACATCTGACTATAATTAAACACCGCAACCCAAAGTTTATACAGTTCGGAGATCAATATCCTGGTTCCTTCGAAAACGTCGAAATGAAAGTGTTTCAAAACGCATAACTCACTTTGCACCAGCATCAGTAAAGACGGACGAGTCATCACCCTCGTCACCCTCAGTTCAAACTCAGTACAAATTAAATAATATCTTAAACACGTGTTCAGAAATACAACTTAAATATATGTGAAAAAAGAACCATTAAGTCAAGAACCATGAAATTGTGGCCAGTTAAATACATGTGTGTGTGTCTGTCTGTCTGTCTGTTTGTGTGTGTGTGTGTCTGTCTGTATGTGTGTGTGTGTGTGTCTGTCTGTCTGTTTGTGTGTGCGCGTATGTTATAGAAAGCCTGTGAAACCAGTCGGTCAGGCACAATGCCTAAACAATTCAGTCATTTCACGAAGTGCCTGTGACCACCAGGGAATCTGCGAAATGACTGAAAATCAGGAATGATTGTACTTTTCTACCTTCTTCTTTTTTTCTGCCACTTGAACACGTGGTGTATTCTCGGTTTCAAGTCCTGTCTGGATGAATGGAATATTTGAAGTCTTATTTTTGTGTTTATTGCACGAATTTAACCTTCTATTGCGAGAAGGAAAAAAAAGGGTTAATCTCAAACGGAAGTGCCTTGGGGTATCGGCCATCTTGTTATGTTTCTCCGAATGTGTTTCACGAACACTGTTCATGCAAGATCTTTTTACAATGACGGGGTCAACACCACTTGCTTTTTTCTTACAAACAGCCTCGACCAAACAAAAGAGCTTCATCTGCGTATCCTACGTGTAAATTTTTGCCACACCAAGATGGCAGAAAGTCTTGATGAAGAACGCATGTAGAGTCTCGTGACTGTTTCCGAGCAACAGATCTCTTTCAGAATGAAATAATCTGAAAATGAAGTATTTAAAGAATTGAATTTTAAGACAAGTAAACTGCCATCCGACCTAGCTGATAGAGGTGTCAGCAGATCGTAGTTTTATGACGAACCGTTCGTGACGTCATGCCCACTGAATCCGATTGACTTCCGAGTCAGAAAGCGACTGATCAACCCAATTCTCCGCAACCTCCTGAATTCTGTTTGAAGGTCCTTTTTAAGAGCAATATGATCATGCTTTTCACAAGATGTCGATTTAACCTCATATTTTTACGTTTTAAGTGATTACGTCTGGGCTGAAATGATATCGGAGTCTGTTACGTATACATTGCCTGACTGTGTCTCTATTTTGATTAATAAATCATCACATGTACTTAGGTAAATAACGGCATGATGTTAGTTACAAACTGTGTTCTGGAGACCTTCAGCATAAAATCTGTGGAGGTTTTGAGCAGTTTATTTATTCAAATGATCTAAAAAATAAAATTTAAAAAAAAAGAGAGAGAGATATAGAAAATCTAGAGTAACGTGACTTCAGTTTCTCAAATGGTGTAGTGATCAAAAAAATAGCCTTCTTATTTGTGATTGTTTATTCAGTACAATTTATCTGTCTATTTAATTTTCCTGCAGTTGTGGCAATGTCTTGGAAATAATTTTGAAACTGATGATGGAATAAGTTTGCTTAATTAGTGTTTGTGGGAGAAATATTAAGCTTGTTAGGTTTGAAACGGTTCTAAATGTACTATATACATAATAAAAAATAACACACCAGGTTACGCAGTACAAAATTTCCTTAATCTATCTCATCTTTCGTTTCGCATTTGCTTCACAAAGTCGACGCAGAAGACATCACGAACTTTTTAAAAGAAAAATGACGAATCCCTTGAAAATGAACATTTCACATTTCTTAATTTATCTCTTCTACGTGTACTTCATGTATTCTACATGTATTTCATCAGCGAAACCTTTTCTTTCTGATCAGTTTGGTATAAAAACTTTTTTTGTAGTATAAGTAGAAATGAAGATATGAATTTTCAAAGATTTATTATTATTATTATTATTATTATTATTATTATTATTATTATTATTATTATTAATAGTATTATTAATAGTATTATTATTATTACTATTACTATATTATTATTACTATTATTATTATTTATTATTACTATTATTATTATTTACTATTACTATTATTATTATTATTATTATTATTATTATTATTATTATTACTATTGTTATTATTATTATCTATATCACTTGAATGATTTTACTAGCATTGACTTCATATATCAACTCTACCTTGCAGAGTTATGAAAATAAAATAGGCTGAATATTTGCAAACACATAGAATCATATATTTAGAAATAACCTTTGTCAGAGACAATCTTACTTCACAAAGGGCCTTTAAAAATCGATATTTCTTCAAAATAGCAAACGGCAACAAAAAAAAAAAGAGATATATATATAAAATATTCATAATTTTCTCATTTTCAATCAAGATAAAAAGAGTTACTGTGTTGATCAGGACTCAACCTTTCACTTCCAGAATGAAAAAAATCCACATCAATTTTGAATGCCTAGTAGTAGTAGCAGCAGTAATAGTAGTGGTAGCAGTAGTAGTAATAATGTACTGGTGTAATGGTAGTAATAATATTTATAGTGGTTCTTTGTAGTACTAGTGTTAATACTTCTAGTAGTAGTAGTAGTAGTAGTAGTAGTAGTAGTAGTAGTAGTAGTAGAAGTAGCAGTAATATGACGAACGACCAGCACGTAATAATCATTTCCAAACTAGCAAGTAATAGAAGCTAATGTCAAAAGTCTAATTTTAGTTATTCTCACATAATAAATATCAGTAGAATATAATTTGATTCCATCTATTTTTACTACTAGCTATCTTTACATACAGCTGATGTTGTTGTTTTTACACACAAATTAACCACCTCTCTTCGAAAACCTTTCCTTGATGTGTTTGTGGAAAGAAACTAGTGTCAGTTAAAGCAAAACAAATAACAAGTGATTGATCAATAAAACACTTTATTGGTTATAGATGTGTTAATACCTAACACACAGCGATGTTCATAAACTGCTTGTTGTCACTTGGACAGATGTATTCAGTTCTGTTCTGAAATCTCAAGTTCTGAAAAAATAATTCAAAAACAATATTTTTTATAAATACCTGTGAAACACAGAAATAACTCAAGAACTCTTCCAAAATATTTTTAAAAATTAAGAAATAATGTATTTATTTATTTATTTATTGTCTTGTTTTGTTTTGTTTAGATTTATTTGGCTTCATTCTGAATTTGTTTTACTGATAACAAGTATACAATGCTTAAATATTTGCTCTCCTTTCATTTAAACTAGAATTTAACACATGTAGTAAAAGAACCACTTAAAGCCTCACATTTGCCATATCCCATCATTCCGTATCCTCCATATCCTCCTCCGTACATCATTGGGTATCTCATCATACCATATCCTCCCATCATTCCGTATCCTCCTCCCATCATGCCGTATCCTCCCATCATGCCGTATCCTCCCATCATTGGGTATCCTCCCATCATACCGTATCCTCCCATCATACCTCCCATCATACCTCCCATCATGCCTCCCATCATACCATGTCCAATACCACCAGCAGAGGCAATGGCGAAACAGGCGACAAGTGCGATAAGGACAGCCTTCATCATTTTGAAAATCTGAAATAAATTTCATTTCAGATGAAAAACTTTAGTACGAAATTAGTTTACTGTAATATTCCATCTGGTATATACTAAGGCTGTTTTGTTTTTTCAAGTACGATATTTACCTATTTTATAATTACTTATTATTATATTATACGTGTTTTACTGTTTAAATTTTCGTATGAAAGATTGTTTTTTGTTTTCATTGACATTTCTATGTTATAATCAGTAATTTGCTGTTAAATACATCTGCGGAGTTTAAAAATATAAAAATAATGTAACCATAAAGAAACGAAAGGTAATCTAAACAGTAAAACAAAAGTTGACAGACTAATACTAAAATACTGACCTGGTGATTGGAGAGGTGTTCGTTCAGAATTGTAAATGTGAGAGTGATGCCTTTTCACTTTTAATTTAACTCTTATATACTAAACAGTTTAGTAATGTGATGTAATTTCCTGCGTAGTTTATAATAAGACTGATCATCTGTACCAGGTTTTAATTGATTATAACTTGCAGGTGTAAATTAATGAGTTGCTTTTGAGTTTTCATTTTATCAACGTGTAGCGATTACATTACTTCGTAATCAGTGTTAGTGACACGATTCAGTAGAAACTTCTGAAAAAAAAAAAATCCTCTATCTGTAAAGGAACCCTATTGATATGACTAAAAGAGTCAATCCATGTTAACTGTTGGTGAATTATGAAGTATGATTATGAACTCTTTCCTGAAGAGGTAAAGCCTGCTATTATTATTATTATAGGAATTATGAAGTAACCGTTATGGACCGAAGTAACCATTATGGGCTTTTAGAATAATTGCAGTTTGTTGCAAGATAACTGATACATTGGTAAAAAAAAAAAAAAAAAAAAAACAATGGTGACTTTGGTATAATTTTAAATGTCTGTAAACGTTTAGTTAAGTCATCAAATTGACTTCATGATTTTCATCATGCATCAAAATGCTTTTATCAAAACTAATTTTTATTATTATCAGTGGTTAAAGATGCGTAAATAACGAGACCAAGAAATAAGTTGTATTCTCGAGGTAATTTCGGTTTACAGAGGATTCGGTTAAGAGGAGTTTTACTGTACATATATATATATATAGGATGTTACAATCAGTGGGCCCAAACACCCAATGGACTGATTCATGATATTTTTAATTCCATCTCTCTGTTTTAACAGAGTTACTAGATGTCACGGTGTCAACTTGCTTGTTATTGCCGTCCAGGGGATCTAGACACTTACAGGCACTATGGCAAGGATTAGTAAATTCAGACAGTTATTTATTATCTTGATTGTATAATACATCGACCAGACCAAATAACACATCGACAAGCAGAACAGTTAGACCTGTTTATTAATTCACAAGCACATTTTTGTAATAACAAAAAAAAATAAAATCAAATCAAGGTTTCAAGATCCTCTCCCATGACTTTCATAAACATCAAAGGAAACCGCGATGTGGTTGAAAGCGCTTGCTTTTTCCATGTTTTTTTTTTTTTTTTTTTTTTTCACGAGACCTCGAGTTTTCCATGCTGCTCGTGTAATTATTATTACGTTATATTCCTGGGAGCGCCAGTGAAAGCCTCGGAATCAAATAATGAAACAAGACGAGTCTCAACTAATTTAAAAATTGTGTTTGTTTGTTACGCTTAAACTCGCTGTATCTCGCCCGCTAATTAAGTTAACTCAAAAATTTAAAACCTGTATTTAAGACGTTGTCACCGCGTATTTTCCAGTCAAAGGGATGATTACGGATGATTAAACAATATTTACTTACATCGGCAATTAATGGCAGTTTATTTTCTTATTATAATTATCTTTATATACATTTTTGTATTTTGTCGTTGCTCTGTAAGCAAAACAAGAAAAGAAAAGATCTTATTTTGTCCATGAGGACAGCACTTTGCTCATATTAAGGTTAACAGTTTAAATGGCAAACAACGACAGCGTTACAATGAATTGTTCACTGGCGTTTATAAATGTAAACAAAGAAGTGTGACTGAATGATTAGCATGGGCCTTTGTTACTTACGTTCGCCATTTATTTATTTATTTATTTATTTATTAAAATTTTATTATTAGTTTCACTATCATTATTATTATTATTATTATTATTATTATTATTATTTTTCTTTTTGGATATAATTTATTATTAGGAAAGGTTGATTTTAATAACCCACCAAGTTATTTGAGACTAGTGTAACAGTTACATTTATTTCAGTAAATAACAATAAAAATATGCAAAAATAATAAAAATAAAATTGTTTTAGCATGATAATGTACATAATTTCAAATCAAACAAAATAATGTCAAATAAACTGTTAATCTGTCTTTTCTTATTATTTTTTTTAGAATTAGTATCAGATATAATTATCAACCGATAATGTTTTTTAACAAGTTGAAAAACCCATTTAAAAATATTTTGTTTTTACAATTCGCAAAAATCGAAGAAACGTAAGATTTGAATAATGGACTAAAACAACCGATTACCAAGCACAATAAAATGCTACGCTCTCGTTTACATGTAACAGTATATGCGTAATACTAAACTGTCGGCACCAGTCTAATCTTTTCGTTAATCTGTGTGCAGATATATCATGCAAAATGAAAATCTCGAAATTCGATTCAGAAGCACAGAAATTCGACAGCAAAATAAACAGCGGCAGGGGGTATGTTAAATCACGACTGAATATTTAGTTACAATGCACAGAGGTAGTAAATATTTATATTATTAACTAAGAGAAGTTATGTAAAAAACGTAAACTGGAAATAAAAATGGATGTCGGGGTGGACAGACAGGCAGAGTAGGGGGTGGTGGTTGGATGAACGGATGAAGGGAAGGGTGGATGAATAAAATGGATGGAGAGACGGAAGATGAGTGATGTGTTGTTTTGCTGGATGTTGAATGGTTGGTTGGTTGGATGTAGGAAAATGATGGATGGATGATGCAATGCAGAAACTAAAACATAATCCTCATGAGGCGATGACCTTGAAAGACGAAAGAAAAAAGAAAACAGCATTAATAGAGGGGAATAAAAATATTTAAAAATAGCAACCAAAAAAAAAAAAAAATAATAATAATAATAATAATAATAATAATAAAAAAAAAAAAAAAATAAAAAAATAAAAAATAAATAAATAAATAAATAAATAAAATATCAATAAATAAAAATATACAAATTGATGATTATGATGATGATAACAACAACAACAACAACAACAACAACAACAACAATAATAATAATAAAAACAAAAAGAACAAGTTGAATAATTTATTTTACGTAATTCTTTGTTTTCGTACTTAATTAAATTGTTTTTGTTTCTCCAGATTTCCCTACCAGAGTCCAGGTACAGCTGTATATTCTCAGCTTTGACTCCGTCAGCGAAACTTCAATGGTGAGTAAAACAGAATTTAAAATGTGTCGACGAACGAAACATCACACCTAAAATATACACTGACCTCCATTAAAACAAACATGGCGTTACGAGAATTATAAGCCTAAATACATTTTGTACATTTGCAGAATTTTATATTTTTTTTTAATATATTCCTAGTGTTGTTCTTCTGTGTGACATTATTTGTGAGGATGTATAAATGCTACCATTATTTGATGACGTCATTACGTACGGTGAGGTTCATTTTTTTTTTTTTTTTTTTTATATTTTTGTTATTATTATACGTTTTTTTTTTTTTTTTTTTTTTTTCTTATAAATAGCGACATAAGACCTTAAAGATAGCCATTTTTCGATTCATATCTCCTTAACATTAAAAATAATAATAATAATAATAACTAAATTTTTATAAAAATTCTGCTTCAGGAGTATTCCATGGGTTTATTTCTGCGACAGAACTGGGTGGACAGACGTTTAGCGTTCAGCGAGAAAATCAACGGATCCACGGACCAACAGACGTCAGACCGGTTTGAGCTCGACTCGAAACTGATGGAGAACATCTGGATGCCAGATCTCTACTTCGTCAACGAGAAGGAAGCCTTCATGCACATCGTCACCGTCAGCAACCGTCTTGTTCACATCTACCCAAACGGAACCGTTCAGTCCAGCAGCAGGTGCGTCTTACTTGCTAATCGTTCAGTTCTCAGACCGGTGCTGTTGTTATTCCAAAATACACTTGTTTGTGTGTTTATGCTGATGATTATTTATATATGACTTACAGTGCTGTATATACACGGCTTAAAGTAAATACACTGCTACTATTGCACGGTGTAAAATAACAGTGAGTGTGTGATCAAAGGGTGTACACCCGATATTCAGCTTTGTTGTTTTAAACAGTATGACTGTAAGCAGGTTTGACTGAACGTTCGGAGGTTTTTGTAAGATGTAATTGTATGTCTGGAGATATGACAGATAGTCTGACGTCGGCTGTCGGCAAAAAAATGCAGCAGTGTCTGAGATAAAAATAATAATAATAATAATAATAATAATAATTCTATAATGTTTAATACTGTTAAATGTTTCGTGATTTTTTGATAGCTCAGGTTTTACATTGAGTGTATTTAAGTATGTGCGCCTCTCTCTCTCTCTCTCTCTCTCTCTCTCTCTCTCACACACACACACACACACACACACAGACAAACACACACACAACAAAACAACGACCAAATAATCGATGGACATTATGTATTATAACTTTGTATTAAATAAAATACGTGTCGTTATTTCAGAATTACACTGACTTCCAGCTGTGATATGCATTTGAGAAACTACCCTCACGATGAGCAGTTCTGTTCAACCTACATCAGCAGCTGTAAGTGAAACACCAAGAAAACGTCTCGTGATACTGAGTCAGACTTTATTTATTTATTTCATTTTATTTGCTATTTCTATTATTATTTTATTATTATTATTATTATTGTTGTTGTTGTTATTGTTATTATTATTATTATTATTGTTATTATTACTATTATTATTATTGTTGTTGTTATTACTTTTATTAATATTATTATTATTATTATTATTATTATTATTATTATTATTATTATTATTATTATTATTTTGATGAGCGTTTACGATAGGATCGATCCTCAATACCTGACACTATTTTGGCTTCCTGTTCTAGTAATACTTAATATAAATAAAATTAAAGGAAACAAAAATAAAAACTATAGAAAGAAAGAAAAAAGAAAAAGAAAAAAGAGAAAATATTCAGCCATTAGACTGCATCAACAACCTTAAATATCTCTAGAGAATAAGAAAAAAATAATAAATATATATAATAAAATAAAGTTTTACAATCTGCACGGTTGACATGAAATGACTACTTGATAATTAAATGAGTGGATATTCTTTATTAAATCTTTTCTCCTTTTGAGTTCACTTCATCAGTTATTTTGCCAGTGTTATTAGTCGTAGAAGAACTTTAAAGAAAATAATAATAAAAATTTAAAAACATAGCTCACATCAGTACCTTCCTTTTAATCTGTTCTTAGACTTGCCATCCCTATGGGTGTGTGTGTGTGTGTGTGTGTGTGTGTGTGTGTGTGGAGAGAGAGAGAGTTTGTGTGTGTGCGTATGCATGAGTCTGTGAATGCTCGCTTGTAATATAATTATATGGGGTTTTTATTAACTGATTTATATAGTGGAGGAATGAGAGAAAATATAAAGAAAGTAAGACTGATGATAGAAAACACAGAAAGACAGACGAACAGTTAGACTGACAGATGGAAAAATAGATTGCATACGTGTATATTGTTTTATATACATACATTCAGAGAGAGAGAGAGAGAGAGAGAGAGAGAGAGAGAGAGAGAGAGAGAGAGAGAGAGAGAGAGAGAGAGAGAGAGAGAGAGAGAGAGAGAGAGAGAGGGTGAGAGAGAGCATATACAAGATTGTAGATGGATAGGTAGGAAGTTCAACAGACTGATATATAAAGAGATAGATATATAGATAGACAGATAGGTCAACAGACAGATATATAAATAGATAGATATATAGATAGACAGATAGGCAGACAGACAGACAGACATATATATATATACAGATAAGAATGAAGGTAGACAGACACACGGATATATAGACACAATTTTTGTTTATCGTTTAAGTAAAACGATTTCATTTTCTTTTTTTTCTAACGCAGACAGTTACAGCGCAGAGAATGTCGTGTTTGAGTGGGCTCACAAAAGACCAGTGATTCTGCGGCGAGGAGTTACCCTTCCCAGGTTCAAGGTCGAATTCAACCGTTTGAAAAGCTGCGACTTTAACTTCGGAGACGGCAATATGATGCACGAAGGTCAGCCGGTAGTATTTTCACAGAATCGATAATTTTTAGAAACTGAAAACTGCTTTCAGTGACATATTGCGAAACAGTTTCTGAGAAATGTACAGATAGTTGATGAGAACTATGTCTGCATTTTTTTTATTTTTTTTTTGAATGATTTATTTATATTTTAATTTGTTTTTATTTGATTCCTTTTACTTTTTTATTTTTAAACATCATCGTCATCATCATCATCATCGTTATTATTATTAGTATTAGTGTTTTATTTTATTATTATTATCATCATCATCATCATTATTATTATTATTGTTGTTGTTGTTGTTGTTGTTGTTATTATTATTATTATTGTTGTTGTTGTTGCTGTTGTTGTTGTTGTTATTATTATTATTATTAATGTTACTATTATTACATTTCAGTAAATTTCTCCTGCATATCGGCTGAGTTCAAACTGACGAGGCTGTTTGGATACTACGTCGCTCAAGTCTACGTCCCCAGCGTGCTCATCGTCACGTTGTCGTGGGTGTCGTTCTGGATCGACATCGACGCAATCCCAGCGCGTGTGTCGCTGGGGTTGTTGACCGTTCTCACCATGACAACGCAGAGCACGGGCGCGCGCAGTATGCTGCCACGTGTCTCCTACGTCAAGGCTATTGACGTCTGGATGGCGGCCTGCCTCGTTTTCGTGTTTGCCGCCCTTTTGGAGTTCGCTTACGTCAACGTGCAGACGAGAGTGGAAAAACGCAGACGTCAGTCAGTTATGGATGTGCACAGCGCCAGAGAGCTGAACAGAACAGAAGATGTAGCCAAGGCAGCGCGCGAGAAACACCTGAAAAGCAACGAGGTCTGTTATTAATGTCCTGATCTCTAAATGTTTTTAATTTTTAATTTTTAAATTTTTTTTTTTTTTTTTTTTTTTGAGGGAGAGTTTTATTTTGTTGTTTGTTTGTTTGCTTGTTGTTCTTGTTGAAAGATACAGAACATAGTAACAGTGTTTTAGGCTTTTGTAAGCCTATATGCACCGTGTCCTGTAAAAAAAAAAAATATGTCAATACAACAGTAGATGCTGGAATTTCAAACTGAAATCTGCTTTTTCGTAAACTTTATTGAAATGGTTCACGTTCCTATACACTTTATCTAATATAACAATCAAGCAATGAGTTTGGGTTGATGAATTAAATATCTGGATCAACACACATGCTTGAATCTTCAGCTGAGGTAGAAGAGATTCATAACAGTAGCATTCTTAATAAACGTACTGAAGCATGCGGGAACGGATTTAACTTAACGAAGACAGATCGATCCGATCAAAGCTTCAGCAAACATTTCGCCTGTTAGTTACAACCCGCTAGTTCGTACAGCAGTATTTCTTGACTTATCATGCATTAATTATGTAATTTAAATCTTCATTACGGTTTCTTCTATGAAAATTTGATATTTAAGATAGAAAAACATTACGCCATTTGCTTTTTTGTATGTGTACTGGTTTATTCTGTGAGATATTTCTCTGTAAATTATCAATACTTTCAAAAGCTAGATGGTAAAAAGAAAAATAAGAAATAAAATTCTACGATCTTACGTCATCATCATCTGACATCATTTGTTTGTTGACGTCCTCGTTGTACGTAATATTTACAGCCGGCAACAGTGCACAGTTGTGTTTATGTTCAGCTTAACTGAAATGATTTGACTTTTTCTTTGATATTTTCTTTGATATTTCACTTTGACAGTTTTCGCACTGGGCTTGGTGCTGTGCTTTGATCTGCGCTTGGTAGTGTCGCCTGAGGATTCCTGTGTTATTTTATTGTTTCACTAGAAATAATGAAAGAGAAAAAACAGAGATACGTTGTATCTTTGTCAGGCGAGATGAATATGTATGTGTATCTATGTATGTTTTAATTATGTTTGAGTATTTTTGTATGTATGTATGTATGTATGTATGTATGTATGTATGTATGTGTATGTGTATGTATGTATATGTATGTTTATGTATATATGAGTTATGTCTGTGTATTTGTGTATGTATATGCGTTTCTGTGTATGTTTACATGTGTCTGTGTATTTGTGTATGTATATGTGTGTCTGTGTATGTTTACATGTTTGTGTATGTATTTGTGTGTGTAGATTGCACTTAGGTAGGCATATACATGTATTTTTAAGAATGTACATATGTTTGCAGGTAGATAGGCATGTGTTTGTATGTATATAATTATTATATATACATCGATATATATCCATATACATCAAATATATTAATGGAGATATATATATATATATATCATTACGGAGTATATCATTATGTATACTAACCACAAAATAAAAGGCTTCGCCTATGACAGTAATGCTTATTTGCTCATCACTACGTCACGTCGTAATTACTTGCCATTTCTTTTGTTGTTTTTCAGATCAGCTGGAACAAGAGCAGGAAATTTATTTACATTCGCGATCGTATAAAAATTCAACGTGCTAGAATGGTGGACAAAATCTCTCGTCTTGTCTTTCCTCTGGTCTTTATACTCTTCAATATTGGCTACTGGTTCCTGTATAAAAGATAGCCGAGAGAGAGAGAGAGAGAGAGAGAGAGAGAGAGAGAGAGAGAGAGAGAGAGAGAGAGAGAGAGAGAGAGAGAGAGAGAGAGAGAGAGAGAGACGGATTAACTGATAGAGAAAAGCAGAGAGAGAAAGAAAAATGGACACACACACAGAGAGAGAGAGAGACGGATTAACTGTTAGAGAAAAGCAGAGAGAGAAAGAAAAATGGACACAGAGAGAGAGAGAGAGAGAAATAAATACTGCATCCTTTCTTTAACGTACATAGCTTTAAAAACAGAGTCAGATAGAGAGACACAAGGACAGACAGAAACAGAGAGAAACAAAATCCACAGACAGATTCCCATGCGCAGATGACATACTGAATGTCTTCCATTAATATACAGCTTTAAGGTGACATGCAAAAGAAATTAAAAAAAAAAAAGCTGTCAAGTGTGAAGTTTATATTATACACACTTTCCCATAGTCGTGTTCATTAATAAATTATGGACAATGTTTTCAAAAAAAAAAAAAAAGTAAAAAAAAGTTATATTAATATTGTGTCACACACAGAGAATGATTGTGAATAAAATAATACATTGTTACTGTTGTTGTTGTGTGGTGTCTTTATTATCAAATGACATTAATAATAATAATAATAATAATAATAATAATAATAATAATAATATAGTGCAAGCTATAGAACAGAAAATTAACTGTCATATGTTTTTAAAACGAATATGTGCAGATTTTTTTTTTTTTTCAGTTTTTAATTTTATTTACTTTTCTATTATTTGTGTTTTATATTTTTCTCCTTATTTAATTTTTCCTTTTTTTTTCTTTTTTCTTTCTTTCGTTCTTTCTTTCTTTATTTATTTAGTTAGGTTTTTCTCTTTTTTTCCGTTCTTTGTCATTTACTTCTTTTTACAATTTTTTTTTTTTTTTTTTTTAAATTAAAGATTCAAGTTACTGGTAATTATTTTGCATGAGTATAATACATGCGACAAATCCACCTACTCAGAAACTGACGTCATTTAACAGACTTCATAGTCGAGAGCGAAGTACTGTAGACTTGCCGAATAATTTACCTTGTCGAAAACCTGTTTAAATTTCTGTATACGAATTACGTGTCCATGTTTCAGCTGAAAATTGTTTTATTAACAGCAAAGATTTCTTGTTCACTAACGGCTTGGAAATATTCAGATCGTTTGAAATGTTTACGACAACCATCAGTCGATTTGTTTTTTCGTTAAATTGACTCATTTAAAAATACGTTTTAAAAGTCACGTAAATACATGGTTTACGGTAATGTATAACGCGTCTGCTTTCCCTTGACTTAAAAAAATGTGTTTGATCTATATTATAAAAGTATTGCCTTGCATTCTGTGTGAATATGTAATCATATCACGTCTTGTCTACACGCAGGTGTGTATTGTTGAGATTCTGATGCGATTGTAATCAGCAAAACGATAAACCTGTAACAAAGGTGAGTTTGTTTGGATCTGTGTACGTGTGGGTGCATATATGTGTGTGTGTGTGTGTGTGTGTGTGTGTCTGTGTGTATCTGTATTACTTCTTGTTATTGTTTTTGTTGTTTATTTATTTTTATCATCATCGTCATAATCATCATTTTTATTATTATGATTATCATAATTATTACGAATATTATCAACATCATCATCATCATTCTTGTTATCGTTATCATCAGTACTATTATTATCATCACTATAATCATCATTATTATTATAATTATGATAAATATCATTATTATTACTTTTATCATCATCGTAGTTATTACCATCATTATAATTATAATTATCAAGATATCATCATCATTTTATTACTATTATCATCATCGTAATTATCACCATCATTATCATCATCATTATAATTATATTTATCAAGAAATTATCATCATCATTATCATAATTATTATAATTATAATGATCGATATACGACCATCATCGGCATCATCATAATCGTCATCATCATTATCATCATCATCAATATTAGCATCATCATTCGCAGCAAGTTAAATGTGGGGTTTTTTGTCTAACGCTGGGAAGGTTCACACTAAAGATTTCATTCTGCTAACAGATAAAACAGCGGCGACTGCGGGATTTTTCTCTTACGTCACTGAAGTCTCGGTATTCCTTCACAGTATGTCTGACCTCGAAATAACTGTTAATGTTAAAATTAATTGTCTCGTTTTGAACTTTCGTTATTAGTCTGCACGTCTAGAAAGATGGCGGCTGTGAAAAGCCCGAAGGCGGACCACGTGACCATTGAACAAGAACCTCTGCAGCTGAAGAGAAACGTGGGCCTGATTAGTGGAATATCGTACGTTACAGGACTTATTATAGGTAATGTTAAACTCTTATCTTACAAAGATATGTAATAATAACCTTTTCTCTTACAAAGATATGTAGTAACAGCCTTTTGTCTTACAAAGATATGTAATAATAGCCTTTTGTCTTACAAAGATATGTAATATGGACCTTTCTTGTTTTACAAAGATAATTATACAGAAAGAATCTTTTATTTTTACAAAGATAATTTGTTCGTAGTTAGTGGAATATCGTACGTTACAGGACTTATTATAGGTAATGTTAAACTCTTATCTTACAAAGATACGTAATAATAACCTTTTGTCTTACAAAGATATGTAATAATAGCCTTTTGACTTACAAAGATGTGTAATAATAACCTTTTGTCTTACAAAGATGTGTAATAAAAACCTTTTGTCTTACAAAGATACGTAATAATAACCTTTTGTCTTACAAAGATGTGTAATAATAACCTTTTGTCTTACAAAGATGTGTAATAATAGCCTTTTGTCTTACAAAGATGTGTAATAATAACCTTTTGTCTTACAAAGATGTGTAATAAAAAAGATTTTGTCTTACAAACATACGATGTGTAATAATAACCTTTTATTTTTAAAAGATGTGTAAATAATAACCTTTTGTCTTACAAAGATGTGTAATAAAAACCTTTTGTCTTACAAAGATGTGTAATAATAACCTTTTGACTTACAAAGATGTGTAATAATAGCCTTTTGACTTACAAAGATAGTTAACGTAGAAATAATCTTTTATCTTTCAAAAATATATATATATATATAGAAAGATACTTTATCCGTTTTTAATGGAATATCTTACGTTAAACAACGTATTATAAATAATATTAAATGCTTATCTGATAAAGATATGTAATAATAATATAAATTATGTACAAATAATCTTTTATCTTACAAGAATGTACAAAATATATGATAATAACCTTTTATCTTTCAACGATATGTAGAAATGTGCCTTTTCCATAATAGGTGAAATATCATACATAACTGGATCTTACTTTAAGTAATACTGAACTTTTATCTTATAAAAATATATGTAATAATAACCTTCTCTCTTACAAAGATAACTGTGTAGAAATAATCTATTATTTCATAAAGATACTTTGCCCGTTTTAGTGGAATACAAGAGTTATTAAAAGTAATATTAAACCCTAACTTTATAAAAAAATACGTTTTTCGTTTTGGCGGATTTTTGTTTCATTGTTGTTGTTGTTGTTTAGAAAGGAGTTTTTTTTTTTTTTTTTTGTCTGTGTTTTTGTGTTTGCGTGTGTGTGTGTGTGTGTGTGTGTGTGTGTGTGTGTGTGTGTAAGATTATTATTGTTATTATTATTTTCTTATGATAGAAAATCATAAATACTTTTGCAGCACATTTACAAGTTACTGTTATATTTGTTACTTCAGCACAACAGATGAGATTTGTATACTCAGTCTGTCTAGGAATTTTATACAGCTCTGATTATGAAATGAAAGAAAGTAAATTTTATTTATTTTTCATGCTGGTTATTTCATTATGAAACGTTGTTATTAGCAAACATTTATCTAACAACAGGGTATATTTAGGCAGTAGGTGTACAATATATCATCAACAATTTATTAGTTTAGGAATATATTTTATTATTATTATTATTATTATTATTATTATTATTATTATTATTATTTATTATTATTTATACATATATTTAATTTGATACTCAAAGAGTATATTTTCATCTAGCCTTTATATTATATATTAAAACGTATTTTATAATAATTATTATCATCATCACCATCATCAGCATCAACATCATTATCATAATAATAATTATTATTATCATCATCATCAACATCATTATTGTTATTATTATTACTGTTGCTGTTATTATTATTATTATTATTATCATCGCCATCATCATCATAATCATTATCATTGTATACTGTTATTATCATTACTGTTGTTGTTATTTATTATTATTATTATCATCATCACCATCATTATTATTATTACTATTACTATTGCTATTGATTTGCTATTATTATTATTATTATTATTATTATTACTATATTATTATATTATTATTATTATTATTATTACTATTACTATATTATTATTATTATTACTATATTATTATTATTATTACTATTACTATATTATTATTTATTATTATTATTATTACTATATTATTATTATTATTATTATTATTATTATTATTATTATTATTATTATTATTATTATTATTATTATTATTATTATTATTATTATTATTATTATTATTATTATTATTATTATTATTATTATTATTATGATTATTATTATTATTGCAGGGTCTGGGATCTGGATCACGCCTCAGGGCGTGTTACGTAACACGGGGTCTGTCGGGCTGTGTCTCATTCTGTGGTGTGTGGGCGGAGTCATTGCAATGTTAGGTAGTCTGTATTCTAAATGTTCCTTTTACATTTTATTATTTTTTTATTATTTTCTAAAATGTTCCTTTTATATTTTAATATTTTTTAATTAT